>CP139501.1:243576828-244138045 GCA_021014915.2 Artemisia tridentata subsp. tridentata
GTATTCATCCATAATGACCAGAGTATACTTCTCATGGTTAATGGATCTAGGACTAATGGGCCCAAAGAGATCCATATGGAGAAGATGAAGGCAATTCCTGATGGAAAAGTTTGTTTTGGTTTTAAAGGATGCTCTATGATGTTTACCTTTTTCACAGGCAGAGCATGGTTTATCCTTTGAAAATACAAGTGATGGTAAGCCAAGGACCTTGTTTTGTTTCACAAGATTGTTTATGTTCTTGAAGTTCAGGTGGGAGAGTCTCTTATGCCAAAGCCAGTTGAGGGTTTCAGTGGCCTTAGTAAAGAGACAAGTTCCATTCTGAGTTAGACTGGACATGTCCAACACATAAACATCTTGTCTTCTTGGTGCAATAAGGACAACTTCCTTATTAGCATTGAAGATGGTTCCTTGCTTATCATCAAACTGAACTATGTATTTTGCATCACATAGTTGACTGACACTGATCAAATTGTATTTAAGACCATTAACATAAGCTATCCTAGTAAAGACTATACCATTGCAGTTTACTGAGCCATAACCTTCAGTGAGACATGATGAATTGTCAGCAAATATCACTTTGGGTCCTGATTCATCCACATATTTGTGCAGATGCTCTCTCACACCAGTCATGCTCCTTGAACATCCACTATCTAGATGCCAAACAGGATCCCTGGCATGCCTCTGCACAAATGGTAAACTGAGTTAGTTCTTTCTAGGACTCCACATCTTGGAGGGCTTGACTTTGGAGGTCTTTCTAAAAGTGACAATTGATTTATGGTCAGTGGTTGAGTGGACTGAGCTACCACAGGTTTTGCATTTTATTGCAGAGGTAGCCTCAGTAGACTGAGAGGATGACATTGTCATATCTCTTCTGGTCTGAATGACCTTATCATGTCCTGAGGTGTCATGAGTGGGATCTCTACAAATTTCACAACTATTGTCCATTAGACAATCCTTAGGAAGGTGGTCATTGAATCCACAGTGAGGGCAAGGTGCAAAAGGCTTGGCCTTTTGTTTCTGTTTCTGTTTAGAATCAGAAGGGTGTTTTAAAGCCTGAGCTTTAAAGCCTGCCATCTTTGATGTGGCTGTGTATGATTTGTGATCAGAGGTCTTGTGATCTTCTTTTATGTAAATCATGCAGTAGAGTATTCTATAACAATCATCAGTGAAATGATTGGTAAAGTGACACAGTTCACATCTTTTCAGGGGTTTGAAGGGTTTTGGTTTGGTGCTTGAGGAAGCTGATTTGGGTTCCTTCATCTTGGTTTGAGAAGGTTTCTCAGAAGATTCAATCTTCTCACTCAGCTTCCTTACCATTTCAGCCAACTGATCAATTTTTGAAGCAGGGCTTTCAGTTTTTACTTCAGAAGGGACTGAAGTTGATGAGTCATCAGAATGTACTGAGACTTCAGGGGTTTGCCTTTTCAGGAGGGTTTTTCCCGTTCCTGGATTCTCCTTTGGAGAATACTGAGAGTAGACCAATGGTGGGAGGTCTGAGCTTGGTGCAGCTCCCTGAAGGATATTCAGAGGTGGGAGTGGTGAGAATGATTATGATTCAGACTCGTTGACTGACTCAGTACTACTGGGTTGGTCAGTGAGTCCAAGCATATTTTTCAAAGCCTGACTTTCAGGAAGCAAGATTTTTTCAATCTCAAAGTTTGGTAACTTACTGACTGGGTTGTCCCTGACAATCCAGTCATTTGACTTGGGTTGCATTTCTTGCTCAAAAGATATGCCAGCTGGAATAAAGGTCATTTCACTGTGACTCTCATTGGGGTTTTCAGTGAGATGGTCAATTCCTATTGTTTTCTTAGGAATTAAACCAATATTATCAAAGACCTTGGGGTTCTTTTTAGTCCAGCCTTTAATGACAGTCTTTTCTTTGTTAAGTTCATTTTGCAGGGCTTGGTTTTGTTTCAAAATTTCATTGTTTTGAATTTGTAGAGTAATAGTTTCTAACTTGGCTTGTTTTAGTACAAGCATTTCATCTCTACACTTATTCAAATCTAACACAAGATTGTTGTATATTGAAAGCAAGTTAAGCCTTTGTTCTTCAACAAACTTAAGATCTACACAAATGTAATTCATATAAGACTGCCAATCAGAATCATCATCCATAGATAGTAAAGTGTTTACCTTCTTCATGGTAATGTTCACCCACTCTCCATTCCTTGCATGGCTTTTTCCAACAACCACCTGATCACCTTCAGAAAGTGCCATCAGTGCACTCACTCTAATTTCCTCATCTTCTGAGGAGACCTCTTCTTCATCCCAGTCATAAGCTTCTGCTACAAGAACCTTGTTCTTTGTCTGAACAGGTTTGGATATTTGAGCAGCCTGAGACATTGAGGGATTAGTTTCAAGAAGTGCAAGTTTAACCTTAGCTTTCCTATATTTTGCTTCAAAGTCTTTTTTACCCTTTTGAACATTATTGTTTTGAAAGTTTTGGGTCGACTGAAGCATTCTAGGTTGAAACTTGTGAGTTCCTGAGGAACTGTTTCCTGAAAATTTATAAGAGGGTTCTGAGATGGTTTTAGAATAACAGTCTCTAGCAAAATGACCCTTTTTACCACAATTAAAACATTCAGTGGTTTCATTTGCTTTGGATTTTGAAAAGTTGGACTGATTTCTTTTGATGAAACGTTTTGAATTAGCAAAGAGTGCCTTTTCTTGGAATTCCAAGTTTAAATCATTTAGGTACTCATCACCAGTTCTTTCATCAATCTCATCTTCAGAATCCTCTTGAAAATCCTGCACAACACCATTAGAATAAAAGGCAGTTGATATGGGTGAGGAGGTCAAGGCCTTTTTGGTCTCAAGAGCTTTTGAGTCTGGGTATCTCCTAGAGATTAAGTTGTCTTCATAGACAAACTTCCCATAGATCTCAGGGAGCTCAAGGGTCTGAATGTGATTAGCATTCCTGAGGCCTTGTGAGAAGTTTAGCCACTTCTCAGGGAGACTGTTGACAAAGCCAACATTTGTCTCATGCTTAGACAAAACTACACCATCATTTGATAGTTCGTTTATCAAAGTCTTGTATCTGGTATAAGTCTGAGAGAGACTTTCAGAGTCCTTTGCTCTGAAAGTGTTATACTCAAGTTTCAGGTCCATAATCCTGTTTTCCTTGGTATCTGAGGGACCCTCAAAGCTATTGATCAAGTCATCCCAAGTTTGCTTGGCTGTAGAACAGTTGATGACTGATTCCATTATATCGTCAGGAAGACAAGATATAATGATGCTTTTCAGGCGTTGGTCTTGATTGACCACCCTTCTCTCATCAATGTTCCATTGAGCTTCAGGCTTGTTTAGCCCTTCAGCAGTCTTTGGGACATAGGGACCATCTTTGACACAAGTGATGTAGTATGGTTCCATACCAGTCAAATAGCAAAGCATTCACTTTTTCCACTTGCTAAATTTACCTGCTTCAAGTCTTGGGGCAACAGCTGAAAACTTCCACCCTTTTTATCGACTAGCTGGGGCACATTAATATCAGCCATAGTAGGATCTTGGTTTTAAAAACCTTGAGCACTCTTAGTTTTTTTTTTGAAAGATTTTATAAACCAGAGGCTCTGATACCACTTGTTGTTCCCTTAACACGCTTAGAGTTAACTAAAAAGTTAATCTATTTGTGTTTATGACTGATACGATGTATTTGATTAATTACAACTTATAAGTAAAACGTAAATATAAAAACGCAATGTTTTTTAACGTTTAAATTCTTATTAGAAATCAATCAAAGAATCTATTACCCAAGTGTTTTGCGGAACAAACACTTGGGATTGAATAGACAAGGTATGGTGTCTCCTATCTAAACTCAAGCAATGCTTAAGTGGTAACAATATCGACCCACTGAGCTATCTCAGGGATTGGTTACTCTTTGTAGGAGAAAAGGGGTATTGTGAAAGTCTAAGTTTTTATTGCACAAAATACCTAACCCACTTTTCTCCATCTGTTTGCTATTTATAGGCAAACATGTAAGAGTCCTGAAGATTAAAATACATAAAGAATAAGAAGGCGTGTCTGACAACTACCACAGTATTTGTCATTTCCAAAAACCAATAGGATTGCGCCAAAAAGTCTTCGAGTGTCAGTTCTGACACTTCTTGACTTTTAGCCGCTTTAGGGATGGTTTGTTTCTACCCTGATAAGACTTGTCCTTATCTCTTTAAACCTTCCCATTCAATCCCGCCTTTCTTCCTGGCTTCTGGTTCTTCATTTTTCGCCTTCAGTCTTCAGTCTTCAATCACATTGTTGTTGAGGAGACTGGGGTTCAGTGAGCTCTTGTCTAACGCTCACTGAACCCATTACCTTCTTCTTCGTCTCAAGTAACACTTCAGGGAGATCCGCCTCCCTGTGTGGTGAGTCTTTCTTCTTAGACTCGTCCTGAGCATCTTGAAGGTAACTCACTGAGTGACTGTTCACTCAGTGACCTAATTGTGTTTTCGGTTGATTAACACTTAGCGTAATTTGTATTGAAATCCTGTTTTAAGGACTCTTGGGTACTGAAGGACCCAACAGGAGCCATCTGAGTCAGACTCTTCATCATCTTCTGAGTCACTGCCAGCACCACCTTCTCTAGTTAGACGTAGGAGAGTTAGAGTTTTACAGCCTTACGAACCTGAGCTGTTCATTGAAGCATTCCGCCGTCATCCTAATGGTCCAGTCAAGAAGAATACACCACGGAAACGGGTATTTCATATCCAACCACGTGTTTCCGAAGTACCACCACCCGCACCAGTAGCACCATCAGCTCCACCATCACCATCTTCATCGGATACACCACCAGTTCGCCCCAGGAGAACCCGTGAGTTCACACGGAAAAGGACACTTCCCGTGCCCTCACCACCAGTATCACCATAATTACCTCCACATCCGTACATGCTACCCACGTATGTACCACCCTTAGTTACGGCATCTTCACCACCACCTACACCATCACTTCCTCCCCGGGATGCTATACCTGAGGAGGCGATGCCACCACGAAAGAGGACCCGCTTCTCTACACCACTATCATCTACGGATTTCACTCCCCCGTCTCAGCCATTTGAGCTCAGTGAGGAGGCTAGGGCCGCTATTGCTCGATATCACTCTTTACCTAGATCACCTTCTCCAGATATCACTCTTCTACCACGGGTGTTTGAGATAGGCGAGAGTTCCCAGGCGGCGACAGACCGACAGCCTACCATCCCCACCCTCATGGCACATATGGATCACCATGAGGAACATATCGAGACTGCATTAGGTCATCTCGATGAGCTACCTCTCGAGCGCATAGAGACGATGGAGTATACCGCTGAGAATTTTAAGGATAGCCACACAACCATGCAGCAAGAATTAGGTGCCTTTTACATCGAGTTACAGGATAGAAAAGGTTAGATACCGTAACATCCCCATTACCAATTTGAAGACCATGTAATTGAGAAGCATGTATAGCACGGGATATTAACATATGGAGACCCTCCATAGCTAAAATAAAAAGGAGGGGAGATAGCGGATCTCCTTGCCTTAGACCTTGTCTTATTCTGAATTCATCCGTAAGAGATCCATTAACCAAGATAGAGGTCATAGACGATTCCAGGCATCCCCTAATCCACGCACACCATTTCCTACCAAATCCCATTTTAATCATCACATCTTGAAGATAATCCCAACAATTAGAATCAAAAGCCTTCTCGAAGTCTACCTTAAAAACAATGGTCTTTTTCTTTTCCTTTTTACACCAATTTAGAATTTCATTTAGGATCATTGGGCCGTCCATGATTTGTCTCCCCTTCACAAAAGCTGATTGCTCAGAACTTATCAAATCTTCCATTACACTAGTGATTCTATTAGCAAGAAGCTTACCAACAATCTTATAGAAGCTTCCAATCAAGCTAATCGGCCTATAATCCTTAATAAACACGGGATCCACCACCTTAGGAATAAGAGTAACAAAAGACGAGTTACACCTCACAGGAATTTTCTCAGTCAGGTGAAAATAATCGCCTTAAAGAAATCATCTTCCACTAAACTCCAATATCTTTTGAAAAACTCAAAAGTAAAACCATTGACTCGGAGACTTGTCGCTACCACAACCCCAAACAGCCTCTTTAATTTCCTATTTCGAGAACTCCAGTTCCAGCTCGACATTTTGATCCATAGACAGAACTCTTGAAAACTTAAATTCCAATCTCGGTCTCGACCTCACAAAGGGGCTAAATTTTTCAGAAAAGTAAGATTTGAATTCGTTTTTAACCCTTACCGGGTTCTTTTCCCATGCACTGTCCGCCATAATGCCACGGATAGCAATCTGTCTTCTTTTCTGATTTATGAGATCGTGAAAATATTTTGAATTTTCGTCACCTTCTACACTCCATTTAACCCCATTTAACCCTTGCCTTTTGAGCAAGATCAAGGCCTTCTCTTCTGTTAATTTCTCCTAATTTTTTGACATATCCACGCCTTGCCTCCAACTCATCAGTAGAAGCGTACCAGTTTCGGCCCTGGACTCGACATCTTTTATTTTTTGCAATAAACCATGCTTCTCTTTTTGTTCCTTTTTTCTTCTATCACAGTTCCAAGTCTTTATTGTATTTTTCAATCTTTTCAACTTTTTTTTTACTACCACAATAGGATTCGAATCACCCACCCAAGGCATGGACCACGAGTTCGCAACAAGATCATCGAACCCATCACAATCCAACCACGAATGAAAAAAACGAAAAAGGATAGGCCCGTAGTCAGCTTTTGCTTCCTTTAAAAGAATAGGCCTATGATCCGGAACTCCTTTGTCAAGAATGTTACCGGCCAAATCAGGAAATCTCTCCAAGATCCCTTCAGAAATCAAGAACCTATCAATCTTACTTATCTTTGTGGCTAAGCTATTGACCCAAGTGAATAGATATCCACCAAGAGGAACATCAACAAGATCATTTTCTATAATAAAGTTATTAAAATTTTCCGCCATACTTCCATTGAATTCGGACCCCATTCTCTCCTCCTGAACTCTAACAACATTAAAATCACCCATAATTGTAGACTCCCCATCAAAACGCGATATAAGAGTCTGAAGACGATACCATAATTATTAAGTTATTTGGAGAAAGTTAAACAAAAGTTTTAAAAAGAATGACTCTTATTTCTTTAATTCTGTAATTCTTTTGGTCCTTTTCAGAAAATATTTCGTAAATTGATCTGAAGCAATATTTTTCTTTATTGTAATGTATAATTTTTTTATAACTAAAGCTGAGAAACTATGTCAAATATATCGATGGCAAAAAATACAAATGTTAATACTACTTGTTTACCCGTCGCGAAGCGCGGGCAAGTGAATCCTAGTATTTGATCATTTATTTGTTTGTGATGAGTGAGGAGTAATTGAGTAGTCCTTTTAATGACACGGTTCAAGTTTTGTTTGATAGAGTTTTGTGGCTAGCAACTCTTTGGCGTGTTTGATGGGTTGTGATATATGTGTGATGATTAGTTATTCTTCTTAATCACGTTACTATGTTAGTTTGAACTTTTGTTGTACGTTGAAGGTTGCATGGCTTAAAATGTCAATGTTTAAGTTATTCTAAAATGTGTAACGTTTTAGAAGATCATTGTATTAACGGTAGCGTTAATCGTGGACTGTTGGTAATAAATCTGAGGATTCGTATGTTCACCTTATTCTCTGGCCAAAAGGCAACTTAAATAATACAATGTACAGCACCATATATGGGTAAAACAAGTATGAAATCATGTACTAAATAAAACCTACCTAAAATAAGATTCCTGACATATTTACATAGTATATCATTATACAATGATTCTAGTATCCTTTCCTAATACCCCCCCTCAAGTTGGAGCATGTGGATTATGAATGCCCAACTTGCTAAGAATGTCGTGAAATTGTTGGTTTCCAAGTGCCTTCGTAAATATATCAGCAAGTTGTGTCGAAGTATGGACATAAGAGGGAGCGAGATTACCGGACAAAATTTCATCACGCACAAAGTGACAATCAACCTCGATATGCTTTGTGCGTTCATGAAAAACAGGATTAGCGGCGATGTGTAAAGCCGCTTGATTATCACAGAAGAGACGCATAGGTTCAGGATGTCCTACACCAAGAGAATTCAGTAGTCCTTTTAACCATTTAAGCTCGCATGTTGTAGTAGCCATCGACCTATATTCAGCCTCACTAGAAGACCGTGATATAGTATGTTGCTTCTTTGTCTTCCAGGAAATGGGTGAGTTTCCAAGTAAAACAAAATAGCCAGTAAGAGAACGTCTGGTCACAGGGCAACTAGCCCAATCGGAATCACAATAACCATATAATCGAAGATCATTATCAACACGAAGCAAAATCCCTTGTCCAGGATTATCTTTAATATAACGAACTACACGTACAGCAGCTTGCCAATGTTCCTCAAGGGGATGTTGCATAAACTGTGAAAGAACATGAACACAATAAGAAAGTTCAGGTCGTGTGATGGTTAAATAGATTAAACGTCCAACAAGACGCCTGTAGCGCTCGGTGTAAGATCCTACAAAAATCCGTCATGATAATCTTTATTAATTAATAATACCTTTGACTTATCATTTAACAACACCCATTTTTACGAGGAAATTTAAACTTTTCTTTAATATACTATACTCACGACCAACACAAGATTTGGATAAGCCTACATATTTTATATGAACTATTTTCACTTTATTATTTTTATATTTTACATCATACAAATATTTAAACCCTATTAGATTTTATTAACGTATATGCTTTCCGTTAAACTATTTTTCATGTCTAATATTATTAATTGAAGTATATTAATAAACTTTGACATTTTTATAAACATTATATTTTTACGTCACCTGATTTTAAGTTACGTAACTTAAGAACTTAACGTTAGTAATTACCGAGATCAAACCTACACTCCGTGGTTAATATTATTGCAAACTATCACTAGAACTTAGATAAACATACAAACTTACACAATATACCACAAGGTGCCACGTCTATATTACTCATGGGATAAGTACAATGTTTCATATATATATATATATACATTTAGATAAACACTAGCATTAGACATTTTCATAAAACTAGATCTTATAATGATTTTTGCACCTCTTGTTTTTCTCCTTCTCTTTGTCGTAGACACAACCAACGCCACACATCATTTTCACCACAAAATTCTACTAATTATTGATCAAAGTTTTTAAGTTTGTAATAACACATAGCACTTTTCATGCATACCCTACGTGAATTCCAAATTCACCATAAGATCATATATATGTACGTGTGATATATATATTTACCATGACATGCTATATAGATATGTGTATAATTCTTCACCATACATGCAAACTTTCCATATATAGGTGTTAGTTAATTTCACCATACAACTAATATGTATAACATGTATGACATTTTACCACAAAATACAACAATCAGTAAAACGTGTAACAATATATGCCATAACATGCAAACAATTATTCTTTTATACTTCCTAATATTTCATGCAAGGTTATTGCAATATGTGGGCATCAAATATATAACGTATACCACTCTTGTTCCATATAAACCCCTTGAAGTAACACGTAATACTATTGTGAATAGAAGGATCAGGGATTATTTAAGAAGCCATGCAACATATACGTTGCAACACATTCCAATCTAAACTTCACATAGCCAACATAAGCAGCCAAGGTCTCTATGTCAATCTTTAAAACCAAAATATAATAATAAACTTAGAGCTAGTTTAAAGTTTCAAGTGCTCGAGATTGTGTTGGGTCATCTTAAGTCATTGGGTCTCTATTTTGATCGTGGGATACCATTCGAAGAGGTGCAAGCACTAGTACAGATTTGGCCTACGGTCACACCAAAAATGTGTGACTATATGCATATAGTCACACACGTTTTTTTGGGTGTGTGTGACAAAAAGTCGCTCCACCGTAGGTGTTATATGGTCACATTGTTTAGTTTGTGACCGTTTTCATTGAAAAAGAGTGACCAAAACCCGAATATGTGTGACCAATTAGGCACAAATTTTGTTGGATTTATCAGTATGTGTGACTATTTCCCATCCTATGGCCACATGAATATATAATAAATGTGACGTTTATGATGATTTAGTCACACAACGTGTGTTGTTTTTTTCGAGTTAGTCACATACAATTTAAAAAACAGTGGCCAAAAGTGTGAATAAGTGTGATCATATGCTGTTTAAAGTTAAGAAATGTGTATTTTGTGTGACTATTGTTCATCCAATGGTCACTTGAATTTTATGTTTGTGTGGCCTTTTGTAATATTTAGTCACACAAAGCATATTTGTTTTGGGTATTTAGTCACATACAATTAAGCAAAAAGTGGCCAAAAGTGTTAATAAGTGTAACCATATGTTGTTTAAAGTGAAGAAATGTGTATTTTGTGTGACTATTGATCATCCAATGGTCACATGAATTTTTAGTTTGTGTGGCCTTTTGTAATATTTAGTCACACAACGAATTAAGCAAAGAGTGACCAAAATTGTTAATAAGTGTGACTATATACATCTTTTAGTCACATTTAAGAAATCAATATATATCAAAACAAATTCAAATATATATCAAAACAAATTCAAATACAAGAATATCTAACAGCAGTACTAACTATATGAACCAACAGTACTAACTTATAACTAACTAACAGTTGTAACTAATACACTAGCAGTATTAAAAATGATCCATCTGCTCATACTATAATATCTAACAGCACAAAACAAATCTCCATCTTGGTCATAATATTCTCCATCTTGGCTCAATTTCCTATATTGAAACCCGACTGGGGCGATCACCGGCTACTGATTCATCCTATCCAACCTTCATTGTATAAACATCAACCGTTTAGCCATGATACAAAAGATCAATATCACAATTACCCACATTCAACAATGTTAAACTTTTTTGAATGCATTATTATGCAAGTAACTATTTGATATACAAATTGGTACAAAACATATAGCAATACAAGCAACATATACCTGAAGACTGCGCCATTGTGAATTCTTCCAGCGGACTGGATTTGTGTCACTGATACCAGTTACTGTTCCCATGTATCTACGCACTCCTGACTCCTCAGTCTCGAACATCATTCTAAACCACATACCCAGTGACACTTGAGAATACATTGCTTTATTGTACTTGGCTAGGGGTATTACAAACTCAGCAGGATTGGCCCTGTCAATTTAAGATGTTCGCGTGTCAAAGTTTGATTGTAAGATTAAAATCAAGCTAGCGAACAATCCAGTGATGTTTAAGTCGAAGTTACCTAGGATTGTAAAAAATAGTGAATGGGCTGTTATTTGCAGCAGCATGAGCAGCGGCGGCAAGGATTCCAATGTGCATACTGTCACTGGATATAACTGATGACGAGAGAGCAGACTGTTGTCTGTTGGCACGTCTAATTCCCAACAGAAGCTGTGATTTCTCATCTCTACAATTATCACTGTCAATAAGATTATGACAAGAAAAATCTATAGTAAAGAAAATAATCTTATTGATCGGTCATACCTTACGAAAAGGACTGCATCGCCAGCAAAAAGCCTTTTAGAGCTGACAAAAATGCTCCACCCTGTCGTCAGTAGATACCTCTTTGGCTGACCTAAAATTCACAAAGATTTTTGTCAGCATAGATCCATGTTTGGTAAATATAGGTCATTTAATCCACGATTTCTAATCACAATGCATTGGTTTAGAATCAAAAGGTATAAGCGTGTTCCATAATTATGAAAAGGTAAGTGTCCATTGTGACGATTCATCTCATATTGCTTAAAAAAATGCTAATGTTTAGCATACGTCAAAGAGAGATAAATAATTAATCTGGTGATGCGATGTAGCGTTGAGCTTTCAGGCTCAATTATTAAAGGGAAAGGCAATGCAGAAACAAGTAGCAAAGTACTATTTGAAGATCTAATAAATGACCGAACAGTTTCTATTCACATATTTTAGTGTTTTTGTGTATTCCACTTGCATTTTTATTAGTGGCTCAATTCCCATCATATACTCTAGCAGTTTAATCATAATAAAAATGCAACATCAAATTTTTAAGTTCAACAGTTAAAAGTCTACCAAATATTTGTACCTGGCACGGAGATATTTGCCACCTCATCAAGAGCTTTACATTCAGATGTAGCTGTGCCTTCCTCACACAGTGCGTCCTAAGCAGCAAAAAACGAAGTCACCGAGTTCCTTGAAAAAACAAACAGTTAGTTTATTATTAGAAGTTTTCAAGGAAAGAACTATGAACAAACTACAAAGTAATCACCTTCTTCCAAAATCAGTTTTTCCAGAAAGTTAAAGGCCAACAAAATACAAAGTCAACTACTAATCCTGCATCTGCAAGATGTAGAAGCAGTAATCACAACGGAAAAAAGAACTAGAAGTGTCTCATGATATGAACGGGAATACTTTATTGCGAACCAGAAAACACAAGAACTGCTAGACTATAATCGAAACGGATGACTGACCAAAAAATAGTACTTGCAGAAAAAAATAAAAGTGGTTGCAGCAGACTGAAAACTTCAACTAATCTGGCTACTTAAGTCTGAAGGTGCTAAAATGCCCCACGCATTATGCAGAAGCAAAATGGAACAGAAGAACAACCTAAAGGGTTTTTCAAACAAGTTTTTACACTGTATAATATGGGTTCACTAGACTGACTCACCAACACTCAACTGTATTGGTCAACAATTTAGCTTTATTATCACCATATCTGTTTTGATTGCTCAAGAGTCTAGACTGCATGTTAGTAATGGGCACGTTTCTTCTTAGAACCAAATTGGAGTATCCTACTGGCAAAACGATTTCACTGGTGTACATAGTCTATATGGTAAATCCATAACTACCAATGAATTACAGCATCAAAAGATAAAGTGTCATATTGCCAAGTATCTCCTTTTTGTATACACACATATATCGACCTTGTGTATCTCCTTTTTGCTTGTATTTCCTTACAAAATGTCAATTCTAAATTGATCGAGGGACCTTATTATTAACCGTAAAGTCACAAAGAAGCAAAATAAGACAATGAGATACTGTAGATACACACTAACAGATACTCCCACACGGTTCAATGGATCATTTTCTGAATATAATCTATAGAGTATGATGTAACATACCACTAGGACTAGTGAGAGTCTGGTATCCCCCTCCGCCACCGCCGCCGCCACCACCACTACCACCAATAGTGTTAGGAGGAAATATTTGCAGATTCGCTTCAGGGTCTGAAAAACATTCAAACAACAAGTTAATAGGTTACATATAGACTCCAACAGCAATAAAACCATATGTTAAAAGAGTCTTATACCCTTGTGTATAGCTGAAGCCTTTTCGTCAGTAATAAAACCATAAGTTAGCAGCAGGAAGCAACAATAAGATATCAATTTGATGTGTACCTGGTAACTTTCTTGGTTTGCGCAGTGGAACAAATTTGGCACCAATAGCCAATGCGATAGGAGGGCCAAATATGAAGCCCCTAGCTTCAACTCCTGTATATTAGAATTTACAATATATTGGGATCGAAATGAAAAATCTAAGCAATGAATACAATAGTCACACAATTATGAAGATCTTGTACCTTAATTGTTTAGTGTTCAAGCAAATGAGAGCGATAAGTGAAGCCCAAAGGTTCAGCTAAGTGAGAAAAACCACTCACATTTAGAAAACCTATCGCAACAGAATTCTACAGAGAAGATAGAAGTAAAGCAGCACGAAAACAAAGTATAAACTTTTTGAGTTATTGCTCATAGAGGAGTGAAGAAAGGGCTAAATACTTATTAAAAAGAAATTGACCTCGACAACTTACTCTGAGGGAAAAAAATATTCAGCAATAGCAGTGAGGTCTTGATCCTTTTCTATGATCTAACAATACCCTCTTAGGACTGTTTATGCGGCATGCTAAGCACTAAGTATTCACTCACTGTTTCAATTAGTGAAGGTAATTTAGTTGACGCCTTGGAGTTGAGCATACTACAACTTCGCAACTGACCACTAAATTTGACTTTTTCAAAAGATTCTACACTACTCTGTCAATAGGCTTTTTGCTACCTCTTAAATAAGAAGAAAATGATGTTCACTGTACCTCGATATATTTCTTTGCATTGTCCCAAGCACCACCAGTATTTGATGCAGAAATAGCAATCTGCATTGTGTAAAGCAAGGGAAAATCGGTCAAGTGATAATTAAAGTGTTAAAAACATATTCAAACAACGTTAAAAAATAAGTAAAATGATCAAACAAAGTGAAGAAACAGTTGCATACCTTCTCATGTATTCCTCTAGAGATAGTATGCAATGCTTGACCCACAGTCTTATCTTCTTCTTTTCTTTCAAGAAGCCTCACCTGTACAGCACAGTATTAAATACAAGATCATATACAATATTGTCTAAAGAAAAGAATAGATCAAATGGTAAGAATCTTTCGATCTTACCCCATCTCCACCAGTCCTTTGGCCAATAGAAGAGCTATAGTACACTCCATTCACACCACCATATGCCACTCTTCGGTAGCTGAAACTTGTGGACTCTACATCTTGACATAAATCAAATTTAGGGAGTATATAAGTCACCTTTCGGGCCACTTGGGCCATGGGAAAAGAGGTTGTAATAAGAAGGATCACTATGTTTAGTCAAACTGCTATGAACCATAATGAACTAACGTACATCTTGGAATTTAGAACAGATAGTTATTTGACATTTTGGAGTCTAATGTAGATAGAATTTGAAAGTACTAGATTTCACATAAAAGCCAACATGTATCCAAATCTTCAGTATTCAGAGTCTTTGGGAATTCTTATTGAAAATGCAATAAATTGTTTGGAATAAGCGGATTTAAGTTGCTTATTCTGAACTACTAATTTTAGTTAGCAGTTTTAGTGGGTGTTTGGATAAGCTTATGCTTAAAAGCTTATGTATTCTCAAAAATCCCCAATCCAAAGGATTAGCTTATTTCCACCCAAAAAGCTGTAGTTCATCTAAACTAAGCTTACCCGAACACCATAAAAGTGCTAGATTAGATTCCCAAGATACAATAAGCTATTAATCACTTTAAAAAGCACACAACTTTGATCGTATAGGAAGTAAAAAGTGTAGCTTACCAGTGAGCTGATGAGGAGAGGGTACATCATTGCAGTGAAATCATGAGTGTTTCCAAATGAGGAAATGGAAGCAACCACGAGAGCAGCACACGATGACTCTGCGTATGAGACAAAAAGATCAGATCCCATACCGTTCACTTGAAATGCAGTATGATTCATGTGGTTCTTTATTAGCACATCAATTTTCACAACACACAAATCATTAACCTGCATATTCGATTCATGTGGTTCTTTATTAGCACATCAATTTTCATAAACTGATTTGGGATGGAGTATTGAAAATCAGGGCGGTGAATGAATTATTTGGGAAGGAGGGGGAATTTGATTTTGGGGGAAGATTTAGGCGGCCTCTGAAAAGTTAAAGGGGAAATTTTATTTTGGGAACTCAGTCAGAATGGAAATTTTATTTAGTCACTTTTTGACAAATTTTATTATATAATTTAGTCACATTTGAATAATATGTGACAAACTTTAGTATATGATTTAGCCACATACACAATTACTTCATGTGACCATATATGGATTTTGGTCATACTGTTCAATTATGTGACAAATATTTGTCACATATGTATATATAGAGTGTGACTAATGTTTCAAACTTATTTGTATCCGTCACACGTCCTAAATTATAAGTGACTAAAAAATCAAAACAAGTTTTACCAAATACCTCTAGTCACGAAAATATTCAAATGTGTGACTGTAGCCTCAGATGTAATTCCGAAATGGTCACGCAAGTCGGATCAAGTGTGGCTGTTTATTTTATTCTCGTACATTTAGTCACATAAAAAAGTTACTGTGTGGCCGTTCGAAAAACTGCATGTGTGACTAAATCCCATTTTTGTACTAGTGAAGGAATTGTAGATAGTTCCTCGTCTTTCCTTCTCTCGTACCACATTTCCATTTCGACTCTTCGCCACCTATTGTGTAGTAAGTATTCTAGATCTCTTTTGATATCACTACTCACATCCCACCTAGCATGAACACAAGTCACTTGCATATTTCCTTTAGTAACAAACATATATGTAAGACTGCTATAATCACACTGTGATCACACGCACCACTTTTCTCTTAACGCATAATCATAACTGATAAAACGCAACTTGCATGCATCCTTTTATTCCTCACTAGCTCGTAGATATATCGAACATTTCATGCATCAAGACTTTACTATAATATAAAGCAACCTTTATATTCGAATCCCACAGTAACATGAGTATAACCATGCACATTGTTGAAACTTGCTCTATGGAATAGTAACCACCACCTCACGATTAACCTCAAATTTTAGCTTGTGTTGCTTAACATTTAAAACTCACGTACGAATTTTGAGAACATAAGAAATGAACATGAAAGTCGAGCACTCATATGACACCCTAATAATCACCCATAGATTTATCATATACTTGCCTTACATGGAACACAAACCTCACGTATGGCCAAAACTAACTAAACCATACTAATGGTCAAACCGGGTAATAAAAACTTTCTAAGTATAAATTAGTATATAATATGTCTCGACTGGCCACATAAACGTGTAATTATTTTCAAATTAGTAAACACAACCTACTAATATTTTTGCATAACTCAATTTTTGGTATGGCAAACTAAAAGTTTCGTGTTTTAAACTTTCTCTCATAAGCTCGTATGAGCCTTCGAATAAGCTTAATCCAAACCCCAGTCGTTAGCTCAATTTTTGTTTAGAAAACTTAATATGTTTTTGCGGTTGGGCTTATAAGTCCAATAAACAATTAATAAGCTAACCTGATAAGCTAGGGTTATAAGCTCTTTTGTAATCTTATTAGACTCATAAAATAAGCCCAAAACATAAGCTCACTTTGCTTCAAAGCCCCGGTTCAATTTTTCTTAATGGGCTTTAATTTCGAATTTGGCCCTTTTGTATTTAAAATAAGCATTTTTCATAATAAGAAATTAAATTAGACTTAAATAAGCTTAATAAACTTATAGAAACTTTCAGAATATTTTTTCCGTCATTTTTATGCAAAAAGGACTAAAGATGTAACGCGAACTAACTGGAAGGACCAAAACTGCCAAACCGTGAAACCTATAGACTGAAGCTGTGAAAACAGTTGACAAAGGACTTAAATTGACATACCATTGAACTTCGAGCCTTATATGGCCAAGATTTGGACTATTATGGACTTTGGACTTAACCAAGGACTAACGACGTAACGCGATCGCAGTTAGACAAAAAAATATAAAATCTGAGAAGAACAAGGACTTATTTAATTTCACTTGACATTCTTAGTTTATTTTCATTTTACACCCTTCATTCCATATGCATGTTTCATTTTAGTTATGCATTATTTAAGGTTTCGATAATTAGAAATGTTAGCAACTTCACTTGCATATTATTTCGGCATATTTCGGAAAAGTAATATTTTTGGGTCGTTTGAGATAAGAACCGAGACAATATTATAGATATATTATATTTCTAACTTGAGGCATTTTAAGCATATCACACACTCACATCACCGATCAAATCGTTATACGATTTATCCTCTCCGCATTCACTATTAGTAATAAATTAGACTCTTAGACTTCGTTTATATTCAGGTCTAGTATTGAAGAAGCTTTCATGATCGTTTAATTGCTCTTATAATTTCGTCTTGCCGGATACGCTCCAGGTGAGTCGTGGCCCCTACTTTTCACACTTGTTTTTAATAATTCTTTTGGGGGAGATACATGCTTTAACTGTTTTATATTACTTGAAAACTCTCATGATTTGCTCAGAACTATCAACTATGCTTTATATGTTTGAATCATACTTGAAAGGAATACGTGTACGTTATATGTGCAAATTGTTTGATTAGCTTAAACACTGAACTTGAAACATAACATCTTCGGACTACTTGACGTAACATGATACTGAAACTCACTGTATGTATTCATATAACAACTGAATGAACTGTTAACTTTACTATGATATTCTACATTTTCTGGAGAGAATTGCCAAAACCAGAATACGTATACTTGATGAACCCTGAAACCTATATTGCCTAAGTACCCCTTTATTGCCATAAAGTCCCTCGATCATGAGCCATTAATCACTGCGGTGAGCGCGAATATAGTGAACAGCTTCGAAACCTGTTAAGGCTGACGACCTATCCCCTAAATACTGTGACGGAATGCCTTATGGTTAGTCGTATTTAGCAGTGATACACTATATTTGAGAAAAATAGGAATTGGCAAATCACCTATTAACTTGAGGGCCATAACTCCCCCATCAGGTAACCCTGGTGGGACTCCCAATTGTTAACGTTTTGCGTGTCATGAGACTTAGGGCAATATAACTTTATGAATATATGAATGTTTCATATATATCCTAGAATACAGCTGTATCTAGAAGACCATCACTTTACACTGATAGATTTCAGACATTAGATTATTGTTTCGCTACGTGTTATGATTATGAATTTCGTACTTGAATCTTAATTGTTATCATATGTGAATTAAACAAGAACTCTACAAAGACAACCCAAAAGGCTTGGTATATCGACACATTTAAAAACTGACCCAATAGTTTACATTGAGCATATGACAACGTAGCTCATCTGAAATCATAATTTGAAACTTATGATTTTGAATATCATACATGAATTACTTGTGAATTTTATCCAAAACAACTTATTTACTATTTCATAAAGGATTACTATTTATTTCAACAAGCACTATACATCTATCGAAGAAAGTTATTTTCTATAAACTCCGCGAACTCACCAACCATTGTGTTGACGTTTTAAGCATGTTTATCTCAGGTAAATAACGGAGCAGGACAAGACACGGAACGGGCATCTTTTACTCTGATAACTTAAATGGTGTAAAATCAAATATGTCATTCTTTCCAAATTATCACATCTTCTTACGGGATTTTCAAATCAAATGATTTACCTTTGTATCAAAAATATTATTTTAGAATGACATAACTTTCAAACCGCCCCCTTCCGGGCCGTTTTCTGAGATTTAAACTTCGATCCTCACCGTAACACTCAAATTATTTTTCCGCTGCCACAAACCAAATTTGGGGGTGTTACAGTTTGGTATCAGAGCCTATGGTTATAGAGAATCAAACGTTTTAAAGCATCAAACTATAACCACATTTTCAAAATAAATGATTTTACACCTTATCATCTTATGCCTTCCGTGTCTATAGACTGCCGTGCTCAATACATTACCTATTAAGATTGTTTTGTACTAATCTTTACATGCTTAATGTTTATTCTTCACACATTACACACCGTATTATTTCACGCTCAACGTTACACCTTAAACGTATAAATACTCATAACTATTATTTTCGATTGCTACAGCAACATGTCTTCCCCACCAGTTGACATCGATAAGACTACCACTCCTACTACCCATGTATCGCCCAGTTATCATATTATACCAAATACTGAAGATCCTTATGTACAAATGTCACAACCTCAAACTGACATAAAACTTACTCAAAACTCATCTTCGTCATCACCTACTCACTCCCCTCCACGTCATAAACTTAGGAGAGCAACTGAATCCTATTCAGATCCGATTGGTGGTCAACCAACGTTTGAATTTGGACAAGGTTCACGTCAAGAAATGACTTGGGAAAACATCAACCTAAATTCTCCCTTACCCAATACCTCGGATTTTTCCATGCCAGATGTCCCAAACAATGTATCCCCACCCAAATCTCCTGACTACAATGTTGACACCCGAGACTCCATATGGATTCGCCTTCACCAACACGCCAGCATACTGAACGCTCACTCTGAACAGCTAAAAGAGTTACATCCATTACGATTTGAATGGTTTGACCGTAACATTGATACCCTGTTCAAGAGGACCGATGCTGAGAGACGAGAAGTGTTTGGTTTAGGAGTGAATATTGGTAACATGAAGGACAACTATGAACAAGAACTTAGAAACCTGGATGCCAGAACCCGCTGTTTAGGTAGAGGACATACTCAAACCCACATTAGAATTGAAGACATTGAAAGAGCAGTATGGTTAGCTAGAGACACAGCAAGAACCCAAAGCCAAAAGATTGCAGCCTTGGAAAACATGTTAGCTAATCAGATGAATGCATGCCAAGAACGTTTCTCGGCTATGGAAGCAGCACAACTGGATCTTGAGGCAGAAGTTAGACGTCTACGTCAGAGACGTAACTAATCTTAAGTATCATTGTTGTACTAAATAAACCAAATAGTTTTGGTTAGTAGTGTATGTATCTCCAATAAATCTGTAACTCTCAGAGTTTGTAAACGACTTTTAATGTATAATAGCTATCTTTCTCGTATACTTTTCTGTTGTAAACAAATTCCTCTCATTCAACCTTATCATGATGCTGTAAGTGCAAAGAGTCATGCAAAACCTCACTAATTGTTACTCTCTTGAATAAACAAATAATTCCACATGAATCAATGAAACATAGAATTCCAAGAACAAATATTCAGAAGAAACTTGATGAATAAAGAGGAAGTTGTTAAACTTCAACTGTTGTGAATAAATTCATGTACTCCTTAACAATCGCATATCAAGAGTTGATTATTATTTTACGATGCTACCCAGACACATCGTATTTCTATGATCCTCAGTTGATTTGATTTCGTATTGAGACCACATTGTTAGCATTAATATACAAAATATCTTACTATTTGAATTATTCTAACAATAAAGTGAATACTAAATCAACGTTTCGTGTAATGTTCATAGGGAATGGACGACATGAACAGTATGGTGCCCACAACAATTATGACCCCTAAAACCATCGAGGAATTAGTGAACAAAATCGTTGAAGTAGTAATGGAAGTAACCTCAACAGTCCGCCTAAACGACAATGACAAGACAAGCAAAGAAAGAAATAAGTTTATACCTTGTAAGCATAACCATGAACGTTTCATGGGATGTAGGCCAGCATGCCTAAAGAAGTCAAGGACAACAATTAAACCGATCCACACATGTACCCAAAGAATTAGGCAGGATATTGCACTTAAGAAAAATAACCAAAAGCAAAGACATGAGGAGAAAAGACCCTTTACCCTCAACGAATGCGAGTTTCACAATGATGTTTGCACCCGCAATCATCTACAAGACCGCATTGATTACCATCGCCAGCAAAGGCTCGGCTCAGAAATGGAAGGAAACTACGTCACCACCCCTACCAACCGAGACAACTACCGTGGAAATAAACCTCTGTGCCTAAAATGTAAGATGCATCACACCGGAGATTGCACTGCAATATGCGGGAGGTGCAGGAGGACAGGCCACAAGACAAGTGACTGCAAAGTTATGGAAAGAAAGGAACAGCATTCATCCATAAGATGCCACGGATGTGGTGCAATAGGGCATTACAAGAGCCATTGCCCAAACTACAATGCCAACTGGAAGGCCAAGATGGATGTAAAAGAATGAAGACTTGTTAAAAGGGCCCTGTAGTACCAAAGAATGACCTCTAAGTCAAGCAGATGTATGGATTCCTGCTGTAAAATAAATAAACTCTAGTTTAGGACTACCTAAGTTGTATTTCCGTTGGTATTTACCTTAGGTACGATGGATGTAACCTAAGTGTAAAAGTTATCTTTCTACCGTGTGAAAAATCTACCTTGTAATATTTCCATGATAATAAAAATCTATGTCTATTTCCATTTCTATTACACCTCTCTACTATTAGTTGTTATGTAGCAAATACACTAATAGTACCTCAAGAATCTAATTAATTTTATCATGATCAAACACTAAGTTGTTACCATATTGCAATGGAATTCCACTTAAAACTCAAGTACATATCCAAGATGTCCAAATGTTATCTTAGAAAATTTTGACTTATCCTCGAAAAATGAACAAAAACTTATATTATTATTTTAATCAGAAACTGCCTAACCTTGTGACAAAATTATTATAACTGAATCAGATAAAACTCTTTGAAGAAACATAAATGCTGAACCAAGAGTTACATCATTTGGTCCTAAATTATACATAGCCTAGCTACCTATGTATAATTTGGGAAGAATCATGTTATAAATGGGACAGTTATCCTTTCAAAATTTTAATAACAACTCTCATCCCAACAACAGAATCTTGAGACAAAATAATTTGCTCATAAACTTTACTTTTTAATCAACCTCAGTCAGATCTACACTCATCACTCATTTCACTATTATACGAAGACAAGGAAATTACGAAAATTAGAAACTTTAAAAATTCACAACAAACTACGAAAAACACAAACAACATAAAATTTTATTAGAAACCATGGAGGTTAATACATAACGAGATGATTAACATCGAAAGTGCTAACAGTACATAAAACACAACATAAAACATACAACCTTCAATCGATAGTCCTACTATAGAAACAAAAACCACCACCAACCCAACAATAGCAAGACCCACCATAGGATGACGTATCCTGATTATTCTAAAGACACACAAAAGCGAACCATTAAACACAACAACTTAACATAAACATAAACGAGAATTTATTCCACATTACATCGACCCACAACAAAGCTACATTTTAAACACCTACGCGCGACCTTCACTTCCAGAAATTATCCGCAAAGATCGCTAGGATTGTGAGTGGTACAATAACCAACAGGTATCCGATCCAACCACGAGTATCTTCGCCGGGAAGAAAAGTCAAACCAGCAACGACGAAAATGATGAACATGGCTGCAAATAATATGGCGATCGGTGGCATTTTGGAGAAGAAGTTGAGTGAAGAAGATGAAATTTGAATGATGAGAATAATTGAAAAGGGTGAAAAGATAAAAAGGGAATAAAGTGGAAGAAAAAGGAGAGAGTAAATAGGAAAAGTAGGTAAAAATAGTACCCGCTATTTTACTATTCACTATCATTAAATTTCAAACCGCTACCATCAAAAATCCCCTAGCCTCGACTGTTAGAATTCTACACATTAAGTGTCAAGTGTTCCCTACTTTTGACTGTTAATTTCACTATTCGTGGCCTATAAATTCAATTATTGCCCCAACTTTCGAATCTAATTCATTTGGTATGAATAAATCTAGCGAGAATCTCGCTTCTTTGATGTTCAGATAAGAAATATCTTGACAATCTCTTCCGGAAACTCTCACCTCAGAACATTATATTTTTCAACACCTATCACGGACTGAACTTCGGGACGAAGTTCAAAATTGAGGGGTAGATACTGTAAGATCCTACAAAAATCCGTCATGATAATCTTTATTAATTAATAATACCTTTGACTTATCATTTAACAAAGCCCATTTTTATGGAGAAATTTAAATTTTTCTTTAATATACTATACTCACGACCAACACAAGATTTGGATAAGCCTACATATTTTATATGAACTATTTTCACTTTATTATTTTTATATTTTACATCATACAAATATTTAAACCCTATTAGATTTTATTAACGTATATGCTTTCCGTTAAACTATTTTTCATGTCTAATATTATTAATTGAAGTATATTAATAAACTTTGACATTTTTATAAACATTATATTTTTACGTCACCTGATTTTAAGTTACGTAACTTAAGGACTTAACGTTAGTAATTACCGAGATCAAACCTACACTCTGTGGTTAATATTATTGCAAACTATCACTAGAACTTAGATAAACATACAAACTTACACAATATACCACAAGGTGCCACGTCTATATTACTCATGGGATAAGTGCAATGTTTCATATATATATATATACATTTAGATAAACACTAGCATTAGACATTTTCATAAAACTAGATCTTATAATGATTTTTGCACCTCTTGTTTTTCTCCTTCTCTTTGTCGTAGACACAACCAACGCCACACATCATTTTCACCACAAAATTCTACTAATTATTGATCAAAGTTTTTAAGTTTGTAATAACACATAGCACTTTTCATGCATACCCTACGTGAATTCCAAATTCACCATAAGATCATATATATGTACGTGTGATATATATATTTACCATGACATGCTATATAGATATGTGTATAATTCTTCACCATACATGCAAACTTTCCATATATAGGTGTTAGTTAATTTCACCATACAACTAATATGTATAACATGTATGACATTTTACCACAAAATACAACAATCAGTAAAACGTGTAACAATATATGCCATAACATGCAAACAATTATTCTTTTATACTTCCTAATATTTCATGCAAGGTTATTGCAATATGTGGGCATCAAATATATAACGTATACCACTCTTGTTCCATATAAACCCCTTGAAGTAACACGTAATACTATTGTGAATAGAAGGATCATGGATTATTTAAGAAGCCATGCAACATATACGTTGCAACACATTCCAATCTAAATTTCACATAGCCAACATAAGTAGCCAAGGTCTCTATGTTAATCTTTAAAACCAAAATATAATAATAAACTTAGAGCTAGTTTAAAGTTTCAAGTGCTCGAGATTGTGTTGGGTCATTTCAAGTCGTTGGGTCTCTATTTTGATCGTGGGATACCATTCGAAGAGGTGCAAGGAATCGTAGCTAGTTCCTCGTCTTTCCTTCTCTCGTACCACATTTCCATTTCGACTCTTCACCACCTATTGGTGTTGTAAGTATTCTAGATCTCTTTTGATATCACTACTCACATCCCACCTAGCATGAACACAAGTCACTTGCATATTTCCTTTAGTAACAAACATATATGTAAGACTGCTATAATCACACTGTGATCACACGCACCACTTTTCTCTTAACGCATAATCATAACTGATAAAACGCAACTTGCATGCATCCTTTTATTCCTCACTAGCTCGTAGATATATCGAACATTTCATGCATCAAGACTTTACTATAATATAAAGCAACCTTTATATTCGAATCCACAAGTAACATGAGTATAACCATGCACATTGTTGAAACTTGCTCTATGGAATAGTAACCACCACCTCACGATTAACCTCAAATTTTAGCTTGTGTTGCTTAACATTTAAAACTCACGTACGAATTTTGAGAACATAAGAAATGAACATGAAAGTCGAGCACTCATATGACACCCTAATAATCACCCATAGATTTATCATATACTTGCCTTACATGGAACACAAACCTCACGTATGGCCAAAACTAACTAAACCATACTAATGGTCAAACCGGGTAATAAAAACTTTCTAAGTATAAATTAGTATATAATATGTCTCGACTGGCCACATAAACGTGTAATTATTTTCAAATTAGTAAACACAACCTACTAATATTTTTGCATAACTCAATTTTTGGTATGGCAAACTAAAAGTTTCGTGTTTTAAACTTTCTCTCATAAGCTCGTATGAGCCTTCGAATAAGCTTAATCCAAACCCCAGTCGTTAGCTCAATTTTTGTTTAGAAAACTTAATATGTTTTTGCGGTTGGGCTTATAAGTCCAATAAACAATTAATAAGCTAACCTGATAAGCTAGGGTTATAAGCTCTTTTGTAATCTTATTAGACTCATAAAATAAGCCCAAAACATAAGCTCACTTTGCTTCAAAGCCCCGGTTCAATTTTTCTTAATGGGCTTTAATTTCGAATTTGGCCCTTTTG
This sequence comes from Artemisia tridentata subsp. tridentata, assembly GCA_021014915.2. NCBI lineage: Eukaryota > Viridiplantae > Streptophyta > Magnoliopsida > Asterales > Asteraceae > Artemisia > Artemisia tridentata. The sequence continues at coordinate 243,602,447 of CP139501.1, forward strand.
TATTTAAAATAAGCATTTTTCATAATAAGAAATTAAATTAGACTTAAATAAGCTTAATAAACTTATAGAAACTTTCAGAATATTTTTCCCGTCATTTTTATGCAAAAAGGACTAAAGATGTAACGCGAACTAACTGGAAGGACCAAAACTGCCAAACCGTGAAACCTATAGACTGAAGCTGTGAAAACAGTTGACAAAGGACTTAAATTGACATACCATTGAACTTCGAGCCTTATATGGCCAAGATTTGGACTATTATGGACTTTGGACTTAACCAAGGACTAACGACGTAACGCGATCGCAGTTAGACAAAAAAATATAAAATCTGAGAAGAACAAGGACTTATTTAATTTCACTTGACATTCTTAGTTTATTTTCATTTTACACCCTTCATTCCATATGCATGTTTCATTTTAGTTATGCATTATTTAAGGTTTCGATAATTAGAAATGTTAGCAACTTCACTTGCATATTATTTCGGCATATTTCGGAAAAGTAATATTTTTGGGTCGTTTGAGATAAGAACCGAGACAATATTATAGATATATTATATTTCTAACTTGAGGCATTTTAAGCATATCACACACTCACATCACCGATCAAATCGTTATACGATTTATCCTCTCCGCATTCACTATTAGTAATAAATTAGACTCTTAGACTTCGTTTTATTCAGGTCTAGTATTGAAGAAGCTTTCGTGATCGTTTACTTGCTCTTATAATTTCGTCTTGCCGGATACGCTCCAGGTGAGTCGTGGCCCCTACTTTTCACACTTGTTTTTAATAATTCTTTTGGGGGAGATACATGCTTTAACTGTTTTATATTACTTGAAAACTCTCATGATTTGCTCAGAACTATCAACTATGCTTTATATGTTTGAATCATACTTGAAAGGAATACGTGTACGTTATATGTGCAAATTGTTTGATTAGCCTAAACACTGAACTTGAAACATAACATCTTCGGACTACTTGACGTAACATGATACTGAAATTCACTGTATGTATTCATATAACAACTGAATGAACTGTTAACTTTACTATGATATTCTACATTTTCTGGAGAGAATTGCCAAAACCAGAATACGTATACTTGATGAACCCTGAAACCTATATTGCCTAAGTACCCCTTTATTGCCATAAAGTCCCTCGATCATGAGCCATTAATCACTGCGGTGAGCGCGAATATAGTGAACAGCTTCGAAACCTGTTAAGGCTGACGACCTATCCCCTAAATACTGTGACGGAATGCCTTATGGTTAGTCGTATTTAGCAGTGATACACTATATTTGAGAAAAATAGGAATTGGCAAATCACCTATTAACTTGAGGGCCATAACTCCCCCATCAGGTAACCCTGGTGGGACTCCCAATTGTTAACGTTTTGCGTGTCATGAGACTTAGGGCAATATAACTTTATGAATATATGAATGTTTCATATATATCCTAGGATACAGCTGTATCTAGAAGACCATCACTTTACACTGATAGATTTCAGACATTAGATTATTGTTTCGCTACGTGTTATGATTATGAATTTCGTACTTGAATCTTAATTGTTATCATATGTGAATTAAACAAGAACTCTACAAAGACAACCCAAAAGGCTTGGTATATCGACACATTTAAAAACTGACCCAATAGTTTACATTGAGCATATGACAACGTAGCTCATCTGAAATCATAATTTGAAACTTATGATTTTGAATATCATACATGAATTACTTGTGAATTTTATCCAAAACAACTTATTTACTATTTCATAAAGGATTACTATTTATTTCAACAAGCACTATACATCTATCGAAGAAAGTTATTTTCTATAAACTCCGCGAACTCACCAACCATTGTGTTGACGTTTTAAGCATGTTTATCTCAGGTAAATAACGGAGCAGGACAAGACACGGAACGGGCATCTTTTACTCTGATAACTTAAATGGTGTAAAATCAAATATGTCATTCTTTCCAAATTATCACATATTCTTATGGGATTTTCAAATCAAATGATTTACCTTTGTATCAAAAATATTATTCTAGAATGACATAACTTTCAAACCGCCCCCTTCCGGGCCGTTTTCTGAGATTTAAACTTCGATCCTCACCGTAACACTCAAATTATTTTTCCGCTGCCACAAACCAAATTTGGGGGTGTTACACTCGGGGTTTCGCATTTCCTCACCATCAGCTAGTGCCAAGCGATGATGTTGCTCCAAAGGAATATTAGCGGGCTTAGCTCCCAACAAACCCGCCTCGGAAAGAATATCTAATGCATACTTACGTTGGCATAAAAAAATACCTTCTGAATTTCTAGCAACTTCGATGCCCAAAAAATATTTGAGAACACCCAGGTCCTTCATATGAAAGCACCGACTCAAATATGCTTTAAATGTTGTCACTTCATTACTATTATTTCCTGAGATAACGAGATCATCGACATAAACCAACACATTTAAGTGAGTGTCACCTCTCCGAAGAGTAAACAATGAATAATCAGAAAGCGATTGGATAAAGCCATAACTTTTTAAAGCCATTGCCAACTTGGCGAACCAATTTCGTGGAGCTTGTCGTAAACCATATAGAGACTTCCGTAAACGACAAACCTTACCTGAGTTTTGAGAAGAAAATCCAGGAGGAATTTTCATGTAAACTTCTTCGTTTAAGTCACCGTGCAAAAAGGCATTGTGAACATCCATCTGATGTAATTCCCAATTCTTAGCAGCTGCCACAGCTAGAAAAGTTCGAACTGTCACCATTTTTGCAACGGGTGCAAATGTTTCGTTATAATCTATCCCCTCGACCTGCTTGTTTCCAAGAATCACCAACCGGGCCTTGTGTCGTTCAATAGTCCCATCAGAGTTATATTTTGTTTTATAAACCCATTTGCAACCGATAACTTTCTTTCCAGGTGGCAAATCTGTTATAGTCCACGTGCCATTATTTTCAAGGGCCTCGATTTCCTTTTGCATAGCAACCCTCCAACGCTCATCATTATTAGCTTCAGCAAAAGTGTTGGGATCACTTTCTGCTGTAATTGCTGCTAAGAAACACCGATGACGTAGAGAAAAACTTATCACAATTCACATAATGTGCTATAGGATAGGGCGTACCTGAAGATGTTGACTGAAGAGGTGGCGCTGCAGAGGGGCTTAAACGAGTGGTGTGCGTCACGAAGTCCTTCAAACGAGTGGAAGGTTGTCGTTGTCTCTTTCCTCGACCTAGTTGCTCTTCACTTGTATGACTTGTACTAGGACTATTTCCCCCCCTCGCGTCCTCACTTATGGTATCATTCACATGCCCATGACTTTCTAAATTTTCATCAACATTTTCACTATCATTTGAAGGACTATGGGGAGAATGACTTTCTACACCCATTTGACATGCATCATCATCATCAACATATAATGAATCACTTATCATCACATCACTAGAATGAGCCTTTGTATCATCAATAGTTTTAAATGGAAATTCATTTTCCATAAAATCAACATCTCTTGACACAAAGAAGTCCCCACTTTCAACATCATACAATCTCCAACCTTTTTTTTCATAAGGATAACCAACAAAAATACAACGCCTACTTCGACTTGCAAATTTATCATTATCTCGGTTTTGTTTATGTACATAACAAAGGCAACCAAAAACTCGAATACGATCATATGATGGGGGCTGGCCAAATAGGATTTCATAAGGTGTTTTTCCTTCCAAAAGCATAGAAGGTGTTCTATTAATCAAATATCCAGCCGTTAAAACACATTCACCCCAAAAATCTATAGGTAAGTTTGCTTGAAAACGTAAAGCTCTTGCCACATTTAGTATATGGCGATGTTTTCTCTCAACACGGCCATTTTGTTGGGGTGTACCAGGACACGAAGTCTGATGAATCATACCGTGTTCAGAAAAATATGATTTCAAGCAAGTAAATTCCGTACCATTATCACTCCTAACAATTTTCACATCCTTGTTAAATTGACGCCTAGCCATAGCAATAAAATTACGAAGCCTATTTTGTGTCTCATCTTTTGAATTCAGCAAAAAAAATCCAAACACCTCGAGAAAAATCATCCACAATAGTAAGAAAATAACGGGCACCACAAGAGGTAGAGGTCCTATAAGGACCCCATAAATCACAGTGAATTAACTCAAAACAATCAGTGGCTTTATTATCACTTAAAGTAAAACTTACTCGAGTTTGTTTTGCTCGAAAACATATATCACAAGCTTTGTTCTTCAAACTATTACCAGTGCTAGTACCATTATTAAACTTAGGAAGTAAATCAATTATTTTACTAGAAGGATGTCCCATTCTTTGATGCCATAAATCATAACTTGCAATACCACCTATTTTGAAAGCTCTAACCGGTGCCACTCCTTTAAGAAAGAAAAGCCCCTCGCGTCGCTCACCCGCTCCAATCACCATCCTCGAAGTGCGGTCCTGAAAATAACAATACTTAGGAGTGAATATAACATTACAATTTGAATCGTCAAGTAATTTTGGCACTGAAATCAAATTGCAAGTCAAATTAGGGACGTATAAAACGTTTTTCAGTCTTAAGTTTCCCCCAAATGAAATTGTTCCTTCTTTGGATGTCGATGCCACCTCTCCATTGGGCATGTCGACCATACATTTAAGTATGTCATGTAACTCCGTGAAATAATCAAGTGACCGTGCCATATGGTGAGAGGCACCTGAGTCGATTATAAATGGGAAATAGTTTTGATTACCTGTCAATTTCTCATTACCATTTTTATGAGAATTTAAAAGGTTAACTAGCACATTCCACTGATCTTCACTTAATGCTCCAATTCCAGCCTTGTCTACATTAACTTCTTGAGTTACACCAACTTGTGGTACTTGTGCAACATTAGCCCTAGGACCCATGTTACGTCCTCGACCTCCACTGCCATAACTTTTAGATCCTCCTCGACCTTTTCCAGCTCCGCGTCCGGTCGTCTTAGGTCTATCACCCCACCATTCTGGATAACCAATAATCTCGAAACAACTTTCTGAACTGTGACCTGTTCGGTTACACTCAGAACAAGTAATGGTGCGATCTTTTGCTTCAACTCCAGTAGTTCGTCTTCCATGGTTTGCGTGAACCGCAAATCTCACCGGATCTCTTTCATCCTTCACTTGTGTAGCAGCCTGAACCCGCTCTTCCTGAATTGTCATGGCATATACCCTATTCAAGGCTGGAAGTGGTTCAGTACTTAACACATTTGAACGAAGAGTTCCATAAGCTTTTGCATCTAAGCCCATGAGAAATTGATGAACTTTTTCTTCTTCGCGCTTCTTTTGGAGTTTGATTGTAAGCTCACACTCACAACCTGCACATATACACGTTGGGATCTGGTCATAATTTGCAAGTTCATCCCACAACATCTTTAGTCTTCCATAGTACGAAACAATCGATTGGCCTATTTGTTTGCAATCAGCCAAATCTGCCTTCAATTGTTGCACCCGAGGTCCGTTGCCGATAGAGAAACGTTGCTTAATGTCATCCCAAAGGTCCTTTGCGTTTTCCATATGAGTGATAGTGGAACGCAAAGTTGGTTCAATCGTATTAAACATCCATGCAACAAGCATAGAGTTTACAGTCCACCAATCTTCTAGATCAGGGGACTGATCATCCGGTTTCTTCATCGTCCCATCAATAAAGACGAGTTTCTTCTTAGCCCGAAGCGCCGTTCTTATCGCCCGAGACCATTCTTCATAGTTTTCCCCTTTAAGTTGAACATGGGTAATTAAGTTTCCAGGATTATCGTTTGATGACAAAAAGTACGAAGATGTTGTTTTTGTTCCACTAGCATCACCGTTCTTTTTGCCACCATTATCATCTCCTCCACCGGTCATTGTTTTATTAGGATCAGAGAATCAAAAGCTCTGGTACCATAATAAATCTGAGGATTCGTATGTTCATCTTATTCTCTGGCCAAAAGGCAACTTAAATAATACAATGTACAGCACCATATATGGGTAAAACAAGTATGAAATCATGTACTAAATAAAACCTACCTAAAATAAGATTCCTGACATATTTACATAGTATATCATTATACAATGATTCTAGTATCCTTTCCTAATCGTGGACAGTTGGCCATGTACGAAAACTTGTTTACTCATAAACCGGACACTAGATGTGCTTCGTTTGAGGTTGGACCCAAAAACTTCTAAGGTCCGTTGGGTAGGACGGACTGAAATGTCAAATGAATGGAATAAACGACGTAATGAAATAAATGATATAATGTAATGATTCATTACCGTTATTAATCATGATTAGTTGGTATGATAGGACATAATGTAATCGATAAGAAAAAGACTAAAATATCCATTTATGATAGGAAATTTATCAAACGTGATTAATTAATGATGAACTTTTATGTAATTTTGATTCCATTACAAGATGGAATGGAAAAAATGAAGGGACCTCTAAGGAATGAAAATGATAATTTTTTGTATAATGAGTCATGGATCATTACATTGTATGGAACGGAAAAAATGAAGGGACCTCTAAGGAATGAAAATGATAATTTTTTGTATAATGAGTCATGGATGATTACATTGTATAAATGTAATGGATCATTTCCATTCCCACTTTAATTTCGCAAATTACCTTTCAAAAGAGGTCCAGCAACGAGGAAGTACGCAAACCCCCTACTCTTCATATAATGATAACATCAAATGATATACTCGTGATATAATTTGTTCTCAGAACCCTCCATTTCATCCATGAAAACCCATGTAAGTAACTTGATTATAACATAAATTGCTTTAAGACATTTTCGTGTTAAGAATGGACAATTTTGTTTCGCATAATAGTAAATATTGGAAAATATTTTCTCATACTTCAGCTTAACTCAGTTGACAATCAACATTAACTATTGTCACTCATTACAAAATTTATTAGAATATCGATCTTCAAGATACCTCTTTGCCTAAGACTAACCGTAATCATCATCCAAAGTTTATCTTTCATTCAAATTCACATCATCCTCTTTTCACATTCACTCATCACTCAAACATCTATAACTCTAATTTACCATTTATTGTTATCTTTTTTTCTTATATAGGTGAAGTCCATAAATACGTAACAAACCAAGTTTAGAGTCCCAATGTAGGTAACGACCAGTCGTCACTATAATTCCATCACTAATTAATTAGAGACGAAAATTTATGTGGTCACTAATCTTTGACCAAATAAGTGGTCACTATTTAACCCTGTTAGTGACGAAAAAATTCGTCACAGTGCTCATAGTTACGAAAAAAATAATTAGTTGTTTTTTACTAGAGTAAACTGCAAAAAATGTCCCTGAGTATATCCAAAATTGCATGTTTATCAACCAAAAAGATAAATCTGCAAATTATGCCACTACTGTGGATGTTTGTCTGCAAATTGTGTCCCTCGGCCAAACGATCGTTAGAAATTCTCGTTATTTACTGTTCCAAGTGGGGGTATTTTAGTCATTTCACTGTTCTCGCTTTTTGTTAAGTATTTAATTATTTGTCCGCAATAATTCCAAGAAACCCTATAGTTTTAAGGACATATTTTGCAACCTAAAATTCATCATATAAGCTACCATTTGTTTTGATCTCACTCATTCAGCCACCACTACCGATCAAAAGTCACACCATATAACTCAATTAGTCCCCAACTAGTTTCCTCAACTAGTTACCTCACTCCTTCTTTCCCATCCACACCATCACACATCTTTCTCTCTCACAAGCTACTGTCAATTTCTTTCATTTTACAGAACTCGAGTTGTCCTTTAATTGGTTGGGTAGATCCCCCAATGTGCGACAGATCTCTTGATATCATCCCTGGTTTGCTTAGGACTAGGGATGCTTTGGAAGATGTTCTTGCATTAGAGAAAGAAAACGCTGACTGTGAGGAGCACAAGGCAAACCAGGAGGAGATGCGGGCAAACATAGAGGAGCTGTAGGAAAACAAGTTGAGGAAATACTTGATTATCAGTTGGGGGTTCTTCGTTTTTTATGTTTACTTGCAAAGTTGACCGGCTGGGTTTGGTCAATGTGTGTTGGTTTTTAGGTTGTCTGTTTGTTGATGGTTTATGTTATGGGTTTATGAACAATATATTTTGTTAATGGTGTAAATTATGGTATTAGGTTATGTACATTATGGTTTTTCAACAATGTTTCAAGTTTCTTGATTATCTACTTTGATTCGTGTTATTTGTTTGTTAAGTAGGTTTATGATTGTTTATGATCCAAATTTAAGTGGATTACTTGATGTTTATTATCCAAATATGTTGCAAAGTATGATTTAGTTTACAATAAAAGGTTAACTACATCACAAATATATTCATGACATCACAAATATGAGTAGAAGTTGTGGTCTATTGTGTTCAGTAAGAATTGGTGGAGTAGAAGTAGTAACCCTTTATGTGAATTGGAGAATGAATCTTTAACAAATGATTTAGTTGTTTTGGAGTTTTGAATACCGTGTTTGTTTTATTACTCATGCTGTCAAAATGGGTAACTATGGAATTGTCATAGTACCTGATGACTGCATTGGTATGTATATATTGGTTTGAAGTTTAATATATGATTAACCAGTTCACCAAAAAAAGATGATTGGTGGAGTAGAAGGAGTGTTTTGGGTATGTGTTGAAGATGAAGAATTGTCAGTGTTAGGAGTGTTTGGGGCAGAGGGAGTAGGACTGATTGAGATTGTGTTGTATCATATTGTTATTGAGTTCAAGGGCTGCTATATGAGCACAGTTGATTAAAAAGGTCAAAGCAAACCTGTGGGAAACTAGAAGGGGGGTTGAATAGTTTACCGGTTTAAAAACTTCTTTTTAAAAATCTTGTTTTAAAAGTTGGTTATTGGAAACTTTGATTCGAACTCTATGTGTAATCAATCAACACCAATATGAACTACACACTAAGCTATGTAATAATAACAAATAAAAGTAAGGAGTAGAGTTGGAAAGATCAAACCGAGACAGAGGATTTATAGTGGTTCGGCTACGAAGCTCTTCTTCGCCCTACTCCACTCCCCGAGCACCACACTCGAGAGTTTCAAGCACTATGTCAACAACCTCCCTTAAGGCGGAGAAAACCGTACACGTCGCTTATCCTATTTCCGACACTAAGCTAGATGTCGAGTGCTAATCTTAGCTAGCACCAATCTACCAAGGTCCACGTGACCAAACACACAAGCCCAATGGCTTCAAGAGATCACCAAGATCTCAACACGATCACAATGATCAACACTCACTTCAATCTACTCAACTAACACTAACCTAATGACCCTTGATCTTCTTGATCAATCACACAAGCCCAATGGCTTCAAGAGATGTTCACTATCTCTATAGATCACACTTGATCTTCACTCTCACTCACAAAAAGAAAATATACTTGATGTATGCTAAGATACAACAAGGTTGTAACAAGTGTTACAAAAACCTATCAACTACAACTCTAGTATCTTCTTGATTACTTGAGTTCTTCTCTTGCTAATGAAGAGGGATGACAACACCTTGTATCAACTTGGATACTTGTGTTCTTCTCTTGCTAGTGAAGAGGTATGAAGAGGATCACTTGAAGGATGATTGGATCACTCTTGAAACAAAGAAAAACTAATCTAATTGACCCTTAGAAGTGAAAGGTGTGAGAGGGTTTAACTAAGGGATTTTTCTGTGTGTGAAGGGTGCCTAAAACTGTGAAAGAGGTGGGTATTTATAGGCAAAGAAAATCTGAACGTTACAATTCAAAATGGTACGGACGGCTCCACTAAATGACCCACGGCTCCGTTAAATTTAACGGTACCGTGGAGCCGTGGTAGACTAGGACGCTCCAAATTTTGTCTTTTCTGGTGAAAACTTATTTGGGGAAGGTTAGAGCTGATTTTGGGGGGAAAAATAGCTGTTGTGATTTTCAAACTTATTTTTCCATTAAAACATTTCTTAATATTTCAAAAATAATTTGTCATGTATATTTTTGAAAAAATGTTTTGTCCCATTTAAAATGTGAATTTTCAAAACATGAATTCACTTCTTTGATCACTAGTTCAAGTTGTAACTTTGTTCAAGAGTGATTTGCGTAGAAACGGGATCTTCCGATTAAAAACTTGTTAACGTTAATTTTAACGTAACGTGAGTTCACATTTTGTCATCCTCAAAACGTGAAGTAATCGAAAGATATAAATAACGTTTTTAGAACATTATTTGCATCAACAGTTGATTAAAAAGGTCAAAGCAAACCTATGCCCATTTTTAAGTATATATGTCAACTTTCACCAATTTTGACTTATGTCAGTCAACATAAGTCAATTGTCACTTAATCCGACCCACATTATTGTTTTAACAAAAAGGAGACCAGACCCCGAAATCACCTCACCTAACTTAATTACTAAATCCTTAATTTATCCTCAACTCACCTCATAACTCAATTCGACTTTGAAAACCATGGTGAAAAAAGGTTAGTTGCTTATCCATATTTATTTAATTGTTATCAACACTGTGAATATTTTAGTTACTGCCTATGTTACTCTAATTGTTATTTGTTAGTTCATGCCTATCTTTTAGTCTATGTTTGCAGAAATCATTTTCGTAGATTCTTCTGATACAAGCACTGACATTGTATCATCAAGCAGTGAAGAACTCAATGTTCATGGTATTTATCAAGCAGTGATGATTATGATACAAACACTGACATTGTATCATCAGACAATGATGAAATAAGCAGTGATGAACTCGATGTTCAAGTTGTTAAAGCTCTTGAATGTTCCACCTTTATTTGGCCATTAGAAAATGTTTCTGTTAAAAAAGTTCCAGCTCAAACATGTTCTAGCTCAAAAAATGTTCTACATCAAAAAGTGCTAAATTGCTTCCTACTAGGCCTTTCAGCACATCATATTGGGTTTGACACCCCCATCTGAGTTGGTCGCGCTAACTGGTCAAACATATACGTTTCATTTGAGGATTACTAGGTGTTTGGACAAGCACCTACCAGCGCAACAACTATAAACTTATCGTTAATGCTTCGGTATCATAAGCTTAGTGCAATAGTAATAATTTTCATGATATTGTATGCATTACAATAATCAATAAATATTTTCATGATACTGTGAGTGGTACAGTAGTCACTAAAATCTTGTGGTCCATGCTACTTTTTACTTAACGTTAAACCTGTGAACTAACCAACTTTATGTTGACTCGTTTTAGCATCTATTTCTTAGGTCCTTAGACGCACTTACATGGTTTGCATATGGAGCATCATTACTAGAGTCACAATTTGCGGTCTCATCGTTTTGAAAATTTCTTGCATCACTTTTGACGTTTGGTTGCAAACTAAAAATTTTCTTTCATTAATGATGTGAACTTTCGAAACTTTGTCATTTTGTTAAAACTTATTGATGTAATCAAATGTGTATTTTCAAACGACACATATAGAGGTCGTTCAATATAATTTATGACTTTGTTCCATGAAAGTTATGCCCCATATCTTTCGCTACGATTTTGGGGGCGTAAAAGTGTATTTGGATGTAATAAAACAGGGTCAGTGAAGTCAACTTGTGCAATGTCATCATTTTTTCATAATCATCCCATTTTGCACACACGAAAGTTTAACAATATCAATAAAAAAAATGGTTATACAACAAAGTAGTTCTTGACAACTTTAATACATTTTCTATCAATTATCCTCATAAAAATTAAAATAATGTAAAGCCTCTTGCCCTCTACTTTTACAAAGGCAATACCATATGATGGTTTTTTGAACGTAAACAGTTTGAACCGTGGTTTCGTATGGTTCGATGATTTGATATGTGGGTATGGTGTGTTGAATCTGTTGTGTGTTGCGTGTCATTTGTGTTAGCCTCATGCCCAAAGCATGTCTACTATTAAACATGTTATATGTCAGAACCCCACCTAGATTTATTTATTGGGGCAAGTTATTTGGAATCTCATAAGGAGAGTTTACAATCATTACATACATCGCCGGATTATATAGTTTACATCGCGGGATATACGGTTTGACCAACCCCTCTCATATGACAACATATGAAGGGTTTGTATAACATAACCCATCGCGATTTGAATGCACAACTGTTTTTAACTTATGTTATTAGATATTGTTGTTGTTATATTCAAATATCACTAAGTGATTGATCTTTTATCGACTATGTATCATGATGAGTTAAGTTACTATAATCAACAAAAATACAACTAGTCAAGTCATACTTTCCATATTGATATATGTTGAGTTAGACCACTCACAACGCCGGCGTTAAGCCTGTGTTAAGGGACCATTTTTGCACGTTATTTCTGCGTTAAGGGGCGTTACTTGTTGCGAGGGTTGCACGTTAACTCTGCGTTAAGGGCTGCGTTATACCCTTAACGCATCGTTAAGGTTAGATTGTGTTAAAAAAAAAATCACTTTTTCCCCCTCTTTATGTCCTTTTCATACCGTTGGAATTTAAAAACTTTTCATTTTCGCCCCCTAGATTTTGTTACCTTTGAAATGCAACGGCTCCAAGTAAAAAAAAAAAAAAAAAAAAATCAAAACCATTTTCAATCTCCTATAAATAACCATTTCACACCATATATTTTTTTTCACACTTCCACAACTCAATACACTAGATATTACACTATCTTCTTCAACCTTCAACAAAAAAAAAAAAGGTCTCGATTCAACCTAAACGATGACGGGAACGAATCGTTCTTAGATCTCTTAAACTCCGGGTTTAATAACCCCAATGCCGGCTCATCTTCAAACCCAAACGCCGGCTCATCTTCAATCCCAAACCCACTTGGCTTGTCGGACCAAGAACTTTACCAACAACATCAACAAATGCTATATTTCGAACAACAACAACAAGCTAACCTAAACACAAATTTCTCCAATCTCCACTTCAGCCAAAATTCACAACAATCTCAAACCGCAACAACGAAGTTCCCGACACTCCAACGTCTCCTCCAAAGAAAAGCAAGTTCGGGCGTATCAAACGAAAGTCTAGAAAATCAAGAAACCCCGAACCCGAACCTTTGGAGGATGATGATGAAGAACCCGTTGCCAACAAGAACAAACGTTGGAACCCACAGGTGGAAAAGTGCTTGCTCAGTGTTATGTTGCAGCGTCGGAAGACTCACAAGTGGTGTTAGTGCAAATATTACGATATTTAAACTAAACGATTTCTTCGGTTATAATAATGACAAACATGTAACTTGTAATACATAATGTAAAATGTGCAAGTTACTTGTAAACACAAATCATCAATGCATACTTACATCAACACCTCCCGACGTCTCAAGTATGCTTCAACGAAGTCGTAGATTTCCATCCCGACATAAATCACTCAAGGTATGGACAAACAAATCTACTACTTGACAAATGATCAAAGGATTTTATTTTTCTAAACTTCACATTTTTAATGTGACAAAACATTTTTTTCAAAAATATATTTCACAAATTATTTTTGAATTAAAAAGAAAAGTTTTATTTTGAAAAATATGTTTGAAAATCCCAACAGTCAAATTTCCCCCCAAAACAGCTCCTAACTTCCCCAAATAAACCTTCCCCACTAAAGACAAACGAAGGAGCGTCTACGGCACCATTAAATAGGTACGGCTCCACTAAATTTAGTGGAGCCGTCGGGTATTTAGTGGAGCCGTGGGTCTGTAACAGTCAGATTTTCCCTTGCCTATAAATAGTGGACCATTTCACACTTCCAACTTGATTTTTCCAGTCCTTTTTCTCTGGTCTTATCCCTCTTCACTTAGATAACTTTCTTTGATCATTTGGAGAGTCTTAGGTTGTTTAAGAGTGATCCAATCATCCACTCAAGTGATCCTCTTCATTCCTCTTGATTAGCAAGAGAAGAACACAAAGTATCCTAGATACAAAGTGTTGTTATCCCTCTTGATTAGCAAGAGAAGAACACAAAGTATCCTAGATACAAAGTGTTGTCATCCCTCTTGATTAGCAAGAGAAGAACACAAAGTATCCAAGTAGATACAAAGTGTTGTCATCCCTCTTGATTAGCAAGAGAAGAACACAAAGTATCCAAGTAGATACAAAGTGTTGGAGTTGTTAGGTCTTGTAACATTTGTTACACTCTTGATTGTATCATAGAATACATCAAGATTACTTTTCTTTTGTGAGAGAGTGAGTCAAGATCATTGTGATCTTAAGAGATAGTGAAGATCTCTTGAAGCCATTGGGCTTGTGTGATTGATCATGTGGATCAAGGGTAGATCGGGTAGATCGTGGTAGATTGGTGCTAGCTAAGATTAGCACTCGACATCTAGCTTAGTGTCGGAAATAGGATAAGCAACGTGTATGGTGTAGATCGGGTAGATCGTGGTAGATTGGTGCTAGCTAAGATTAGCACTCGACATCTAGCTTAGTGTCGGAAATAGGATAAGCGACGTGTATGGTGTAGATCGGGTAGATCGTGGTAGATTGGTGCTAGCTAAGATTAGCACTCGACATCTAGCTTAGTGTCGAAAAACAAGTTAAGCGACGTGTACGATTTTCTCCGCCTAAAGGGAGTTTGTTGATTAGTGAAGTAACTCTCGAGTTGGGTACTCGGGGAGTGGAGTAGGGCGAAGAGGAGCTTCGTGACCGAACCACTATAAATCACCGTGTCCGGTTTGCGCCTTCTAACTTATCTCTTTACTTTCATTTCATTAGTTATCGCTTTATATTTATATTTGCATTGCATATGTGTTTGTGTGGCTTGTTGCTCATGTAGTGATTGATCATGTATGTTCCATGGTTTGATTGTGCATATGTTGTAGTTTACTATAGTCATCTCTAGATGCTATATACTCATTGTTGACACTCTTCATATTACGTCACACTTGATCGGGTGTTTGATACAAAAGTTTTAAGTTTTTAAATGGAAACGTATTCACCCCCCCCCCTCTACGGTTTCCACAATTGGTACCAGAGCCACGTCGCTCAAAATTTTAAAACAAATGGTTTTCAAAATTGAGTACGATCCATGTATCAAATTACCCATGAAGGTGATAAAAATATGAAAAGTATTTAGTTGCTTAATACTTACAAGTTTTGTTGTTAAGTATACTTTGTCATACTAGCTTGAAGGTTTTCTTAAACCACTAAAAGAACAGTGTCTTTAAGTTTCCGGTCATGTTTTCAGAACGAGTCATTAAGTCATGCAGTTCTGAATCAGAAAACAGACCACGGTACCACTAAACATTGTACGGTACCGTTATATTTAATGGTACCGTGGGTCATTTAACGGTGCCGTGCATATGATTGTCTGTTTTTCATTTTTGGTTCATTTTCAAAAATCCATATAAAATCAACCATGAGTCTGTACGAGTCGTGTCGCCCATCATTTTGAACGATGTTGAGTCTACTTTCATTTGAGAAACATTTTTATGAATTAGTTCTAAATGAAAGTATGTTAAAGTCCTTGATTTTCAACTAAAGGTCTTCTGGTCATGCAGTTTGCGTAAATTTTTGGTCAAACTGAAAAAGGGCGATTCAACTTTTAAACCTTGACATGTTTTCAAAGTGCTCGGCAAAAATATTTGAAATGGGGAGGAAACCAATTCATTGTCAAATAAAATCAAGCTTAGTATACATTGTTATACCTAATACACAAAATGACGATAAGTATTTTTGTGTGTTAAATTACTATTTGCTTATTATAGTTTTTCGGTTTATGCATTTATAAGGCTCATGCTAAATCACTTGCACTATATTAAGTAATTAGTTTGCATTGCATATAGGCATCAACCATTTGTCTTTCATTTGTTGCAAGTTCTTAAAATGGTTTAGTAACTTTCTTAGGAATAGAAACTAAGTTGGTAGATCATGTGTGTCGAAAGATATTGTCTTACACAATTATATTTCCAAAGGTTTAAGTGTAAAAAGTATATCACCCCAAAACACTTAACACTTTCATAAAATCCGTAACATGATCCTTAAAACATCACATCATTTTGTCTTGTTTGACCATGGGTTGTCTAAACAAGATAAAAGGTCATTTTAATACATTAGTATTTAAGTAAAAGAAAATGTATTAAACTTGCATTGATTTAACACACATACAAAATGTTTTAAACATTTAGTATTTTACGTATGTGGTATAAAAATGGTTAAGATAATTATTTTTATACTAATGAGGTGTTGATGAAGCGAAAAGTGTACCGCTTTTAAGGGGTCATTTAAGCCCTAAATCGTATTTATTTGATCAAATATTGCCCTAAATCGTTCCTTTTGTCATTTTAGGTACTTTTGAGGAGAAATCTGGAAAAGGAGGCATTTTGGACGTTTTTGGAGCATAAAAGTGAAGAAAACGACAAAGTCTCATAATTATGCTAAAAGTTACCTTTGACAGCGTCAGGATTATCCCTGGACGGCGTCATGGCTTGGCAAGAAAAGGTGGATGTGAAATTTACTCATGATAAGCCAGAGAAATTTGCATGGGAATTTTGACGGCGTCACGCTTTAATCTGATCAAGGTCGTCACGGCTTAATTTAAAGAGGGACGGCGTCACCCCTAATTCTGACGGCGTCAACCCCTGATAAGCCAGAACGGATTTTGGAGAGCTAAAGAGGGACGGCGTCAAGAAGGTCATCCGGGAACCCTAAAAGCGGTGAGGTGACGGCGTCACACTCCATAACGTGACGCCGTCAGATCTGAAAGTCTATATATAGTTTTCTAATTTTTTGTCATTAGTGTGGAACTTATTGAGGAACTTTGTGTGTGAAAACCCTAAGACGAATTTGGCAGCTTTTTCAAGGCTTTTTGCCTTGAGATCTTCCATGTTACATTGAAGATAAGTTATCAATTAATCATTCAATATGTCTATGTGTTGTTTGATTCTATCTTGTTCTTGTCTTTTGTTTAATATGCTAGGCTAGATTTATCTTGTGTTTGCTTAGATCTAATGAAACCTAGCTATTGATTATTGGTTATTAGTGTGTTGTTAGTTGTATTGGATGATTGTTCATCTATGTTAGGCTTAAGAAAACTGGCTAACTTCCTATTCGGTAACTTGCTTGAACGTCTTAAGAAACATGAACCAATGCGTACTAAAGGTTTTTATGGTTGTATTTAATGCACAAGCGAATTCTAGTGATCCCATGTTAGGAGCTTCCTAGCCGGCTCGACATAGGAGTGAAGTAGGAGCTTGTAGAGTTGGGGAAGTACGTACGCCACCCCACAATTGGTATTAAGGAATACACCCGTCATCCACGCAACTAATACACACTAATCAACCGGTAAAAGATAGTTAGGGAGTAAGGAAATCTAAGTAAACACATTTCTCTCTATATAAGTTTTACCACCTTTTCATTTTCAGTTATTTTATTTTATTTGCATTCGTAGTTATTTGGGTTAGTTGACTAGCAACTAATTCCGCCAACTCTTTCAAACCCGAGATTTTACTTGCTTTCATAAAATTATAAAAACATAAAAAAGAATCTTCTCTCACCCTTAGACCTATTAAAGTAATTTTTCATACCTAACGAACACTATTCCCTGTGGAGAACGATCAATCCCCCGTACTTACCACTACACTATACTACATCGGTCATGTACACTGCCTGGTGGGGTTGTAAGCCTCTTGAGATCCCTCGAGAGGTAAAACCTATTGTAAGGTTTTAAAACCACGCATCAAGTTTTTGGCGCCGTTGCCGGGGAATAGTTATTGTTTAGGTTGAATTTTTATTTTATAGGTCTACTCACTAGATTCCTTTCTAGTGAGATTTTTATTTTATTTTTCTAGGTTTTCTTTAGTCTATCTATTTTCTTCGTTTCTTTGTTCGTAACCATTACCATTCGACATCATGGAAGATGGTAATATCCTTAATCCCCACAACCCACCACCACAACAACCACCACCTCCTAGAGCCCGTACTTTAGGAGAGTATTCTCGTCCTAGCCACCATGGCTATCGAAACACCATTGAGCTCACTCAAGGAGCCAATGTCACTCCCTTGCGATCCGACACCATCCGGTTGGTGCAAAGCGGATGCGCATTCCATGGACTTCGTTCTGAAGATCCTAATCAACATCTCAAGGACTTTCTCAAAATTGTTGATTCTATAGACCTTGATGTTTCCACTCGAGAGACGACCCGATTGCGTCTCTTTCAATTCTCTCTGCGGGACCAAGCTAGTCAATGGCTAGAGCGTCAACCCGCAGGATCCATCACCTCTTGGGATGATCTCACCACTCGTTTCCTTGCTCAGTTTTTTCCACCGGGAAGAACTACCAAGCTAAGGAATGATATCTTGATGTTCCAACAACGTCAAGGCGAAACCCTCTACGAGGCATGGACTCGATTCAAGGACTTACTCCAAAAAGTCCCTCACCATGGCATAGAACTTTGGCTCCAAGTCTAAATCTTCTATGACCATATCAATCTCTCCACGAGGCAAACCATTGACCAATCGGCCGGTGGTAAGCTACGTGATCTAAGTGCGGAACAATCATGGGCTCTCCTAGAGGATCTTGCTCTTTATGACAACGAAAGTTGGAGTGATCCCCGTGATTTGAACAAAACGGTCAAGGCAATATCTTTGCCTTCGAACAATTCAAGCACTTCCGACCGTAGGATCATAGAACTTGAAGACCAAGTCAAGTTTCTCATGAAATCCTACGAGGCTCCTAAACCTTCAAGCCAAGTGAACAAAATCACTTCTTCATGTGAATTATGTAGTGGTCACCACAACACTCGTGATTGCATGGAACTCCCCGAACAAGCTTTTGTGGACTACGCATCCTCGCGTACCGACGGAGCGGGAGACAAGTGGTACACTTTCAAACCCGAGCCAAACCCCTATGGTGATACATACAACCCCTCATGGAAAAATCACCCGAACCTTAGGTGGAAACAAAGCCAAAACGCACAACAGACCAATTCTTCTAACCCACCTAATCGTTTCCAATCAAGCGGTTCCAACTCGAACCGTACTTTCAACAACAATCCTTCCAGCAATGGTAGTACCAATAACTTTGAAGGATTGATGTCCTAATTTATGGCATCTCAAGAAGCTCGTTTAGCCAAGTTTGAAGCCGATTTCAAACAAAAACAAAGCGAGATGACCAATAAGATTGACACCTTGTTGAAAGCCCTCAATGACCGAGAAATGGGAGCACTCCCTAGCAACACGGTCAAGAACCCGAAACTAAACGTCAACGCTATTTCATCGGTTTCGTCCCCTAGTTCTTGTCCACAATATTATTCGGTCAATTCCATGAGCACGTGTTTCAAACAAACCCAACTCGTTCCAAATGACCAAGAAGTTATGACATCCAAATTGGTCAACAACATAGTTGAAACACCTCCCACTCAAAACCTTGACGAAGAATTGAAGGAGCTCCACCTTGAAAGTCCGGTTATTGATGTGTTGGATGAGAAGAAGCTCAAGTTAGGCGAAAAAGGGACCACCTTCGTTCAAAATAAGCTACCTAAGAAGTTAGATGATCCGGGCTTATTTGTTCTACCTTGCAAGATCGGTAATTCGGAGGCTTATGACACATTAGCCGATCTTGGATCAAGCCTTAACCTACTTCCGTTGCCTCTTTACACCTCTCTAAAACTTGGAAAACTTGAAGAAACCGAGGTAATAATAGGCTTAGCTGATGGAAGTGTTGCTTACCCGGTTGGAGTAGTTAAGGACGTTTTAGTACACATTGGAAAACTAACCATTTTAGCCGATTTCCACGTCCTTGATATGGTTAGCGACCCTACATGCCCCTTGTTAATAGGTAGAGGATTTTTGGCGACCGCTAGTGCTATGATTGATTGTAAGGAATCTAAGATAGCGGTAGGAGAAGGTGATACTTGGTCAGTCTATGATGTTAAGAAACATGCCTATGATACTAGTGAGGAACCGACACCCCATTGGTTAGAATCAAATAGGAGACCATCTAGATATGGACTTTGGATCGATAGAGACTTCATAGGACCCCAACGCCCATTTTACCTAGAAGAGGACTTTGTGAACCGAACACATACGGTAGAGCAACTCTTAGCTAGGGACACCGAATTGGATCCATTTGAAGACCCTCTAGTTTTTAGGAAGATGATTGATTTCCTAGGAGTTTTGCCAATTAACCTAGGAATGAATAAGTGGACTTGTGAGGAAGATGATCATAAGTGGAATTGGGACAAACCACCTAAAGATGGAGATGGGTCATGGCATATTAAGATGACATTGTATGACCCGGATGGAGAGAAGTTTGAAAAGATATATTGTACTAAGCGGACCAATAGGAAACTTCAATCCAAGCTTAACCCTAAAGACGTCCTCGATGACGAGCTTACTTACATAGGGTAGCATGACTTTGAGTCTAGCTACAAGACTCGTTAATAAAGAAAAGCGCTCCTTGGGAGGCAACCCAAGTATTATTTGCTTTGTGTGTTTATTTATTTGTTTGTTTGATTTTATTTGTTTCCGTATGTATGTTTAAATTTTATTATTATTGATTCATGTTAAAAACTAATTTGTGAAAATGCTTTATCTTGTTTTTAACTTCGTCTTAACTACATGTAAAGGTATTTTGCAAAAGTTAAGTGTAAGGGAAATCTAAATCGGTTTATTAGAACACAAATGAACATGAATCGTAATAGTAATAAATGAACATACATATTAGTATTTGTTTGAGTCAAATGCTTGTATCGAGTCATAATGATGTTTTGCAGGATTTCCAGGAAGTAAGGTATAGGTTTTTCCAAAAAATTTTCCGGAAACTTAACATGAGAATTCTGTCAGATCATATCTGACGGCGTCAGGAATTACAACCTGACGACGTCAGGTTTAATTTTCTGAAAATTTTTGAAAGTTTTGTTTTCATAAAAAGTTTTTATTAAATCTCTAACTTATAATCTCCAGGAATCTGCAAAATTATCATTCCACAAGCATTATATCCTTATATATAGATTTTATCCCGCCGATGTTATGCAGGTTTTCGTGTTTATTTTCTCAGGTTTAACAGGTTATTTTGGACATGGAAATGTATGTGGAATCAAGCTTTTGGCGATGCATTAGTCATGAAGCTTTTACATTCTCTTTGGAAGAAGATCTAACCGTGTTACTTCATTATCCACCGAACGAATCAGGGGAGTATTTGATTTCATTCTTTTACCTTTATGCTTTTACATTTGTTATTTGAACATTGGGGACAATGTTCATCTTAAGTGTAAGGGGGGGGGGGTAAAAGTACGATTAGAGAATACAATTGCACTTGATTGTTGTTTTGTTTAATAGTGGATGTGTAATAAAGCCAAGAGAAATATTGGTTAGGGCAATTTTAGCACCAAATTTAAATTTTTTTACAACATATAGGAGTGAAACTTTGATTTTAATAAGCGTCTCATGGATAGGGAATTGTATGACTAGCACAAAAACCATACCACTCAAAATTTTCCACCCCAAATATGTGAGGTTCGCCTTTAGATCTTTAGGAAAAAGCATTCATTGTTGGTGCTTATGAGTGTACCGGTAGTTTATAGATTCTAGAACTTGCGTTTGTGATGCATACCGAGACCGCTAGTGAGACTACATTCGTGTAGTTAGGATTGACTACATGATAAGAGGCATTAGGATTAACCCATTGTTTTACACCTGTGTTTTTGTTATAATTACGTTGGCTACGTTGGTCAAGTAATTCTCCCACACCCTTTGCGTTGTACTCATTTTTAGTACACGATACCCCTAGTACACCCCTCAGAGCCTATCTTTTCGTTTCGACCTTTAAGCATTTTACTTAAAGGAAGAATTTGTTTACACCCCACTTAAATGTACACCCAAATCGCCTTAGCCTACCTTGTATGCACTCATCTTTAGTGCATTATTGTGACAACATTTGTTTAAACCCAAGTTAATTATCTAATTGATTACATGGTTGCTAAGTCGAGTCATATCCTTGTACATATTGTTTTGGGACGATTGGGACTCATGGGTAAAGTACTAGTGTAATGGAGTAATGGGGAAGAACATCATTTATTACCCCCATATGTGCTAAATATTTTAAAAGTACTCCAAGTGTTTTAATTATCTTAATTCGAGTCATTAGAATAGTTATTTGTAAAGTTATGTAAAAGTTCAAGTGTAAGGGGAATGCAATGCCCCTATGATGTATTATTTTGGATGGTAGGGTAAGAATGTATGCATAAAAAAAAAAAAAAAATGAGAAAAAGAAAAATAGAAAAAACATACGGACTACCATCCCGTTTCATTTTATGTTTATTTTATGTTTTTGTTATTTTCTTTCATTAGCTTAAATCGAGTCGAGTCTTGGCTTATGCAACATTGTATAGTACATGTAATTGATCAAGATCTTTAACTCGCCACCAGTAAAATATCCTTTATCCAACAAAACCGTGTTTTCCTTTTCCCTACACCTAACGTTATAACCCATTTAAAAGCCCTCTTTGATAGTTTATCTTAGGTGCTTACGCCTAGTGGAGGAGGTTTTCGATCCTTTCCCAAGCCTATGGTAATCTATTTGCTATGACAGGTAGTGAGAGATATTATCCGTTTTCATTTATGAGATTTATTTTGATGACACTTGAGAGATGTGAGTATCTAAACACTACTTGTGAGGTGCTAGTTTGTAATCTCCGTGCTTATTATGATTAAAGTGGAACGAATATTTGTTGTAATTACTTTTATGTTAGCATCAAATGACCCCTAACTTGTATTTTGATTAGAATAAAAGCGCATTTGCTTGAGGACAAGCAAATCTCAAGTGTAAGGGTATTTGATGAAGCGAAAAGTGTACCGCTTTTAAGGGGTCATTTAAGCCCTAAATCGTATTTATTTGATCAAATATTGCCCTAAATCGTTCCTTTTGTCATTTTAGGTACTTTTGAGGAGAAATCTGGAAAAGGAGGCATTTTGGACGTTTTTGGAGCATAAAAGTGAAGAAAACGACAAAGTCTCAAAATCATGCTAAAAGTTACCTTTGACGGCGTCAGGATTATCCCTGGACGGCGTCATGGCTTGGCAAGAAAAGGTGGATGTGAAATTTACTCATGATAAGCCAGAGAAATTTGCATGGGAATTCTGACGGCGTCACGCTTTAATCTGATCAAGGTCGTCACGGCTTAATTTAAAGAGGGACGGCGTCACCCCTAATTCTGACGGCGTCAAGCCTTGATAAGCCAGAACGGATTTTGGAGAGCTAAAGAGGGACGGCGTCAAGAAGGTCATCCGGGAACCCTAAAAGCGGCGAGGTGACGGCGTCACACTCCATAACGTGACGCCGTCAGATCTGAAAGTCTATATATAGTTTTGCAATTTTTTGTCATTAGTGTGGAACTTATTGAGGAACTTTGTGTGTGAAAACCCTAAGACGAATTTGGCAGCTTTTTCAAGGCTTTTTGCCTTGAGATCTTCCATGTTACATTGAAGATAAGTTATCAATTAATCATTCAATATGTCTATGTGTTGTTTGATTCTATCTTGTTCTTGTCTTTTGTTTAACATGCTAGGCTAGATTTATCTTGTGTTTGCTTAGATCTAATGAAACCTAGCTATTGATTATTGGTTATTAGTGTGTTGTTAGTTGTATTGGATGATTGTTCATCTATGTTAGGCTTAAGAAAACTGGCTAACTTCCTATTCGGTAACTTGCTTGAACGTCTTAAGAAACATGAACCAATGCGTACTAAAGGTTTTTATGGTTGTATTTAATGCACAAGCGAATTCTAGTGATCCCATGTTAGGAGCTTCCTAGCCGGCTCGACATAGGAGTGAAGTAGGAGCTTGTAGAGTTGGGGAAGTACGTACGCCACCCCACAATTGGTATTAAGGAATACACCCGTCATCCACGCAACTAATACACACTAATCAACCGGTAAAAGATAGTTAGGGAGTAAGGAAATCTAAGTAAACACATTTCTCTCTATATAAGTTTTACCACCTTTTCATTTTCAGTTATTTTATTTTATTTGCATTCGTAGTTATTTGGGTTAGTTGACTAGCAACTAATTCCGCCCACTCTTTCAAACCCGAGATTTTACTTGCTTTCATAAAATTATAAAAACATAAAAAAGAATCTTCTCTCACCCTTAGACCTATTAGAGTAATTTTTCATACCTAACGAACACTATTCCCTGTGGAGAACGATCAATCCCCCGTACTTACCACTACACTATACTACATCGGTCAGGTACACTGCCTGGTGGGGTTGTAAGCCTCTTGAGATCCCTCGAGAGGTAAAACCTGTTGTAAGGTTGCAAAACCACGCATCAGGTGTCGAAAAACTAAGAGTATTATACATAATAATATAAATAGTTTTTCTCAAATAAAAATAAATGACAATATCAAAGTAGTAACTTAGTTTGTCATTAACCTCACACATACAACTAGTGTTAAAATAAATGGAACACACTCCTTAAATTTTTATTTTCTTTTTAAAAAGGGAGTGATCGTGAGGGTCAAGAAAGATTTCGAGTATATATCAATTCATTATTCAAATTATGAATGATATCATCATCGAAGCTAATTGACAAGTTTTCAAGTGAGGACATGAAATTGGAGTCATTATTTGTCTAGCTTCAAGATAACATCAAAATATGATGAAACATATTATCTTGAATCTACATACTCAATCACACTCGATTGTTATGAAAATAATGACGTCCTCTCAAGACGAAAATAATATGCATCGGATCATAACTCACACTTGTGTTGAAGATGCCATGTTAAGTCTTCTTGTCCAATGGTTGTGTTCCAAACTTTAAACTAACATGTTTAAAAGATGCATAAAATACACAACCAAGTAGGATTGACAACTTGGATGTTTCATCCGAAATATACAAGTAATTTACATTGCAATGCAATTAGTAAATGCGTCATTTCCGAAAAACCAAACAAGAGCAAACAAACAACATATGTAAACTTTGCTCATGAACAACTCAACACTCAAAGTCACATGTCTTGTAAAAGTGTCATACATAATATGTTATTAACTATTATGTAAGTCATCAATCTTTGAGAATATCACATGTATTTCTCTTATCAGAAGATTGACAAAAGATAACTTATATCCTATGCATCTTATTTTCTTTGTGACATGAATGGTTATGTTGCAAGAGAATACATTGCATCCTGTTAACAAATATAGGATATTAGAGTTGAATAATAACCTAATACGACATGTGTCATTGCATAAACAAGTAAAATTGGTCATACACTAAAATACTTTTTTCACAAAGCATTCTTAAGAGTGATAAGTTTACTCTTAGAAAAGCATACTAGTCGAAATAAACAGTATGTCTCATTTCAAATAAAATGCTCACAAGATCTATTGAGGTAAATAACCTTTATTAGATTCTCAATCAAGATATGCAAAGGAGCATTCTTGAAACACACACGATGTAGTAGATTCTACATTGTATCACATTAGAGTGTCTCTTGGTTCTAGGAAACCAAATCGTGTTAAAATAACATATAACAACTCAACAAACAAAGATGTTGTCCAAGAGATTATAAAATACACCATCTCCATCAAATAACCTTTAAATCTCAAACACGAAATTAAAACATTTCGCTTGCCTTTGTTAGGAGTTGTGTAAGACATGTTATTTTCTTGACCAACTTTCAAAGTATGGTTAATTGAGTCATATTAGGCCATGTATAAGCAAAACAAGATAACATCATCTTTGCTATACTTCGATAGGCAAATATAGGAATTTGAATTCTTCTAACATGAGAATGACTACTGGAGAACCTATCGCACTAGAAATTCAATTTGACCTAACGGTTGGATTGCTTCCAGGAGAGAAGTTGGGTTCGTGTATAACCCGTAAAAATGGTCGTGTTTAGCCTTAATTGAGCACCACTAGTGATAGTCTCATACTCATTCTCTAACTTGAAAATTTTTCATTCCTACATTTGAGTAGAGATAGTTTACATCGTTGAACTATATATCCCATTAGGATGTCATCTTGAACAAGTAGTAATTAGGATCTGCCTTAGCAAACCTAGGTTGCTTGCATCCCACATACGCGTTTCAAAATGATAACATGTTCTCGTAAGATATGGTTAAATGTCTTCATGATTTTAAATGCTAAATGATTATCATGTTTTACATGATGCTTGCATTTATACCTTATGTGCATTTTACATGATTTATTTGTAAAGTTTGCACCCACACTATGTCCTTTTGACACATTAGGAATTAGGTATGCCCATCACTATGAACCCTTAGAAGTCATAGAGCCATACACTAGTGTCAAAACCCATAAGTCAAAGTAGTCGCGAAGTTAACCTAATTCCCCAGTCATCACTTCGCATTCTTCCAAGTAATACACCCTTTTGTCATGGGAAGGTTAGGAACAAACCTAGCAGAACTCGGAGTAGGGTTGACAACTTAAATATTTCATCCGAAATATTCAAGTAAGTTTAACTTGCGATCGCAATTGTTAAATGTCATATCCGAAACATCATACTCAAGCCTTTTAACAACATATGTTAAAACGCTCATCCAAAAGCTAAAAGCTAACATCAACCCTCGGATGACAAAGGACTCACAAGTTACTATTTAAGTGATTAGTAGTTCCTTTCATCCTCGTGTGATTATACACGTCTTAAGATCCCAAACTCTGCTGCGAACCAGCACCTTAGGCCTAGCTTTACATCTTTCAAAACCCCGCGAAACACTCACGTGCGAAGCACATCAAAATTCGTAAATCAACCAATCCTCTCAACCGAGAATCCCTTAACCATCTCCGTCTAGGTCTAGGAATGATGGAACATTTTCCATAAATCTTATGACTATTTAAATATTTCACTGGAAATATTAAAGTCATCCCTTGTACCCCTCTTATGACTACTTGAATATTTCACTGGAAATATTGTAGTCATCTCGTGCGTCTCGTCTCATGACTCTTTAAATATTTCACTGGAAATATTGAGTCATTCTTTAAATCCCTCTCATGACTATTTAAATATTTCACTGGAAATATTAAGTCATCTTTCACATCGCTCTAATGACTACCTATGTATTTCCTCGGAAATATAAAAGTCATCTCTTCTCGTCCAGTACCGTTCAAAGAATTTATTAGGTATAAATTCTCTCCTCGTGTCGAGAAATCTCCCTAAATCAGCGAGATTTATTCGTAAAATCCTCTTAAACTCCAATGACAACTTAAATATTTCATCCGAAATATTTAAAGTTTATTTAATTTGAAAAATGCAATTAAATGTCATTCGCAACAAACGTTCATCGAATCCCGTTGGATTCATTCATAAAAGAATTTATTCGGTATAAATTCTTTTAATCCAAAGTCCAGAAAAGTCACAACATATGTGAAATTTCTTTGTCAAAAATCTTCCTTTCAATTCTCACCAACACCATCAAAACCCACTCGATGTAGTCTTGAACCAAAACCGTTTCCTATCAGAATAGATTCTATCTATCATCTGATTCCTTAGCCTTTTCCCTTTCACTTCCGCATGGTATTAAACACTACCAATGCTTTCGCATCCCACTCATCTTCCACACACTTCAAACGAAGAATCGCCAGGATACGTTGAGATAACCCTTCCTCATCAACATAGATAACCCACTAGAACCTTATCACTAACCTCACAACCTTGAAGATTTTATCTTCTTAACCCTAGGATATCTCCACGTGATCACTTGCCTCATCATAATATTCTATGAATATTCACAATGATTGAGAAGAGCTACGTGACTTCAAAGGTGAAGTTTATCGTATGCTATCCACCACCTGTCATGACGTTACTAAGCTCATCGCTTCCGTCATCGTTCGTTTTCCTCTTTATCTTCTACATCTTGTCCGGATGGTAATAGATTAAGGGGGAGCGAAAACACACTCATATAGCCTTTCACCAAACACTCTCAAGAACACATTAATGTGGTTCTTATTCCCTAGGAATCTTCCTTTTAGGTGCCCAGAACTAGACTGCACAGGAAAATTCGTGACTTCCAGGTCACGGTACCGTTAAATAGGCCACAGTACCGTTAAATTTAACGGTACCGTGTGGTATTTAGTGGTACCGTGCCTATGTTTGACGAATTTTCACTGTTTCCTTTAGATCCCTGCATTCCTAACCTCAAACCTGCAAAATCTTGCAAACTCACATACACCCTAGGATTCCCTCACTACACCATAGGACTCTAACACCAACTTTAGTTCGAATCCCACAACTCTTGCCTATATAAGGCCTCACCATTGCAAGCTTATCTTGCATCTCACCTTCAAACCTCACATTAACATCATCATCACACTCAAACCTTTTAGCTACACTTCACTCTTGACAGTGACAGTTAGTCTAAGAACCTTCAACCCATAGATCATCACACTCAAACCTTATAACCTTCAACTCATCACACTCAAACCTTACAACTACTCCTCACTTTGGATAAGTGATAGTTAGTTCAACAACCTTCAATCCTCACAAACACACGAAACCCTTCATGCACCAAATTATCCCTAACACACAACTAGGATCATCCAACCTAGAAACCTAGAACTTCATTACCTTAACCCCGTTAGAGATATCCACCAAAAATCCTGTTAGGATCACATGCACCTTTTCTTTTTCCCTTTTGAAATATATCATGCATCTCATTGTCAGTGCAAACGATATATTAACCTAAACCATCCTTTCCCACCTTTCTTCAAAGGGCAAAACCAACATCTCCAACCACATCATCATCATCCTCCACCTTTAGGATTCCTACACCTTTACCTCCACCAAGTCCACCACAACCTTTAGCTATCACACTAACCCTATCACCATCAAACCTCTTTGGACTTGGCACTAACACATCATCCTTATCACTATCACCATCACTACAACCACTAATGGGTCATCCCATTATTTATCCCCTACAACCACATAACCCAAGTTGTCCTTGTTGTCACCACAACCAACACTCTCCCACCTTATGGTATCATTTAGGTATAACCTCTATCGAGTCTACTTTATGGCACGACTTGTCATAATAGTAATCATTTAGAGTATGTCTTATCAACAAACTATCTTTAACATCAATCATCTTAGGTAGATGATTATGTTGTTCAAAAGGTTTGTTAGAACTTTCCTTCCCAATGACAACTTGGAATAAGTCATTTAGTGCGTCAGTCAATGAACGAATCTCGTTCTTGATTAGTGTGATTGAGTGAACAATTACACCTTAGGTTTTCGGTCGGGTTGTGACACTTACGTGTTAACATAGTTTAACCCATGCATGTCTTGCTATGTGTATTCTATCCCTATAATGTTGCTCCTATACTGTTATATATTATGCTGCACGAAGCTAACCCTTGATGTAGGAAAAGCCTTTGTAAGAATTTGATTCATGGATCCGCTAGATACTAAGGTAAATAAACAAGGGGATTAAGTCACCATAGGGGAGCATTGAGCTAGGGGGAGCTCGGGAGTATTTGAATACATAGCATGGAGTCGTCTTCACAAGTGTTGATAGAAGGCTTCACTAGGACGATGCAAGCTCGCCTTTCGGGGGAGAAAGGATATTAGTGCAATAAGGGGGAGTAGGGAGTAAATCCAAAGGAGCGCTCGAGGCAACTACCTTTTTGATTCGACAAAAGGGGGAGAAGGAAGTGTAAACAGGTAACTTTTACATTTTACTGTGTGTTACGGTTTACATATTTGTCATCATCAAAAAGGGGGAGATTGTTAGTGCAAATATTACGATATTTAAACTAAACGATTTCTTCGGTTTTAATAATGACAAACATGTAACTTGTAATACATAATGTAAAATGTGCAAGTTACTTGTAAACACAAATCATCAATGCATACTTACATCAACACCTCCCGACGTCTCAAGTATGCTTCAACGAAGTCGTAGATTTCCATCCCGACATAAATCACTCAAGGTATGGACAAACAAATCTACTACTTGACAAATGATCAAAGGATTTTATTTTTCTAAACTTCACATTTTTAATGTGACAAAAATTTTTTCAAAAATATATTTCACAAATTATTTTTGAATTAAAAAGAAAAGTTTTATTTTGAAAAATATGTTTGAAAATCCCAACAGTCAAATTTCCCCCCAAAACAGCTCCTAACTTCCCCAAATAAACCTTCCCCACTAAAGACAAACGAAGGAGCGTCTACGGCACCATTAAATAGGTACGGCTCCACTAAATTTAGTGGAGCCGTCGGGTATTTAGTGGAGCCGTGGGTCTGTAACGGTCAGATTTTCCCTTGCCTATAAATAGTGGACCATTCCACACTTCCAACTTGATTTTTCCAGTCCTTTTTCTCTGGTCTTATCCCTCTTCACTTAGATAACTTTCTTTGATCATTTGGAGAGTCTTAGGTTGTTTAAGAGTGATCCAATCATCCACTCAAGTGATCCTCTTCATTCCTCTTGATTAGCAAGAGAAGAGCACAAAGTATCCTAGATACAAAGTGTTGTCATCCCTCTTGATTAGCAAGAGAAGAACACAAAGTATCCTAGATACAAAGTGTTGTCATCCCTCTTGATTAGCAAGAGAAGAACACAAAGTATCCAAGTAGATACAAAGTGTTGTCATCCCTCTTGATTAGCAAGAGAAGAACACAAAGTATCCAAGTAGATACAAAGTGTTGGAGTTGTTAGGTCTTGTAACATTTGTTACACTCTTGATTGTATCATAGAATACATCAAGATTACTTTTCTTTTGTGAGAGAGTGAGTCAAGATCATTGTGATCTTAAGAGATAGTGAAGATCTCTTGAAGCCATTGGGCTTGTGTGATTGATCATGTGGATCAAGGGTAGATCGGGTAGATCGTGGTAGATTGGTGCTAGCTAAGATTAGCACTCGACATCTAGCTTAGTGTCGGAAATAGGATAAGCAACGTGTATGGTGTAGATCGGGTAGATCGTGGTAGATTGGTGCTAGCTAAGATTAGCACTCGACATCTAGCTTAGTGTCGGAAATAGGATAAGCGACGTGTATGGTGTAGATCGGGTAGATCGTGGTAGATTGGTGCTAGCTAAGATTAGCACGCGACATCTAGCTTAGTGTCAAAAAACAAGTTAAGCGACGTGTACGGTTTTCTCCGCCTAAAGGGAGTTTGTTGATTAGTGAAGTAACTCTCGAGTTGGGTACTCGGGGAGTGGAGTAGGGCGAAGAGGAGCTTCGTGACCGAACCACTATAAATCACCGTGTCCGGTTTGCGCCTTCTAACTTATATCTTTACTTTCATTTCATTAGTTATCGCTTTATATTTATATTTGCATTGCATATGTGTTTGTGTGGCTTGTTGCTCATGTAGTGATTGATCATGTATGTTCCATGGTTTGATTGTGCATATGTTGTAGTTTACTATAGTCATCTTTAGATGCTATATACTCATTTTTGACACTCTTCATATTACCTCACACTTGATCGGGTGTTTGATACAAAAGTTTTAAGTTTTTAAATGGAAACGTATTCTTCCCCCCTCTACGGTTTCCACAAGTGGGTCGAGGTCAAAGCAGGGATACGTTTTGGCAACGGGTGCAGAATGAGTTTAATAGAGTCAATTACCAACAAAGAAACAAGGATATGCTCCAAAGTAAGTGGAGAACGTTGAACCGTGATTGCACAAAGTTCAACGCGTACTACAAACGTTCCAAACGCCAAGAAAGAAGTGGCGAAAGTGAAATTGATATCCTGAAACGTGCCTGAGAAATGTACCGAGAGGAGCACAAAGCTGCTCCTTTTAGAAACGAGGAGGCTTGGGAGGTGTTACGGGGTCATGTGAAATGGGACGCGCCGGAGGGAATTGATCTAACCGGCGATGAACAACCAAGCCAAACAAATGAGGCATTGTTTGGTCGTGATGAACAACCAAGGCCAATGGGAAGGCGTGCTGCAAAGAAAGCTCGATCCGAGAGCACGGGAGGAACGAGCACGGGAGATAGTACGGGAGGAATGAGCTCGTCATTGCAATTCGTGGAGAGTATGACAGCCGAGTATCGTCACAAAAGGGAAATGGTCGAATCCGCGTATCGGGCAACCAAAGAAAAAGAGGAGGCGATAACAAGGCTAGAGGAAATGAAATTTTTGATGACGAACACCGACGGGCAACCTCCGAACGTGGTGTGGTATATCAACCAAGAAAAAGCTCGAATTGTGAAAAAAAACAACTTCCCAGATCCTCCACAGTAGATTTAGGATTGTCTTTATTTTTATAATGTAAGTTTTAATTTCGTTGTTATTTTTATTTATTTTTTTAATTTCGTTGTAAGTTTTTTTTAAGTGTGTTATGTTTGAATGTAATGTTATGTTTGAATAAATTTTATGTTTTTAAAAAATGAAGTAATTTATAAGTTAGGGGTTGAATTTGAAAATTTATGTGTAAAGTTGAGTTAAGGTGTGTGAAAGCTGAGTTATTGTTGTGTGGGTTAAAGTCGAGTTAAGTTAAGGTGTGTAAAAGCTGACGTGGCATGCCTTAAAATTTAGGGCTGAGTTAACTGTTGTGAGTGGCCTTATTGTTAGCATGAGAAGTGATGTGAAATGATAAGAAACTTGATATATTGTTAGCCTTATGCCCAAAGCATGTCTACTATTAAACATGTTCTATGTCAGAACCCCACCTAGATTTATTTATTGGGGCAAGTTATTTGGAACCTCATAAGGAGGGTTTACAATCATTACACGCATCGTTGGGTTGTATGGTTTACATCGCGGGATGTACGGTTTGACCAAACCTCCCTGATGTGACAACATATGGAGGGTTTGTATAACACAACCCATCGCGATTTGAATGCACGACTATTTTTAACTTATGTTATTAGATATTATTGTTGTTATATTCAAATATCACTAACTATGTTCTCAAGATTAGTTTTGGAACGAATGAAAGTGAAAATGAGTGAAACTAAAAATTATGTGTGTTCTCAAGCTATTTTTAAGAAAGAAGGGAAAGGGAATGGAAGAAAAAGGAAGGGGCATGTGAGTGTTTTTTGTTCAACACTTTCATACCATATATGGGATGAAAGTGAAGTAAAGTGTGTATATTGACCCTTCATCATTGTATACAAATTTTGTGTGGATATTTTGAAAGGGTGAATCTGTAAATTAACAACCCTATCTTTTACTCATTCCTTCCTTTTACTTCAAATTCCTTCCTTTTACTTCAAACTCAAGAACACAAAATACACCACTAACTTTCTTTCATTTTCTTTACCTTTCTTTCACTTACTTTTCCTTGTTTTCATTTCCCCTCTTGTAATAACTCTAGAACACAATGTTAAGTGATTGATCTTTTATCGACTATGTTAGGATCATGATGAGTTAAGTTACTATAATCAACAAAAATACAACTAGTCAAGTCATATTTTCCATATTGATATATGTTGAGTTATTGTTAGCATGAGAAGTGATGTGAAATGATAAGAAACTTGATTTTTAATAATTTGATTTGTGTTCACTTTTTTATAGTAAGACGACAATAAGTATACAAAAGGACATGCAAAGATTGCTTTACATTGTGTATGTCTATCGTCTAAATTAAACATGCATTTGTCTATATGCCTTGTATGTTACGTACTTATACGTGTACATAAAAGATGTGCATAGTTATTCATTGATCATCAAAGGCTTCGTCTAATAATTTGAAGTGATGGAGAGCGGGTGGCGTGATGGCTAAGAATGATATCTAATAAACGGGAGTTGATATGCACATCACCAAAACAATCATGCATATGTGGTGTTGTACTATGAGCATCACTAGTGTTATTTTGTGGTGTGCACATCACTTTTGGTAGTGTGCATATCAACTCCCATAATAAACCTTAGGCTATCCACAGTGGGCCGGTCGACCAACTTGGTCGAGTTCGGTCCACAGTCGGTCGCCCCACTGTGGGCTTGTGGTCTTGGTTGGTCGTGGTCTTTAATTTGGAGGAATTAGTTCGCTTGGACGACCGAATTTTGCACAAACAAAACACCTTTTTTTTACCACTTTGTCGCTACTGTGGCAACTTGGTCGTCGTCAGGTCGTCGGAGAGAGAAAACTGATGTGGCAGGGTCAAGTGTGATCACCACTGTGACTAGCCTTAGGTCTCAGGTTCTAGCCACCACATCCGTTACATTACTTTTTTTGCCACGGAGGTTCACCTACGCCAACTCCGGGCTATCCAAAAGGGTAGTCACCCTGGGATTAGTCAGCTTACAATGTCGAGTCCAAGGAAGGAGCCAGGAACAAAGATGAACGGGTGCGCAAATTTGTTTGAACCGCAATATAATAGAGTTTAAAAGTAAATTAAAACGAAGATTTCATTCAAAAAATAAATAAATGAACATATTACCTTCTAATTATTGATTCTACGATCTCTCGTAGCAAAAAAAGGCTTAAGTACACCCTCATTTTTAACATTAATAAGTTCTTCTTTCTCTATAGCACAAGTTAAAGCGCTGTTAAAATAATCATCACGCATCTGGTTATGCAAATCAATTTTAATGAACTTCATTTTAGAAAAACATCTTTCAACCATAGCGGTAGCAACAGGCAAGACTAAAGCCAACTTCATCAACCGATAAACCAAATGATGAGATGCATGCTTTTTTTTATCCACCATTTTCTGAGCAAGTTTGGCAATACTATCCAAGTGCTTCTTTTACCCTGGTCAAATGCCGCCATTTACCTAAGGCAAGACTAAAGACTTCTTTTACCCTAGGCGTAGACAAGGATGGGAGATCTAAAATTAGCTTTTTGAGGGATTGGAATGCCTCTTCAGCTTCTTTAGTCCACTTGTACTCCTCTTTATTCTCCTTGGTAATATTCTTCAACGTCTCGAAGAAAGGAAGGGACCTTTCTGCGGACCTTGCCAAAAATCTATTAAGGGTCGCTAACTTGCCACTCAGACTTTGCATCTCTTTCAAAGTCGTTGGGGATTTCATCTATGCAATTGCCGTCGTCTTTTTTAGGATTCACCCTTATGCCTTCGGAGGTCACCATGTAACCTAAGAATTTCCCTTCTTCGACGCCGAAAGAACATTTCTTCGGGTTTAATTTCATGTTAATCTTTCGTAAGTTGTAGAAGGTCTCGACAATATCCGCCAACATCTCCTTTTCTCCCTTGCTTTTAATTACCATGTCGTCCACATAAGCTTCCAAATTTCTTCCGATTTGACTTTGGAAGGCCGAATCAACAAGACGCTGGTAAGTTGCCCCAGCGTTTTTTAGACTGAACGGCATTTTTGTGTAGCAGTAAGTTCCCTGTTCCGTGTAAAATGCCGTCTTTTCTTCGTCTTCTTCCGCCATCTGGACTTGATGGTAGCCCTTGTATGCATCCAAGAAACATTTATACTTGAATCCAATCACTGATTCGATCTTCCAGTCGATTTCGGGTAACGGATAGTAGTCTTTCGGACATGAGGAGTTTAAATTCTTAAAGTCGATGCACATGCGCCAACTTCCGTCACATTTCTTTACCAGTACAGGGTTGGAGATCCAAGTGGGGTAGCCAACCGGTCTAACGATCCCGGCTTTCAACCATTCCTCAATTTCCTTCAGCACCACCTGATTTTTCTCTGCGGACAGGTTACGTTTCTTTTGAGCCACCGGTGTGTCTGAAACGTTAACATTCATATGATGCCAGATCAGGCGCCGTGGAACTCCGGTCATATCCGAAGGTTGCCACGCGAACACGTCCTTGTTTTTCCTCAACAACTCGATTAAGTGTTTCCGACATTCCCTCGAGAATCATGTTCCTATTGTGACCAGTTGTTCGGGATACGCCGGATTCACTAAAATTTTCTCCGTCCTTCCTACTTCCGAACCAATAATTTTCGCTTCTTGTGGTGTATCTACCATCTGTTTTTCTTCCAGTCTTCTGCATTCCAGTACCGTGGCCGGACATGCTGCTAGAGTTGCAACTCCTTTCGGTGTGGGAAACTTGATCATGGAATGGATTGTTGACGGAATGCTTGAGCTGAGATGATTGAAGCAGTGCTCGTACATGACGTTTACGGACGACCCCTCATCAACATATATTCTTTAGACCAAATACCCTTCAATATCACCTTCAATAACGAGAGGTTCGTCCGACAAATCTCCCGTCATGACGGGTGGAAACACTATTGGGACGTTCATCCATTCTTCGTCGTAGCCTCCTATCTTCTCTTCCTACTCTCCGGCGAACCCCTTATCATGTTGATCATTTTTGCTTTCCCTATATCATTTCTTCTTGGTTGGTCACTTCCTCTCCCAGCGTCCCGCTGCCTGAAATCTTTCAAAAGGTGGTCTAGCTTTCCGGACCCCAACGCAATCTCGAGTTGTTTCTTCAACTGGTAGCAGTCGTTGGTAAGATGCCCTTTCTCTTTGTGGTAATCACAGAACTTGTCCATATTTTCCTTTTTTGGCCTACCGCCAGTCGGGGGAAGGACGGGTAGGTTTAGGTGGTGCTCCGTAGCCAGAATTTCCCTGGGGGGTTTTATCAATGATCCTAGACCGGGACGATGATTACCTTGCCTAGGGGCTTCGTTTCGACGGTAATCTGGACGAGTGTAGTCATTGCGGTTGTAGTTATTTCTGGGAGCAACATAAAGGTTGTAACACCCCAACCCGACAAGGGTAAAGATATCACAACAATGGTTTCATATCAGTTCAAAACAAAGCATACATCTATAGTAATACAAGAAATCTCGAAGGTTACAAATGAATTACGGAAATTTACAAGGTTACAAATGCAAATTCTGATTCTAAAATATAATAACTTCTAATCACTTCTAAGTCCAAAAGTAGCTTATCAAGTCTTCTAAGTCCAATGTACTCTCCACCCATTCCCAGCTTCTTACTAAAACCTGCCGCAGGAGAAGAAATGCGGCTGAGCTACGAGAGCTCAGTGAACAGATATAACGATACAAATAGTAATAGAGAATAGTATAGAATAACATAAACAAAGGTCAAACAGATGTAATATGGTTCAAGGGATAAGTCAATGAATAAACATAAAGGGAAAAGAGAAAGGGATAGTAATCCACCACGAGCCCAGAAACAGATCATATCATATCGTAACCATAAATCTTCAAATCATATAGAGGGGAGACCTCTCAGATAATCAGATAATATGAGGGGTGTCCTCATTCTTCAAATGGAGTAGCTAGCTCCCAGAAATATGTGAAAGGCGTGTATTGCACACAAGCACCAGTCACCAGACAAATCATATCAAATCATGTTAAATCCACTAAACAGAACAGATCTAGGATTGCAATCCATACGCCCCCCAGAAACATATATAATCCATAATCAAAGTAATGCGCATATCATAATCAGAATGGGGACGGTGTGAGGAATCACTCACCCACACATGAGTCATGCCAGTGGTGCATCACAGACACGGCCAGGTTACCTTCCTGGCTAGGTAACAGAAAAGTGGCTCGGGTATCAAACTAAGAGTCAAGGTCAACGGTCAAAGGTTCATATCATAATCAGGGTGTCATATCAGAAGGTTCAATATCAGGAGTTCATAATCAGACCAGTCAAAGTATCAGAAAGTCAAGTATCAGAAGTTCAAATATCAGAAGGTCAAATATCCCAGGTCAATATCCAAAAAGGGTCAATGTATCCGATGGTCAAATCTTCAAAAGGTTCAATGTCAAAAGTACTTTTCAAAAGGTTTTCTCTTAAGGTTCATTTAAAAACAATCATTCAAAAATAGTTTTCATAAATGGTCTTTCAATTAGTTTTCATAAAACGAACTTCAAAATAGTTTTCTTAAAGTCAATATATCATGCTTGAAAAACCCTTTCAAAATACTTTACTTAAAACATTTCCATCTCATATCAAAAAGGTCTTCATATCATAGGTTCAAAGTCAGAGATCAAAGGTCGAAGCAAAGGTGTCATAGCAAGGGATCGTAACAGAGTATCAAATCAGAGAATTTAACAGATCAGAAAGGAATCATAGGAAACCTTACAGAGAAGGTCAGAATATCTGTACCTTAGGCCGCAAGTGAACGCACAGCTAGAAACATAAGGATCAGAAACAAACTCCTTCTTCAGCGAATCTACATGAATTAACGATCGTCTTATTATTTAAGAACCATGTCATAAGTTATTACTGATTCATCACTTGTGGTTGAGTAGATTAACGTATTATGGTTTCCTTCTATTTTTAGTAACCTTTCAGATTAAGTAACTTTCTATTTTAGTAAATTTCCCGATTTAATGACTTTTAGGGTTATAAATGATAATTAAGTAAACTTAAGGACCTAAAATGATCAACATTATAGTTTTGGTTTACTATGACACTTTTAGTAATTTAGGGTTTACACTTTTCATTTTATTAAAGTTCAGAGGCTTGCTTGTAAATTACCTATTTTATGTAAATTCTCATACGTGTATAATTTAAATCACTTCATACATTTTCTCATGCAATTTCACACTAACCATATCGACGTCATGGCATTTGGAATTTAAGGTTGTTGTTTTACAATATAAAATGCAAGAGTTAAAAAGAAAGACATTATGTCAGTATCTTTACTAGCCCCCTTTTCTTGACCATTTTGATGACACAAAGCCAACATAAAGCCACCCATTTCAAAACTCCATAACACACCCAATATTTTACACACAATCACACGACTCGACAACTAAGCTTAACAAGACCAAGCACCTGATCACACGGACGTTTTCGGCCTTTAATGACCACACACATATGTTACACATCCACACACATGACTCGATTGCATATACTGTATCAAAATAAAAAGGTCACTAGGCCTTAAACAATTATTAAATACTCTCGACATTCTCCTAAGTGAAATCCTCGTTGTTCATTCAACTACCTTATAGTTCGGATATTTATTACTGATCACCTAAGTCCAGTATTTGCCTTTTCACAATTACTCACACATAAATATCATGTATTAGATCTACTACAAGACACACGCATCACTAATCAACTCCATGCACCACCTTTTACTTCAACACACACTCACACCATGCACATACTGACAGTCCCATATGCTCGACAACCTTAACACGCTTAAATCACTCATCAGATTCTTGATAACCATCAGACAAGACCCACTACAATACGTACGTAAGATTACACCTTTATACCCCTCCTTATTCAACACATGTGCTGTTCGTTAATTCATGATCATTAAATGTTCAAGGTTCATTATTTCATGTAACATTATTCATGTTTTAGATCGAGACTTTTTTGATTAAAACAAGCGTATAAGATCGAGTCGTAAAATAAGCTCATACACACCCTTATATGGAGGACAGCATCAGATCCACAATCGTCCCACACACTTCATCATTTATGAGTTCTAAATATCTTTTATTCGTATTCCTTTTTACATCTATCAATATTCAGTTTTAGGTTAAACTCATGGACATGTCGAGGGAAGAAAGAAAAAAAAACAAGAGTGGGTGATACCTTGTGTTGAACGAAATAAAACAACAGGAACCGAACCAGAGCCTTAGCTACGTCCAAGCACCAACAAGATCACGATCTACCACCCTTTATATCCTTTGGTTTTGAACGAGAATGGACCAAGAAGAATGCAGCAGCCGAGACTTGTGTTGTGATATTAGGGTTTTGTGTTATTATGATAATGAGAGAGGGATATGAATGTCATACGGTTTATACAAACAGCGAATGAGGCCCATAATTTTGGTAAATTGCTCAATTTGTGGGCTTTGATTTGAGGCCTTTATGTGATGACACATTTTCTTAAAATGACACAAGGGAAACTTCGGTCATTGGTATTTCATTTTAGGCGTGCCATATTTTGAATATAAAAGCGTACATTTGTTTCTTTTTTTTTTTTCCAATTATTATCGTTAAATACTTAGGGTACATTCGGGATTAACTATCTTAATGTTTTAAACATCTTTTACGAATTTGAGATCAAGGGTAATTTGGGTATTTTACGTGTTCAAAAATTTAGGGTTTTACAACTCTTCCCCTCTAACGGAAAAATTTCGTCCTCGAAATTTGAAGTCGCAAGGTTAGACAACGTCGTAGCAAATCGTAAAAGGTCGTCGCGAACCATTCTCACGCCCGGGGAGGTTTTTCCAGAAGGATCTTCAAAACAAATGGTTTCTCATGACTCGATCAAAACAAGATGCCTTCAGATTCCTCAGAAGGAGACAAATTAGGTTGATTCAGAACAAAAGGTCCATGCAACATAAAATGGACGTTAGATGAATCTCCAGAAAGCTCACATGGAATACGAACAAGATTTCAAATCAAATTGACTGTGTCAACAGTAGAGAGCTCTTCACAGAGTTTTCCAGATTTATAACTGAGGTCAACAGAATGCAAAACGAGAGTCCAAACTCATCCAGATATCTAATGAACGAAAGCAGAGTATACGCATAGATAGGATGAACCTAACGTCTCACTAATCACGGATAATCCAGCGGAGATTCAATTTCTATACTTCTTAGGTACTCCCCAAGATATCCTATGGCCACAATGAGTGCATGTTATATGGTGTAAGTATTATCACGTTGATCAGGCGTCATAATACTAGCACCACATAAATATGCCTTCATGATGATCATACTTTATCTCAAGTCGTAATCAAAACCACCTATCTTAATCCACCT
Source organism: Artemisia tridentata subsp. tridentata (assembly GCA_021014915.2). Lineage (NCBI taxonomy): Eukaryota > Viridiplantae > Streptophyta > Magnoliopsida > Asterales > Asteraceae > Artemisia > Artemisia tridentata. The sequence continues at coordinate 243,642,950 of CP139501.1, forward strand.
AGTACTTCTACATTCTCAGAGGTCATCAAAAATCAAACACCATAACTAAGAGGAGAACGAACTACTCGAAGAGTAACGGAAAAATTTTAGAACGTCTATCAGAAATGGATACACCGCCAGCAGCGTCAATCCTTCATCACTCACCAGAATCAACTCAGACAACATCAGTGGTTACTTCAGAATTCTCATAACAAACCATCATCCCACATGCGCGCAGTCTACACAAAACGGAATTTCTAGCGGGAAACCTAAATCATTCAGAGGATCTTATCATCAGGTAACGGAAATTTTAGTAGGTCAAGCAGAAATGAATTTCGTCATCCATAGCTTTATTCTTTACAGAATCAACTCTTCCAAACACAAACATTCGCTTCAGAATCATCGTCCATTCAAATACATGATCCTAAACTTCCTCCAAGTCCATGCAGTCTATCGTATGATCATAGGGTGTAGAGGAAATTATAAACTTGAGTCTGGCTCCTCAAGCCTTCGACACTTCTTCTTGGAACTGTGGTGTAGTAACGTGAATCTCCAGTATGGTCACTTGTGCATTCTTCCATCCGCGAGTCTGCTTCTGCTCTCAATTCACCTTAGTACAACTAAAATGGATAGAGAAGCAAGACTGCGGTTTAAGACATGTCTTCAGCATAGTTCGAGATTCGCCCACTCAACTGTCGTCATTGCCAGATGCATGGTAGTGTTGTCTGCTACAATCTCTAGGTGCCAATCAAGTCTGTTTCTTCCAGAATAAGGGTCCTTTTACCAGATGATTTACATGCTCCTCTTTGTGCATAAAACTGAAATACTTCCCGGAGGTTACTCTCAGTTTGTCATCTCCCTTCTTAGAAGTTCTTGTGGTTGCTTCTTCAGTCCTTCAATCATTCACAGAGGTCGTCTGGTACGGAGTTTACAAAGATAGAATCAATCATTGATACGTTGAATTGAAAGGTGGTCATGGTAGTGATACGATTAGGGTTACGATAGTTAATACTCCAAAGTTTTCTCTTTCTTCTTCACAAGCTAACAGGGTATTCAAAATAAAACACCGAGGTGAACAAAATCATATTCCGTCATCTTCTCCAATTTCTCCACTTCTATGGCATCATGGTCCGTCAACCGGGATTGGTTCAAATTTTATTCTACTTCTCAACCAGAAAGGAAAACCCAAGAGTTCCATCATAGAACACCAGAAAATTTGCACAACAAACTTCCAATGCTAAAGTTTTCTAAGAGTGGATAATAGGTGTCAGGAGGCAATCAACAATCAATTGAGATCGAGGTAGATGCTACCATAGCAGTGTTAACAGATTTGAGTGGTTACCGGTTATCATAACGAAAGTGGGATGAAACATATTACTAAAGGTCACAAATCAGATACAGTAGTCCCTGGCAGCGTATGAGGGCCAGCCAATCCATATCTTAAAGACCACAGAATTGAATATATCAAAGCAAACGGATTCGTAGGATGAGTACGGTCGCCAAGCCAGACGGATAGTTCATATATCCCGGTCAAGTACATGGTTCATTAAAGTGTGGAAATAGATAAGCGAACAATTCAAGGTGTTGGAGTCTTGATTAGTTATTTAGCATAAGTGGCAGGTAGGTTGGGAGTCATCGAAAATAAAAACATCGTATAACTGTCAAGAGTGAGGCATATCGAATATCAGTTATCAGCATCATCATGCTCAGTTAACCATTTCTCATCGGGACAAAATTATCGTCATATCCCTGGCTAATAATCACTAGAGTTCTCATAGGAGTAGTAATGGGCTTTGCAAGGACAGAGTAATATCAGATGATACATTTATATCCAGCACAGAAATGAATTTATAAAATGTGTCAACACATTAGGATTAAATGACTGTCGGGATGGTCAGAGGAGTACCAAACTGCTTATCAAACAGGTCGGAAGTGAAGAACAAAATTAGGTAGTAGTAGCAAAAGTTTAACAATCAGAAATCATGGTAGGGAGTTCAAAATGGTTTCAAACACCGAAAATGAAACATAGGAGGGTAGTCGTCGGTGATCAATCAACTTATCCTTTATCAGAATAAAAATCACAGTTAACTATTCAATGCAAACAGATCGGCCATGCAAATCTTATCGTTCAGAAGTGTGAGGAAAACATTCTTATACTCGTGGTTAAAACACCACCAGACTTCTCATGGGAACAGAGATGTTTAAGACAAACTCAGATAGGGTCAGAAGATTCATAAATTATCAAAAGCAAATAACAGAATATATCAAGTAGGTCATTGTCAAGGAGATTCTCAAAATACCCGAAAAGACATCAAAATGATTAACAAAAGAATCAGAGGTCGGAGTCGGAATCTTAGGTGGTGCAAAGCGTGAGCTTAACAAGCAGGGCATAAATCAGAGTGATGCGGAAGCAATGATACTTAAACATAAGCCTTATAGTCTACCCATTCCTCACTGGTCAGAACTTAAGTTCCTATAGGGAAATCCTAAAGCAAATCTTAAAGGTTGTCTTATGAGCGCCTACAGTGGAAACTTAATGGTCCAAACTTCACAGGTCAAGGGTAAATGTATTACGAGTCGCAGCCTGTCTCTCTGATACCATAAATTGTAACACCCCAACCCGACAAGGGTAAAGATATCACAACAATGGTTTCATATCAGTTCAAAACAAAGCATACATCTATAGTAATACAAGAAATCTCAAAGGTTACAAATGAAATACGGAAATTTACAAGGTTACAAATGCAAATACTGATTCTAAAATATAATAACTTCTAATCACTTCTAAGTCCAAAAGTAGCTTATCAAGTCTTCTAAGTCCAATGTACTCTCCACCCATTCCCAGCTTCCTACTAAAACCTGCCGCAGGAAAAGAAATGCGGCTGAGCTACGAGAGCTCAGTGAACAGATATAACGATAACAAACAGTAATAGAGAATAGTACAGAATAACAGAAACAAAGGTCAAACAGATGTAATATGGTTCAAGGGATAAGTCAATGAATAAACATAAAGGGAAAAGAGAAAGGGATAGTAATCCACCACGAGCCCAGAAACAGATCATATCATATTGTAACCATAAATCTTCAAATCATATAGAGGGGAGACCTCTCAGATAATCAGATAATATGAGGGGTGTCCTCATTCTTCAAATGGAGTAGCTAGCTCCCAGAAATATGTGAAAGGCGTGTATTGCACACAAGCACCAGTCACCAGACAAATCATATCAAATCATGTTAAATCCACTAAACAGAACAGATCTAGGATTGCAATCCATACGCCCCCCAGAAACATATATAATCCATAATCAAAGTAATGCGCATATCATAATCAGAATGGGGACGGTGTGAGGAATCACTCACCCACACATGAGTCATGCCAGTGGTGCATCACAGACACGGCCAGGTTACCTTCCTGGCTAGGTAACAGAAAAGTGGCTCGGGTATCAAACTAAGAGTCAAGGTCAACGGTCAAAGGTTCATATCATAATCAGGGTGTCATATCAGAAGGTTCAATATCAGAAGTTCATAATCAGACCAGTCAAAGTATCAGAAGGTCAAGTATCAGAAGTTCAAATATCAGAAGGTCAAATATCCCAGGTCAATATCCAAAAAGGGTCAATGTATCCGATGGTCAAATCTTCAAAAGGTTCAATGTCAAAAGTACTTTTCAAAAGGTTTTCTCTTAAGGTTCATTTAAAAACAATCATTCAAAAATAGTTTTCATAAATGGTCTTTCAATTAGTTTTCATAAAACGAACTTCAAAATAGTTTTCTTAAAGTCAATATATCATGCTTGAAAAACCCTTTCAAAATACTTTACTTAAAACATTTCCATCTCATATCAAAAAGGTCTTCATATCATAGGTTCAAAATCAGAGATCAAAGGTCGAAGCAAAGGTGTCATAGCAAGGGATCGTAACAGAGTATCAAATCAGAGAATTTAACAGATCAGAAAGGAATCATAGGAAACCTTACAGAGAAGGTCAGAATATCTGTACCTTAGGCCGCAAGTGAACGCACAGCTAGAAACATAAGGATCGGAAACAAACTCCTTCTTCAGCGAATCTACATGAATTAACGATCGTCTTATTATTTAAGAACCATGTCATAAGTTATTACTGATTCATCACTTGTGGTTGAGTAGATTAACGTATTATGGTTTCCTTCTATTTTTAGTAACCTTTCAGATTAAGTAACTTTCTATTTTAGTAAATTTCCCGATTTAATGACTTTTAGGGTTATAAATGATAATTAAGTAAACTTAAGGACCTAAAATGATCAACATTATAGTTTGGGTTTACTATGACACTTTTAGTAATTTAGGGTTTACACTTTTCATTTTATTAAAGTTCAGAGGCTTGCTTGTAAATTACCTATTTTATGTAAATTCTCATACGTGTATAATTTAAATCACTTCATACATTTTCTCATGCAATTTCACACTAACCATATCGACGTCATGGCATTTGGAATTTAAGGTTGTTGTTTTACAATATAAAATGCAAGAGTTAAAAAGAAAGACATTATGTCAGTATCTTTACTAGCCCCCTTTTCTTGACCATTTTGATGACACAAAGCCAACATAAAGCCACCCATTTCAAAACTCCATAACACACCCAATATTTTACACACAATCACACGACTCGACAACTAAGCTTAACAAGACCAAGCACCTGATCACACGGACGTTTCCGGCCTTTAATGACCACACACATATGTTACACATCCACACACATGACTCGATTGCATATACTGTATCAAAATAAAAAGGTCACTAGGCCTTAAACAATTATTAAATACTCTCGACATTCTCCTAAGTGAAATCCTCGTTGTTCATTCAACTACCTTATAGTTCGGATATTTATTACTGATCACCTAAGTCCAGTATTTGCCTTTTCACAATTACTCACACATAAATATCATGTATTAGATCTACTACAAGACACACGCATCACTAATCAACTCCATGCACCACCTTTTACTTCAACACACACTCACACCATGCACATACTGACAGTCCCATATGCTCGACAACCTTAACACACTTAAATCACTCATCAGATTCTTGATAACCATCAGACAAGACCCACTACAATACGTACGTAAGATTACACCTTTATACCCCTCCCTATTCAACACATGTGTTGTTCGTTAATTCATGATCATTAAATGTTCAAGGTTCATTATTTCATGTAACATTATTCATGTTTCAGATCGAGACTTTTTTGATTAAAACAAGCGTATAAGATCGAGTCGTAAAATAAGCTCATACACACCCTTATATGGAGGACAGCATCAGATCCACAATCGTCCCACACACTTCATCATTTATGAGTTCTAAATATCTTTTATTCGTATTCCTTTTTACATCTATCAATATTCAGTTTTAGGTTAAACTCATGGACATGTCGAGGGAAGAAAGAAAAAAAAAACAAGAGTGGGTGATACCTTGTGTTGAACGAAATAAAACAACAGGAACCGAACCAGAGCCTTAGCTACGTCCAAGCACCAACAAGATCACGATCTACCACCCTTTATATCCTTTGGTTTTGAACGAGAATGGACCAAGAAGAATGCAGCAGCCGAGACTTGTGTTGTGATATTAGGGTTTTGTGTTATTATGATAATGAGAGAGGGATATGAATGTCATACGGTTTATACAAACAGCGAATGAGGCCCATAATTTTGGTAAATTGCTCAATTTGTGGGCTTTGATTTGAGGCCTTTATGTGATGACACATTTTCTTAAAATGACACAAGGGAAACTTCGGTCATTGGTATTTCATTTTAGGCGTGCCATATTTTGAATATAAAAGCGTACATTTGTTTCTTTTTTTTTTTTTTTTTTTTTCAATTATTATCGTTAAATACTTAGGGTACATTCGGGATTAACTATCTTAATGTTTTAAACATCTTTTACGAATTTGAGATCAAGGGTAATTTGGGTATTTTACGTGTTCAAAATTTTAGGGTTTTACAAAGGTGGTATACATCCTTCTGGTGGTAATCATTCCGGTGCTCCCCTCGCAGTTTATCATTTCTGAAACCCTGGTTTCCTTTCCTGCTTGAATCAGGGCCTTCACCTTTCGGCAATTTCGTGCTCCGATATGCTTCCTCGGACCTTATGAAATCGTCTACTCTGGTAAACATTTCTGTGACCGTGCGTGGCACCCTATCGGAAAACTTCTTGGCAAGGGCCGGACATTTGTGTGCACCCATGAAGGCGGAGATCCTCATGATCTCCGGCACTCCACTGATGTAGCTAGCTTCGTTCGTCCACCTTTCTTTAAAATCCGGAAGGGATTCATGAGCTCGCCGGACGATTTTTGTAATCTCCGTCGGGTCTTTTGTGCATTTCTTTCGGAGAGCAAACCTTGTTAAGAATTGCTCCCTTAACTCTTTCTAACTGTCAATACTACCGGGTTCCAACCGTTCGAACCATCCTCCTGCAACTCCATCTAAGGTTTGTTGGAACATGTGACACCACACAAGCATCGGCCATTCCCCCTGGTTTGCTGCTCCGGTAAACCTGGTAAGGTGATCGTTTGGATCCATTGATCCATCATAGAATTTCATGTTTAGCGGCATTATGTGGTTTGGTCCAGAGAATTCTACGATCCGGCGAGTAAACGGTGACCTTGATACCTCCTTGAAAGGTTTGTGTAGGTCATCCTCTTTTCCCCCGTCTATTTTTCCTTTTCCCCAATCCTTATCTCCTTCCTCTCCAAAGTCAAGCCGTATCGGCTTGAGAACGCTTCCGCTTCGCGCATTGTGCTCCTTGATCAATTTCGTCAATGATGCTACCTGGCCAAGGATTAAATCTTGGAGGCTTGGAGAATCATTGGCCTGGCGGTCACTGTTATGTTGGTTGCGGTTGTTGTCAGGTCCTTCTCCTCCGTCTTCGGTCTGTGGGGTTTGGAATGAGGGATCGGCCATTCTAACGCTTTAGTAGACTGAATAGCGGAGTCCCACGGATGACGCCAATTTGTTGAAGTAAAACCTTGTGAGTGGGTCCTACTTCTTTATGAGATCCTTCGGATGGTTTCCTCCGGATGCTATAAGCTCCTACACACAAGAAACACGCACGTTAGACTCGCCTTGGGTTTTATCCCAAGGCCAACCTCCGGCGTGAGAGTAAGTATATGATAGTACGAAGGGTAAGATAGTAAATGAGAGTAAATGCTATGTGAGTGTATTAGTTGAGAATCATAAATGAGGTGGGGGTATTTATACTATCCACACCTCGTTACCTGTTTTGCCTAGGGACTAAGCAAGCCGAGCTATGCCTAGTCTATTAGGTAGGTGTCAGGTCACGTAGAAGACACAATCTCGGGAAATCTGGGATGGCGGCGTGGCGGCGGTTGATGGGATTGTCCATTGGGTAAATGGCGGCGTTTGACCCTTCGGCTAGTATGTCCGGAAGTGAGTGATTAGTCCGGACGAAATGTGACGTCCGGACGCATACGCCAACATGCCCCCCCAATATTGGAGTAACGGTTTTGGGCCAATAGTGCAATACTTGAAAACTTGCATCTCCCAGTGCTTCCTCTATCTTTGTCGCGTAATCAGGTTATATAACCGTTGTCCGGAAGGCTGAAGGGGCCTGTTATGCTTCTTGGGCCGATTAAGTTCTAGGCCCATGGGCCGAATAGAGTGCTAGGATCCTGGACACACGATTAAGGTGGTTAAACCCTCTAACTTTGTGTGTATGATATGTTGTGTTAAAATGATTAAATGCGCGGAATTCACTCAAACAAACTTAAAAGGTTGTGTATGTTATGGAAATGGAATTGTTATGTTTGTTAGTTAGCAATGAACACATAAAGATTATCACCAAACGATTCAATATTATTAAGGATAATAATACGAGTGATCTTGAACTATCACTAGGGTTACAACCTTGAATCTTAAGTTTTTCTAACTTGTGATGTTTTTGTGTTTTTTCTTATCTAACAGTTATATGTTCTTGCAAAATAACATATGCATAGACACTTGACAACTACTCTAATATCACAACTAAGATCTCTTTTATTGTCCAAAAGATCTTTACATATTGCTTAAAGTCTTAGCCGACTTACTTGGTTAACTTATCCTTTTGAGTGTCAGTACATAAGATACAACATGTATCTGTGTACACAACTTGTTAACAAAGCACATGGGGTAAGATATTATCTACCGTATATTGTTGACCAAAATACAATAAATATCTTTTCGATCTTATCCACTCAGCAGCAGAATGTTCACTATCAGCAGCAACGAGTTATCGCTATCAGCAGGAACAAGTATCACTATCAGCAGCAACGAGTTATCGCTATCAGCAGGAACAAGTATCATTATCAGCAGGAACAAGTTATCGCTATCAGCATAATGAAATGTTCTAGCAGCAGAAACCATTTGCACTAGCAGCAGAATTACACTTAGAGTATTTCTTGGATTAGAACCTGATATTAGACATCTTGAATATTTAATTCCCAACAATCCTCCCCTAAAAATGTTAATCCTTTCAAACATGTTTCTGAATTAAATCTTGGATTGAAGATCTTTCAAACACTTATGTTCTTCAAGATTGAATATCTTCTCAGTAATTCATCTGCTTTGCTCTTCTTTGACTTTAACAATATCAAAACATATTGAACCAATCTTGGACTAAAAGATGGTGCAATTTCCTTGGATGGAGGAATTATAAGAGGCTATGATGCTGTGTATCTTGGATGCTTGTTTCAACAAGTGAAATCATCTAACCAGCATGTCTTTGAAGTGAAATTGAAACTTTTCTTCGTTTGACCTAGATAGAACTTTCTCCTTTAGAATGCTTCATCCCTTCTGAATATATATATAATACTCCAGAATAAGCTCTGTTCTTGTCATTTTCAACCTCCTCATCATCTTGTATGCTCTTGTCTTCTCCTTCCTTTTATTGGATTATCTTCCTTTTCTGGGCCATTATTTCCTCCCCTGAGATTGTTACCTCCCCTGAAGCAAATAACTTTTGTTTTATCCTCCCCTTGTGTGGAAGATCTCACTATGTACCAAAATATATCTTTCCTTATCATCTGATACGGCATTTAGAACTTGTTGTCAGACAATGTTGTACATGAAGCCATCAATTCCTTAAGAGTTTAAGTTACTGCCCTCATCACTTCTAGGTGTGTTAACTCCTATGAGAGGTGAATCAGTGGACATTTCGATTCATGATCCATCAATGGATGGTTTTTGTGAATCCTTGAAAATCCTTTTAAGAAATCATTTGACTTAGTAGTATGTTCATGATTTTAGAATTGAAAAATCATACTACTTTCAACCATTTTGAAGGAATCAAGTGTATAACAGACACTTAATCAGCATTTCGGTTTAAAGCAACCTCTGGTTGTGTGAGAACCAATATTTTTCAGTTATAAATAACTGCCTGTGTGCAGATAAACTCATTCAAAGAGCTTTCTTGACAGGGTTTCCAGCTCATAGTAATTGTTGCCTCTAACACAAGTGTTAGATTCACTTTTACTAGCTGTTCTTTCTATCAGATGTCCTCAGACTTGCACATTATACTTAAAAGTATAAAATGATAGAAAGTGAGTTGTATCAGTTACTATCTGATCAACTAAGTCATCAATTCAATGTGAAATATCATAACTAGATTTCAAGAAAGAAGTTTTAAGGAGCTTTAAAGTCCCAAACTCAGTCCATCATAAACCTATTATGGTCAGCAGCTAATATCTCAATTTTGCTGTTTCTATTTCACTTGAAAACATCCTTTGTGTTTACATATTCATACCTGAAATTGTTAGTCTAAAACCAAAAGAACAAAATACAAAGTACTTGTCTTGCATTAGTATAATCATAAGACCAACTATATGAATAACACAATTTAAATTTGTACTTTAGCACAAACTTTTGTAATAACAGCAGTATTAGATAAAACAGCAGTAACAACAAAAATTTATTTACAAAAACACATCATATTGAAAATTTAAAGATTAAGCATTCCAATACTTGCTACCAAGTACTGAAACCTTGAAACATCAAAAGCTTTTGTTAGCAGATCTGCAAAATTATGTTCTGAAGCAATTTTAAGAACTTGAATTAATCTTTTCTCATTTCAGTCTCTTATAAAGTGATGTCTAATTTCAATGTGTTTTGTTTTAGAATGTTGCACTGGATTTTTAATAATACAAATTGTACTACTATTATCAATATGAATAACAGTGTTTAAGAAATTGTACCCATAATCAAGGAGTTGGTTTTGAAGCCATAGAACTTGACTAGAGCAACTTGCAGCAGCTATATATTCAGCTTCAGTTGTTGAATTTGCCACACTTGTTTGCTTCTTACACTGCCATGAGACAAGTCTACACCCAAGGAATTGACATCCTCCAGTTGTTGACTTTCTGTCCAAGCTAGCACCAGCATAATCACTATCCGAGTATGCTACCAAGTCAAAAGGAGATTCCCTAGAATACCATATACCCAACCTTGGTTAACCTTTGAGATATCTAAAAATTCTCTTGACTGCAGTTAAATGAGAAACCTTTGGAGTAACTTGAAATCTTGCACAAACACAAACAGGAAACATGATATCAGGTCTAGATGATGTAAGGTACATCAAAGAGCCTATCATAGATCTGTAATTGTGTACATCTATATTTTCTCCATCTTCATCTTTCAGAAGGTGCTTCTCAGAGTCCATTGGTGTGCTTGCTATTTTTGAATCAGCAAATTGAAATTTTCTAAGTATCTTTGCAACATATTTGTCTTGACTAATAAATATGCCTTCAGATGATTGCTTAACTTGCAAACCCAAAAAGAATGTAAGTTCTCCCATAGAACTCATCTGAAACTTATCTTTCATAAGCTTCTCAAATTCTAAACACATATCTTTCCTAGTAGATCCAAAGATAATGTCATCCACATACACCTGCACTAACAGAAGATCCTTCTTGTGCTATTTGATGAACAGTGTATGATCAATCTTTCCTCTTTGAAATCCATTTTCTAATAAGTAGGAAGCTAGTGTTGCATACCAAGCTCTTGGTGCCTGATGAAGGCCATATAGAGCTTTCACTACTCTGTACACTTTGTTTGGATGTAATGGGTCAATGAAGCCTGGAGGTTGTGAAACATACACCTCTGGTTCAATTTTACCATATAAAAATGCACTCTTGACATCCATTTGGTAGACTGTGAAGCCTAAAAATGAAGCATAAGCTAGAAATAGCCTAATTGCCTCAATCCTTGCTACTGGAGCATAAACCTCATCATAGTCTATCCCTTCTTCTTGTGTGTACCCTTGGGCTACTAATCTAGCCTTATTCTTGATCACTATTCCTCTTTCATCCCTTTTGTTCTTAAAAACCAATCTAGTGCCAATTACCTTCACACCTGTAGGTAAATCAACTAGCACCCAAACCTTTTAAATCTTGAACTGAAGAAGCTCTTCTTGCATAGCCTCTAACCAGCTTGAATCATCTAGGGCTGTAAGAATTGTCTTTGGTTCAGCTTGTGAGAGAAAACATACAAACAAGCAAGAGTTTAAAAGCTCATGCTATTTTGAAGCATAAAGGGCATCAAGAAGCCCTTGTTGGTCTGAAGACTTCAATTGTTGTCTTGTCTTCACACCTGACTGTATATCTCCAATCACATGTTCCAGGGAGTGAACTTTGTGAATTCTTGTTTGTGGTGTAGTAGGAACTTGATAATTTGATGGAAGATTGTTGAAATCCACCTCATTATCTGAGAATTCTGCTTCTTTTGTTTCTGAAGGGCCAACAGCAGAGTCAGTTGGCCGAACAGCAGAATCAGTAAGCTTATCAGCAGAATCATCAGTAGAAACAGATACACTACCAGCAGCAACAGAAATACTACCAACAGAAACACTTTGTTGTTCATGAGTTCCATATTCTTTACTTCATCTTCAACACCTTCTTTAGCTTTATTAGAAGAAGATTCATCAGTTGTCGAAGTTGATTCCACAAATGAACTTGACCATATTGGCATTATCACATCATTTTGATCTTTCTCTAACTCTGCCTCATTTGTTGTATTAGAACCTGCAAAATCATTAGTTTCTGCAACAAAAGGCACATAATTCATTGAATTTGTTAGATACTCAAGATCAAATAGCCATTTTGGTCCTTGACCTTCTACATTGGATTTGTTTTCTAAAAACTCCACATGTAGATTTTCTTCTAATATTTCTTTTCTTGTGTTGTAAACTCTAAATGCTTTGCTATTAAGAGAATAACCAACAAAGAAACCTTCATCTGCCTTACCATCGAATTTTCCTAAATGGTCTAAGGTATTGAGAATTGTCACATGACATCCAAAAGGTCTAAGAAATCCTATTGCAGGAGTTCTACCATTAAAAAGTTCATATGATGTCTTATTGTGAGGCTGCACAACTAAAACTCTATTTTGAACATAGCAAGCAGTGTTGACTGCCTCTGCCCAAAAATTTATTGGTAGCTTAGAATCAGCTAACATTGTTCAAGCAGCTTCAATTAGTGTTCTATTCTTTCTTTCAACTACACCATTATGTTGTGGTGTTCTAGCAACACTAAATTCTCTCTTAATACATTTTTCTTTGCAGAAGTCATCCATAACTCTATTCTTAAACTCTGTCCCATTATCACATCTAATTACTTTTACTTTCTTGCTTACTTGGTTTTCTATCTGTGTAATGAAGTCCTTAAGGATGCTTGATGTCTCATCCTTAGTGGCTAAAAAGAAAACCCATGTAAATCTACTATAGTCATCAGTAATAACTAGACAATATCTCTTATGCATTATGCTCATTACTGAAACAGGCCCAAATAAGTCCATATGTAGCATAAACAAAGACTGATTGATAGAGTTAAAAATCTTGGGCTTACAAGTGGCTTTGTGTTGTTTGCCTTTTAGACAAGCAATGCATGTTTGATCATTTTCAAATCTTTTGTGAGGTAAACCTCTTACCAAACCATTCTTAACAATTTTATTTATGGTTTTGAAGTTAATATGACCAAGCCTTCTATGCCATTTCATTGATTCATCCAATGTGGCCTTTGCAACAAGACAAGTTAAATTCTTTTTAGGAATAATATTCTTCATGTCTACACTGTACATGTTGCCCTTTCTAGGAATTCTAAGAAGTACTTGACTTTCATCAGGCATCTTAAAATCAGGAGAAAGTACAAGACATTCAGTCTCACAGAAAAGAACATTATTCTTTTTGTCACACATTTGTGAGACACTAAAAAGATTATAATTTAGCTCTTTTACATAGTACACATCTTCAAAATCTAAATTTTCGGTTTTGATTGTACCTTTACCAGAAATTTTGCCACGAACACCCCCTCCAAAGGTAACATATCCTCCATTGAAAGCTTCAAAATCTGAGAGATAAGACATGTTGCCTGTCATGTGCCTTGAACATCCACTATCTAAGTATCCTTGATCCTCTTCCTGATCATTTCAATGTTCCTGCACACAAATAAGAGTGTTAGTTTCTTTTGGGGATCCAAGCCATTACTTACTTGGATCTGCCTCTTGCATCAATGTAATTGAATCTTTTGAGGATAGTTGATGCAACATTGGATTTGAGAATCCAACATGCTGAGGCCTTAACAACATTTTCCCTTTTTCCCTTATCAGCAGAATGAACCACACGCTTAGCAGCAGAATCTGCTAACTTTGTAGTTCTACCCTTTGGTTTCCAAACTTGTTTTTGGACCACTGCTTTTGTTTGAATGGGCCTTAGAACAGTTGTTGGTGCATGTTTGAAAAATGTTTTTGCACCCTTAGCTGTTGATTTTGGGTTAATAGTCATAAATGGTCGAGCAGCAGGAACAAATTTTCTAGCAGCTGGATCATTTGTTCTATCAGCAAGATCAGATTTTGAGATAGACTTGTTTTTGACTACTCTGGGGTTTGATTTCTTAGAACTAGAGTGAAAGTGAGATTTAGGAGATTGCCTTTTGAGGTTCACTCTATGGTTTTCATACCCAGATACCCATTGGTTGCAGAAAGCTGCAAGATGGTCAAAACTACCACATGTATAACAAGCTTTATTATAAAAAGCAAAGTCATCACCTAATTGGTTAGACTTGAGGTTGTTCCAATTCCTTTGGTTACCTCTGAGCTTGTTGGTGGTTCTATATTGCTCACAATATCTAACTGGTTTCCTGACATGCTTAATGTTTGATTTAGGCCTATCAGTATTGTGTTTGACTACCTTAGGAACACTTGTTCCTACTTTCTTAACCAAAACAGGTTTAGACATAACCTGATCTTCTTCATCATCATCACTATCAGTTGTACAATCTTCAACAACTATAATTTCTCCTTTCTTAGCAAAGGACACCTTGTCCTGATAAAGTAAAGTTTTATCTAAACTTTTACTTATCTTTGCTACCTTAAGACTCTTACTAGTCTTAGAACCATATTCCATGATTGGTTCTTGAAACTCAGCTAAACCTGTATGTGCTAGGTCAACACCTGGAGGTGAAGGAACACCTCTATATGGTGGAGGGACAGTTTTGTAACCTACACCTGAATTAGCTTTATCAATTACCTGAGCTTCCTAAATTTTATTCATTCCTTCTGAGGCATGTGCTAGAGTATCTATAGTAACCTTAACATTTTCTTTTTCAGTTTTGACTTGAGATAACTGTCTACTTTGATCATTAAGTAATTCATCTCTAAATGATATTCCTCTTTTTAAAGCATTTAAGTCATCAGAAAACGTAGATTCATTCTTTTTATAATGTTGGATCTGTTTTTCTAGAACTCCTACACACCTCTTATGATTAGCTAAATTATGAAGGGCATCAATTAACTCTTCTCTAAAAGCATCAAATCTCTTTTTAATGTCTTCATAACTTTTAAGATTAGGACATGAATTAGTACAAGTAGGAATGGTATCTACCTCTGAATCAGAAGAAGCCATTAGAGCAAATTCAGTGGCCATAAGAGCAGCATTTGGTGGTGCATCCTCTTCAGTAGCCATAGAGCTCCAATCATATCCAATACCATCAATAGCCAGCATAGCCTTTGGCTCTTCCACCAGTACTTCCTTATTCCTCTCTTGCTTATACCAAGTGTTCCTATTATCCTGCTTCCTTGGGCTTCTACATTCTTTAGCAAAATGTCCCAACCTATGACAGTTAAAACATTCTACTTTCTTCTTATCGAACCCAGCAGTATCATTACCATTTATGGTAATTTGCTTTCCAGTTTTCTGCCAAAACTTCTTAGCCCTCATGCTAAGTAAAGCAACTTGCCACTTAATATCCATCTCTTCCAAATCATCACCATCTACCTGCTCAAGGTCTTCATGGTTTAGAGGAGAACCACTAGATTGACTGGTTATAAAGGCATAAAATGTTGGATCTCCAAGTCCAGCAATATCCTTTTGTAAACTAGTAGAAGGACCACCATAAGTAACATTAGAAACACTTTCAACTTCATCTACCTCTTCTGTATGACTAACACTAGGAACTGATAAGAGTGCAGCATTCCCAGAGCTAGTACCATAGTTTCCACTTCTCTTTAGACTTTGTTCAACAATTTTAAAGTTGTTGAACAAATCATTAAGCTTCATTGTTTCAATTTCTGGTTTGTTCATCCAGACAATAACATGAGTATGGAAATCAACAGGTAGACTTTTCAAGAACTTCATGTTGAGATCTTCCTTCTCTGTCTCAACACCCAACACAGCTAACTGACTGACAAGCTTGTGTAGTCTTGAAAAAAGTTTATCAAGAGACTCATTACTAAAAGCAGTAAAGTTTTCAAATTGGTGCTTTAGTAAAGTCTTCTGTGTCTTTTTGGTAGTTTCATTACCACCAAACCATGCACAAATCTCTTCAAAAAGAGTTTTTGCATCAAGATATTTGCTAAAAGATAGCATCTGCTCACCAGGAATGGTCATAAGCAACAAGTTTCTTGCTTTCTGATCATTTCACTTCTGTATCTTTTCATCATTGGAAACTGGTCCAGTATTTCTTTTTCTAACTGTTTTCCCTTCAACAAGAACATCTGAATAGCCTAAAGTGAAGGAATCACCATACTGAATTATGTCCCAAAGAGCATAATCTTGAACCATAAAATATTGCTCAACTCTCATCCTCCATAACTCAAACTCATTGGGTTTGATCATGGGTAACTTTGCAGCAACATTTGTTTGAACATCTTGTACATCCATTTCTTGTTTCTTCTAAAAACAACAATATCAGCCTGAGCTCTGATACCACTTGCTAGGATCCTGGACACACGATTAAGGTGGTTAAACCCTCTAACTTTGTGTGTATGATATGTTGTGTTAAAATGATTAAGTGCGCGGAATTCACTCAAACAAACTTAGAAGGTTGTGTATGTTATGGAAATGGAATTGTTATGTTTGTTAGTTAGCAATGAACACATAAAGATTATCACCAAACGATTCAATATTATTAAGGATAATAATACGAGTGATCTTGAACTATCACTAGGGTTACAACCTTGAATCTTAAGTTTTTCTAACTTGTGATGTTTTTGTGTTTGTTCTTATCTAACAGTTATATGTTCTTGCAAAATAACATATGCATAGACACTTGACAACTACTCTAATATCACAACTAAGATCTCTTTTATAGTCCAAAAGATCTTTACATATTGCTTAAAGTCTTAGCCGACTTACTTGGTTAACTTATCCTTTTGAGTGTCATTACATAAGATACAACATGTATCTGTGTACACAACTTGTTAACAAAGCACATGGGGTAAGATATTATCTACCGTATATTGTTGACCAAAATACAATAAATATCTTTTCGATCTTATCCACTCAGCAGCAGAATGTTCACTATCAGCAGCAACGAGTTATCGCTATCAGCAGGAACAAGTATCACTATCAGCAGCAACGAGTTATCGCTATCAGCAGGAACAAGTATCATTATCAGCAGGAACAAGTTATCGCTATCAGCAGAATGAAATGTTCTAGCAGCAGAAACCATTTATTTGATCAAATATTGCCCTAAATCGTTCCTTTTGTCATTTTAGGTACTTTTGAGGAGAAATCTGGAAAAGGAGGCATTTTGGACGTTTTTGGAGCATAAAAGTGAAGAAAACGGCAAAGTCTCAAGAATCGGCTGAAAGTCACCTTTGACGGCGTCACATTTAACCCCAGACGGCGTCATGCCTTGGCAAGAAAAGTTGGACGTGAAATTTACTCATGACGGACCAGTGAAAATAGCATGTGAATTCTGACGGCGTCACGCTTTAACTTGATCAAGGGCGTCACGGCTTAAATCATAAGGGGACGGCGTCACGTTCATGGTTCGACGGCGTCAAGCCTTGATAAGCCAGAATGGATTTTTGAAGAGCTAAAGAGGGACGGCGTCAAGAAGGTCACCCGGGAACCCTAAAAGCGGCGAGGGTGACGGCGTCACGCTCCATAAGGTGACGCCGTCAGATCCAAAAATCTATATATAGTTTTCTAATTTTTTGTCATAAGGGAGAGCTTAGTGTGTGGAATTTTGGGATAAAACCCTAGGACGATTTTAGCTCCTTTTTCAGGGCTTTTTGCCTTGAGATCTTCCATGTTTCATTGAAAGATAAGTTATCAATTAATCATTCAATATGTCTATGTGTTGTTTGATTCTATCTTATTCTTGTCTTTTGTTTAACATGTTAGGCTAAATTTATCTTGTGTTTGCTTAGATCTAATGAAACCTAGCTATTGATTATTGGTTGTTAGTGTGTTATTAGTTGTATTGGATGATTGTTTATCTATGTTAGGCTTAAGAAAACTGGCTAACTTCCTATTCGGTAACTTGCTTGAACGTCTTAAGAAACATGAACCAAATGCGTACTAAAGGTTTTTATGGTTGTATTTAATGCACAAGCGAATTCTAGTGATCCCATGTTAGGAGCTTCCTAGCCGGCTCGACATAGGAGTGAAGTAGGAGCTTGTAGAGTTGGGGAAGTAAGTACGCCACCCCACGAATGGTATTAAGGAATACACCCGTCATCCACGCAACTAATACACACTAATTAACCGGTAAAAGTTAGTTAGGGAGTAAGGAGATCTAAGTAAACACATTTCTCTACACATAAGTTTCTCACCACATTTTATTTTCAGTTATTTATTTTATTTGCATTCGTAGTAATTTGGGTTAGTTGACTAGCAACTAATTCCGCCCACTCCTTCAAACCCGAGATTTTACTTGCTTTCATAAAATTATAAAAACATAAAAAAGAATCTTCCTCAACCCTTAGACCTAATTAGAGTAGCCTTTCATACCTAACGAACACTATTTCCTGTGGAGAACGATCAATCCCCCGTACTTACCACTACACTATACTACATCAGTCAGGTACACTGCCTGGTGGGGTTGTAAGCCTCTTGAGATCCCTCGAGAGGTAAAACCTGTTGTAAGGTTACAAAACCACGCATCAAGTTTTTGGCGCCGCTGCCGGGGAATAGTTATTGTTTAGGTTGAATTTTTATTTCTATTAGGTCTACTCACTAGATTCCTTTCTAGTGAGATTTTTATTTTATTTTTCTAGGTTTTCTTTAGTCTATCTATTTTCTTCGTGTCTTTGTTCGTAACCATTACCGTCCGACATCATGGAAGATGGTAATATCCTTAACCCACACAACCCACCACCACAACAACCACAACCACCTCCTAGAGCCCGTACTTTAGGAGAGTATTCCCGCCCTAGCCACCATGGCTATCGAAACACCATTGAGCTCACTCAAGGAGCCAATATCACACCCTTGCGATCCGACACCATCCGATTGGTGCAAAGCGGATGCGCATTCCATGGACTTCGTTCTGAAGATCCTAATCAACATCTCAAGGACTTTCTTAAAATCGTTGATTCTATAGACCTTGATGTTGCCACTCGAGAGACGACCCGATTGCGTCTCTTCCAATTCTCTTTGCGGGACCAAGCTAGTCAGTGGCTAGAACGTCAACCCGCAGGATCCATCACCTCTTGGGATGATCTCACCACTCGTTTCCTTGCTCAGTTTTTCCCACCGGGAAGAACTACCAAGCTAAGGAATGATATCTTGATGTTCCAACAACGTCAAGGCGAAACTCTCTACGAGGCATGGACTCGATTCAAGGACTTACTCCAAAAAGTCCCTCACCATGGCATAGAACTTTGGCTCCAAGTCCAAATCTTCTATGACCATATCAATCTCTCCACGAGGCAAACCATTGACCAATCGGCCGGTGGCAAGCTACGTGATCTAAGTGCGGAACAATCATGGGCTCTCCTAGAGGATCTTGCTCTTTATGACAACGAAAGTTGGAGTGATCCCCGTGATTTGAATAAAACGGTCAAGGCAATATCTTTGCCTTCGAACAATTCAAGCACTTCCGACCGTAGGATCATAGAACTTGAAGACCAAGTCAAGTTTCTCATGAAATCCTACGAGGCTCCTAAACCTTCAAGCCAAGTGAACAAAATCACTTCTTCATGTGAATTATGTAGTGGTCCCCACGACACTCGTGATTGCATGGAACTCCCCGAACAAGCTTTTGTGGACTACGCATCCTCGCGTACCGACGGAGCGGGAGACAAGTGGTACACTTTCAAACCCGAGCCAAACCATTACGGTGATACATACAACCCTTCATGGAAAAATCACCCGAACCTTAGGTGGAAACAAAACCAAAACACACAACAAACCAATTCTTCCAACCCACCTAATTGTTTCCAATCAAGCGGTTCCAACTCGAACCGTACTTTCAACAACAATCCTTCCGGCAATGGTAGTACCGATAACTTTGAAGGATTGATGTCTCAATTTATGGCATCTCAAGAAGCTCGTTTAGCCAAGTTTGAAGCCGATTTCAAACAAAAACAAAGCGAGATGACCAATAAGATTGACACCTTGTTGAAAGCCCTCAATGACCGAGAAATGGGAGCACTCCCTAGCAACACAGTCAAGAACCCGAAACTAAACGTCAACGCTATTTCATCGGTTTCGTCCCCTAGTTCTTGTCCACAATATTATTCGGTCAATTCCATGAGCACGTGTTTCAAACAAACCCAAGTCGTTCCAAATGACCAAGAAGTTATGACATCCAAATTGGTCAACAACATAGTTGAAACACCTTCCACTCAAAACCTTGACGAAGAATTCAAGGAGCTCCACCTTGAAAGTCCGGTTGTTGATGAGTTGGATGAGAAGAAGCTCAAGTTAGGCGAAAAAGGGACCGCCTTTGTTCAAAACAAGCTACCTAAGAAGTTAGATGATCCGGGCTTATTTGTTCTACCTTGCAAGATCGGTAATTCGGAGGCCTATGACACATTAGCCGATCTTGGATCAAGCCTTAACCTACTTCCGTTACCTCTCTACACCTCTCTAAAACTTGGAAAACTTGAAGAAACCGAGGTAATAATAGGCTTAGCGGATGGAAGTGTTGCTTACCCGGTTGGAGTAGTTAAGGACGTGTTAGTACACATTGGAAAACTAACCATTTTAGCCGATTTCCACGTCCTTGATATGGTTAGCGACCCTACATGCCCCTTGTTGATAGGTAGAGGATTTTTGGCGACCGCTAGTGCTATGATTGATTGTAACGAATCTAAGATAGCGGTAGGAGAAGGAGATACTTGGTCAGTCTATGATGTTAAGAAACATGCCTATGATACTAGTGAGGAACCAACACCACATTGGCTAGAATCAAATAGGAGACCATCTAGATATGGACCTTGGATCGATAGAGACTTCATAGGACCCCAACGCCCATTTTACCTAGAAGAGGACTTTATTAACCGAACACATACGGTAGAACAACTCTTGGCTAGGGACACCGAATTGGATCCATTTGAAGACTCTCTAGTTTTCAGGAAGATGATTGATTTCCTAGGAGTTTTGCCAATTAACCTAGGAATGAATAAGTGAACTTGTGAGGAAGATGATCATAAGTGGAATTGGGATAAACCACCCAAAGATGGAGATGGGTCATGGCATATTAAGATGACATTGTATGACCCGGATGGAGAGAAGTTTGAAAAGACATATCGTACTAATCGGACCAATAGGAAACTTCAATCCAAGCTTAACCCTAAAGACGTCCTCGATGACGAGCTTACTTACATAGGGTAGCGTGACTTTGAGTCTAGCTACAAGACTCGTTAATAAAGAAAAGCGCTTCTTGGGAGGCAACCCAAGCTTTATTTGTTTTATTTGCTTTGTGTGTTTATTTATTTGTTTGTTTGATTTTATTTGTTTCCGTATGTGTGTTTAATTTTTATCATTATTGATTCATGTTCAAAACCAAATTGTGAAAATGCTTTATGTTGTTTTTAACTTCGTCTTAACTACATATAAAGGTATTTTGCAAAAGTTAAGTGTAAGGGAAATCTAAATCGGTTTATTAGAACACATATGAACATGAATCGTAATAATAATAAATTAGCATACATATTAGTATTTGTTTGAGTCAAATGCTTGTATCGAGTCATAATGATGTTTTGCAGGATTTCCAGGAAGTAAGGTAAAGGTTTTTCCAGAAATTTTCCGGAAACTTAAAATGAAAATTTTTGTCAGGTCATTTCTGACGGCGTCAGGGGTTATAACCTGACGGCGTCAGATTTAATTTCCAGAAATTTTTGAAAGTTTTGTTTTCATAAAAAGTTTTTATTAAATCTCCAACTTATAATCTCCAGGAATCTGCAAAATTATCAGTCCACAAGCATTATATCCTTATATATAGATTTTTTCCCGCCGATGTTATGCAGGTTTTCGTGTTTGTTTTCTCAGGTTTAACAGGTTATTTTGGACAAGGAGATGTTTATGGAATCAAGCTTATGGCGATGCATTAGTCATGGAGCTTCAACATTCTCTTTGGAGGAAGATTTAACCGTGTAATTTCATTATCCACCGAGCGAATCAGGGGAGTATTTGATTTCATTCTTTTACTTTATGCTTTTACATCTTGTTATTTGAACATTGGGGACAATGTTCATCTTAAGTGTAAGGGGGGTAAAAGTACGATTTTAGAGAATGCCATTGCGCTTGATTTTTGTTTGTTTAATAGTAGATGTGTAATAAAACTGAGAGAAATACTTGTTAAGGTAATTTTAGTGCCAAATTTAAAATTCTTTACAACATATAGGAGTGAAACTTTGATCTTAATGAGCGTCTCATGGATAGGAGTTATATGACTAGCACAAAAACCGTACCACTAAAAAAATTTTCCACCCCAAATATGTGAGGTTCGCCCCTAGAATTGGTAGGAAAAGCATTTATGCTATGATGTGTGTACCGGTAGCACTTAGATTCTAGAACTTGCGTTAGGACCATTCCAAGGCCACAAGTGAGACTACATTCGTGTAGTTAGATTTACTACATGATAAGAGGCATTAGGATTAACCCATTGTTTTACACCTGTGTTTTTGTTATAATTACATTGGCTACATTGGTCAAGTAATTCTCCCACACCCTTTGCGTTGTACTCATTTTTAGTACACGATACCCCTAGTACACCCCTCAGAGCCTATCTTTTCGTTTCGACCTTTAAGCATTTTACTTAAAGGAAGAATTTGTTTACACCCCACTAAAATGTACACCCAAATCGCCTTAGCCTACCTTGTATGCACTCATCTTTAGTGCATTATTGTTACAACATTTGTTTAAACCCAAGTTAATTATCTAGTTGATTACATGGTTGCTAAGTCGAGTCATATCCTTGTACATATTGTTTTGGGACGATTGGGACTCATGGGTAAAGTACTAGTGAAATGGAGTAATGGGGAAGAACATCATTTATTACCCCCATATGTGCTAAATATTTTAAAAGTACTCCAAGTTTTTCAATTATCTTAATTCGAGTCATTAGATTAGTATTTGTAAAGTTATGTAAAAGTTTAAGTGTAAGGGGGATGCAATGCCCCTATGATGTATTATTTTGGATGGTAGGGTAAAAGTGTATGCAAAAAAAAAAAAAAAAAAAAAAAAAAAAAAAAAAAAAAAAAAAAAAAAAAAAAAATCAAGAAAATTACAAAAAAAATGAGAAAATGAAAAATAGAAAAAAAAACATACGGACTACCATCCCATTTTATTTTATGTTTATTTTATGTTTTTGTTATTTTGTTATTTCGTTTCTAGCTTAAGATCGAGTCTAGTCTTGGCTTAGCAACATTGTATAGTACATGTAATTGATCAAGATTTTTAACTAGCCACCAGTAAAATATCCTTTATCCAACAAAACCGTGTTTTCCTTTTCCCTACACCTAACGTTATAACCCATTTAAAAGCCCTCTTTGATAGTTTATCTTAGGTGCTTACGCCTAGTGGAGGAGGTTTTCGATCCTTTCCCAAGCCTATGGTAATCTATTTGCTATGACAGGTAGTGAGAGATATTATCCGTTTTCATTTATGAGATTTATTTTGATGACACTTGAGAGATGTGAATATCTAAACACTACTTGTGAGGTGCTAGTATGTAATCTCCGTGCTTATTATGATTGAAGTGGAACGAATATTTGTTGTAATTACTTTTATGTTCGCATTAAATGACCCCTAACTTGTATTTTAATTAGAATAAAAGCACATTTGCTTGAGGACAAGCAAATCTCAAGTGTAAGGGTATTTGATGAAGCGAAAAGTGTACCGCTTTTAAGGGGTCATTTAAGCCCTAAATCGTATTTATTTGATCAAATATTGCCCTAAATCGTTCCTTTTGTCATTTTAGGTACTTTTGAGGAGAAATCTGGAAAAGGAGGCATTTTGGACGTTTTTGGAGCATAAAAGTGAAGAAAACGGCAAAGTCTCAAGAATCGGCTGAAAGTCACCTTTGACGGCGTCACATTTAACCCCAGACGGCGTCATGCCTTGGCAAGAAAAGTTGGACGTGAAATTTACTCATGACGGGCCAGTGAAAATAGCATGTGAATTCTGACGGCGTCACGCTTTAACTTGATCAAGGGCGTCACGGCTTAAATCATAAGGGGACGGCGTCACGTTCATGGTTCGACGGCGTCAAGCCTTGATAAGCCAGAATGGATTTTTGAAGAGCTAAAGAGGGACGGCGTCAAGAAGGTCACCCGGGAACCCTAAAAGCGGCGAGGTGACGGCGTCACACTCCATAAGGTGACGCCGTCAGATCCAAAAATCTATATATAGTTTTCTAATTTTTTGTCATAAGGGAGAGCTTAGTGTGTGGAATTTTGGGATAAAACCCTAGGACGATTTTAGCTCCTTTTTCAGGGCTTTTTGCCTTGAGATCTTCCATGTTTCATTGAAAGATAAGTTATCAATTAATCATTCAATATGTCTATGTGTTGTTTGATTCTATCTTATTCTTGTCTTTTGTTTAACATGTTAGGCTAAATTTATCTTGTGTTTGCTTAGATCTAATGAAACCTAGCTATTGATTATTGGTTGTTAGTGTGTTATTAGTTGTATTGGATGATTGTTTATCTATGTTAGGCTTAAGAAAACTGGCTAACTTCCTATTCGGTAACTTGCTTGAACGTCTTAAGAAACATGAACCAAATGCGTACTAAAGGTTTTTATGGTTGTATTTAATGCACAAGCGAATTCTAGTGATCCCATGTTAGGAGCTTCCTAGCCGGCTCGACATAGGAGTGAAGTAGGAGCTTGTAGAGTTGGGGAAGTAAGTACGCCACCCCACGAATGGTATTAAGGAATACACCCGTCATCCACGCAACTAATACACATTAATTAACCGGTAAAAGATAGTTAGGGAGTAAGGAGATCTAAGTAAACACATTTCTCTACACATAAGTTTCTCACCACATTTTATTTTCAGTTATTTATTTTATTTGCATTCGTAGTAATTTGGGTTAGTTGACTAGCAACTAATTCCGCCCACTCCTTCAAACCCGAGATTTTACTTGCTTTCATAAAATTATAAAAACATAAAAAAGAATCTTCCTCAACCCTTAGACCTAATTAGAGTAGCCTTTCATACCTAACGAACACTATTCCCTGTGGAGAACGATCAATCCCCCGTACTTACCACTACACTATACTACATCGGTCAGGTACACTGCCTGGTGGGGTTGTAAGCCTCTTGAGATCCCTCGAGAGGTAAAACCTGTTGTAAGGTTACAAAACCACGCATCATCCTCGCGGCTCAAGAGAACCTTCCGGAGAACATCATTCGGCTGGTCAAGGTACATATCTATCTTTGTAGAACCCGTTGCTATTATTCGTCTTGTTCTGACTTAGTCATTTTTATTGCAGATGACAATTCTTCCGGAGGGGGTGGATGTTTTGTTCCAACTTGGTCCCTTACGGATGACGTTCAGTTAACCTCCTTCCGAGCCTGTCGCAAAATGATGTCGCATCTTGCCACTCCTGCTGAGCAGACCGCACTTGAAGAGTTGAACAATAACCAGCTGGTTCGTCAAGCTTATTATGTAAACACTGGTTCTGGGGTTGTCCTGCAGGCTGAGCTGTTCTATAGGTTTACCCAGCTTATCTCTGAGTATCGGGAGTTGGATCATGCTCACAAGGGCTGCAGTACCATATCCGAGAGGTTAGCGGCTTCCGAACAAGAGCGTGATGATCAGGCTGGGAAGTTTGACCAGTTGCTGAAGGAATTTAGGGCTTTGGAGAAGGAAGATCTTGCTGGTTCGATCCGGGAGAAAGGTTTGACTGGTCAGCTAGAAGAAGTAGAAAAGGACAGGAACGAATGGATGAGTGTGTCTTCTACTCAGGCAGAAAAAATCAGGAAGCTGGAGAAGGAGTTGGAAGAAAAAACCAATGTTGTTGAGAAGTTGAAAGGGGAGAAGAAACAACTGGTTGCGGAGGTTGCTCAGGCTGAAGTAGTACGCCATAACGTTGTTAAGGAACTGATTCCGGTCGCTTGCCACAGGTTGTTTGCCAGCGCCGAATATAAGAAAAGTATGAAGAGGGTTTATAGCTTGTGGTACACCGCTGGATTTTTGGACGGTGTTAAGGCTGAACGTTCAGAAGAGGCCCTTCAAAGAATTGTTCAAAAGGTCAAGAACATCAATATGGAAGCTCCGGCTATATGGAAGGCGGAGTATCGTAAGTTGTTTGAGGCCGAATATCCATATATTCGGAAGCTTTCGAAATCCTACCGTCTTCCCTTGGTGACCTTATGAACCTCTTCCCTGACCAACCTGCTCCCAGGGTTAAGACCGCAGCTCCCAAGGAAGTTCCTCCTGTTCAACCGGCGGGATCCTCATCTGCTATGAAAGATACGGTAGAAAAAGCTCCTTAACCTTTTTCTTTTGGATGAATGTAATCAATTAACATCTTAACTTTGTCTTATTTGTAACTTTATATTTTTTGTATGCTAATTTGTTCACGACCGGTGACGTCGTGCTTTTGCTCAATTGAAGTTGTTTATTTTTTGTACAAATATTTGAAATTTTCTTACATATTGACGACGGAGGGTTCTTCACCATCCGCTCCTTAGAGTCGGAGTGTTTTGCACTATCCGTTTTAATTAGACGATGGAGTGTTTTTCACTATCCGCTCCTTAGAGTCGGAGTGTTTTGCACCATCCGTTTTAATTAGACGACGGAGTGTTTTTCACTATCCGCTCCTTAGAGTCGGAGTGTTTTGCACCATCCGTTTTAATTTGTCGACGGAGTATTTTTCACTATCCGCTCCTTAGAGTCGGAGTGTTTTACACCATCCGTTTTAATTTGCCGACGGAGTTTTTTTCACTATCCGCTCGTTAGAGTCGGAGTGTTTTGCACCATCCGTTTTAATTTCATCGTAACATATAATCATAGAATATATAACACACTTAGGTAGGAAAATTGTTCCCCTTTTCGTTGGGGAACTAAAGATTGCCATAAATGTTAATGAACTTCAGAATGTCAGTTTACAACTTTTACGTAAAACAATTCCGCAGGTTAATTGCGTGCCAAGTCTGGGGTACTTCTCGTTCATCCATTGTTTGAAGCTTATATGAACCGTTATGGTAGGCTTCAACTATCCAGTATGGGCCCTCCTAGTTAGGTCCTAGCTTTCCCTGGTTTTCAACCCTGCTAGCTTCGTTCTTCCTGTACACGAAGTCTCCCACTTTAAATGCTACCGAACGTACCCTTCGGTTGTAATACTGTTCGACTTTAGCTTTGTATTTGGCTTCCCGAATTGCTGCCATCTCTCACCTTTCTTGTAGCAAATCCAAGTTTAGACGTTGTTGTTCTTCATTTTCTTCACGATTGTAAGGCATGGTATGATGGGTAGGCATTCCAATCTCAGCAGGTATGACAATCTCGCTTCCGTAGGTCAGGCTAAAGGGTGTCTCCCCGTTACTTGTTTTTAACGAGGTCCGGAAGTCCCATAGAACATTGGGCAACTCGTCAACCCATCCGGATCTTTCTCTTCCCAGCCTAGTTTTTATACCGTGCATCAGGCTCTTATTGGCCCTTTCGACCAAGCCGTTGGCTTGACGGTGTGCCACCGCTGTGTTCATTTGCTTGATTTTCAACTTCTCGCACCAACTCTTGAATGGGTCGTTGACAAAATTTGTTCCAATTTCTGTGACTATTACACCCGGCAATCCGAACCTACAAACGATGTTCTCCCACACGAATTTCTTCACATCTTTACCTGTGGTTCTAGCGAGAGTTTTCGCTTCTATCCATTTTGTAAAATAGTCAACGGCCACAATTACAAATTTTACTTTCCCTAGAGCCTCCGGCAGAGGACCCAACACATCCATTCCCCATTGGTAGAAGGGCCATGGTGCCATGATGGATGTCATTATAGTTTTCGGCAGCTTTGGAACCAGGGCATGAATCTGACAGGAGTCACATTTTTCAATTTCCTCCCTAGCATCTCTGTGCATGATCGGCCAGTAATAACCTTGCCTCATAAGTTTGGCCACCATGTTCTTGGTCCGGAGTGCATTCCGCACGCTCCTTCATGGACTTCCCGGATGATATAGTTTGCTTGCAGTGGACCCACGCACCTTTATATGGGATTCAAGTATGACTTTTTAAATAACACACCATCTTCCATCACGTACTGGGGAAGTTTCATTCGTAACGTTCTTGCTTCATTTTGATCCTCCGGCCAAACACCTTCCTCCAGACACCGGATGATCGGTGTCATCCAATTATCTTCTTCTTCTTCCACAATTGCTCATACCTGCTTTTCTTCAGTCAAAGGCTTTTCCAATACTTCGACGAGAATCTCTTTGGTTAGGTGGTTAAAAGCTACCGAGGCTAATTTGCTTAGTACGTCCGTCTTTTGATTCTGCGTCCTCGGTATGTTGTGAATTTTGAATTTCCTAAAGCTGCTAATGTACTCCTTCGCCTTTGCTAAGTATTGTATCATGCTCTCTTTAGTCGTCGTAAAGTCTCCTTTGACTTGCGACCAGTTTAGAGTCTACTATGACCTCCAGAGCTTCCACGTTCATCTTTCTGGCGATCCGTAGTCCTTCCAGGAGTGCCTCATATTCTGCCTCGTTGTTGGTACTTTTGAAATTTAGGCGGAGAGCATATGTGTGTTCAGTTTGACAGGGTCTGATCAACACAAGACCCGCTCCGGACCCTTTCTTGCTAGATTCCCCGTCCGTGTACAATATCCATTCGTCCAGATCGGAGATGTCGTGGATTTCTTTCTCCGACTTTCTCGGGGACTTCCGAGATGAAGTCTGCCAGAATTTGTCCCTTTATTGCATTTTTTGGTACATAAGTTATATTGTAGGCCCCCAACTCTACGGAAAACTTGGCCGGCTTTCCGGACACTTCTGGCTTATTCAAAATTTGCTTTATCGGTTGATCCGTTATGACTTGGATAGGGTGAGCTTCGAAATACCTTCTCAACCTTCGGGACATGTGCAATAGAGATAACGCTAGTTTCTCGATTGGAGCATAATTTCTCTCAACTTCTTGTAGTGTCCGGCTCACATAGTGAACGGGCAATTGCTTTCCCTCCCTCTTGGTTAGCAGAACCACGCTGACAGCATCCTTCGCCGCTGCGAGATAAACATACAAGACTTCTTTTACCCTGGGCGTAGAAAAGGATGGGAGATCTAATATTAGCTTTTTGAGGGATTGGAATGCCTCTTCAGCTTCTTTAGTCCACTTGTACTCCTCTTTATTTTCCTTGGTAATATTCTTCAACGTCTCGAAGAAAGGAAGGGACCTTTCTGCGGACCTTGCCAAAAATCTATTAAGGGCCGCTAACTTGCCACTCAGACTCTGCATCTCTTTCAGAGTCGTAGGGGATTTCATCTATGCAATTGCCTTCGTCTTTTTTGGATTCACCCTTATGCCTTCGGAGGTCCCCATGTAACCTAAGAATTTCACTTCTTCGACGCCGAAAGAACATTTCTTCGGGTTTAATTTCATGTTAATCTTTCGTAAGTTGTAGAAGGTCTCGGCAATATCCGCCAACATCTCCTTTTCTCCCTTGCTTTTAATTACCATGTCGTCCACATAAGCTTCCAAATTTCTTCCGATTTGACTTTGGAAGGCCGAATCAACAAGACGCTGGTAAGTTGCCCCAGCGTTTTTTAGACCGAACGGCATTTTTGTGTAGCAGTAAGTTCCCTGTTCCGTGTAAAATTCTATCATTTCTTCGTCTTCTTCCGCCATCTGGACTTGATGGTAGCCTTTGTATGCATCCAAGAAACATTTATACTTGAATCCAATCACTGATTCGATCTTCCAGTCGATTTTGGGTAACGGATAATAGTTTTTCGGACATGAGGAGTTTAAATTCTTAAATTCGATGCACATGCGCCAACTTCCATCACATTTCTTTACCAGTACAGGGTTGGAGATCCAAGTGGGGTAGCGAATCGGTCTAACAATCCTGGCTTTCAACCATTCCACAACTTCCTTCAGCACCACCTGATTTTTCTCTGCGGACAGGTTATGTTTCTTTTGAGCCACCAGTGTGTCTGAAACGTTAACATTCAGATGATGCCTAATCAAGCGTCGTGGAACTCCGGTCATATCCGAAGGTTGCCACGCGAACACGTCCTTGTTTTTCCTCAACAGCTCGATTAAGTGTTTCTGACATTCCCTCGAGAATCATGTTCCTATTGTGACCAGTTGTTCGGGATACGTCAGATTCACTAAAATTTTCTCCGTCCTTCCTACTTCTGAACCAATAATTTCCTCTTCTTGTGGTGTATCTACCATCTGTTTTTCTTCCAGTCTTCTGCATTCCAGTACCGTGGCCGGACGTGTTGCTAGAGTTGTCAATCCTTTCGGTGTAGGAAACTTGATCATGGAATGGATTGTTGACGGGATGTCCCTTAGCTCCTTCAATCCAGTTCTGCCTAATATCACGTTGTAGGGTGACGGAGATTGCACCACACAGAATTTTATGGTTGTCCTGCGGAACATACCGTGGTCGCCAAAACATACCTCCAGTTCAATCTTGCCTAACGGTTTGCTGGTTTTCCCGAAAAAACCGACAAGGGAGGTGCTTGTCTCTATGAGCGTGGCTTTTATGCTTGAGTTGAGATGATTGAAGCAGTGCTCGTGCATGACGTTTACGGATGACCCCTCATCAACATATATTCTTCGGACCAAATACCCTTCAATATCACCTTCAATAACGAGAGGTTCGTCCGACAAATCTCCCGACATGACGGGAGGAAACACTATTGGGACGTTCATCCATTCTTCGTCGTAGCCTCCGTATCTTCTCTTCCTACTCTCCGGCAAACCCCTTATCATGTTGATCATTTTTGCTTTCCCTATATCATTTCTTCTTGGTTGGTCACTTCCTCTCCCAGCGTCCCGCTGTCTGAAATCTTTCAAAAGGTGGTCTAGCTTTCCGGACCCCAACGCAATCTCGAGTTGTTTCTTTAACTGGAAGCAGTCGTTGGTAAGATGCCCTTTCTCTCTGTGGTAATCACAGAACTTGTCCATATTTTCCTTTTTTGGCCTACCGCCAGTCGGGGGAGGGGCGGGTAGGTTTAGGTGGTGCTCTGTAGCCAGAATTTCCCTGGGGGGTTTTATCAATGATCCTAGACCGGGACGATGATTACCTTGCCTAGGGGCTTCATTTCGGCGGTAATCCAGACGAGTGTAGTCATTGCGGTTGTAGTTATTTCTGGGAGCAACATAAGGGTGGTATACATCCTTCTGGTGGTCATCATTCCGGCGCTCCCCTCGCAGTTTATCATTTCTGAAACCCTGGTTTCCTTTCCTGCTTGAATCAGGGCCTTCACCTTTCGGCAATTCCATGCTCCGATATGCTTCCTCGGACCTTATGAAATCGTCTACTCTGGTAAACATTTCTGTGACCGTACGTGGCACCCTATCGGAAAACTTCTTGGCAAGGGCCGGAAATTTGTGTACACCCATGAAGGCGGAGATACTCATGATCTCCGGCACTCCACTGATGTAGCTAGCTTCGTTCGTCCACCTTTCTTTAAAATCCGGAAGGGATTCATGAGCTCGCCGGACGATTTTCGTAATCTCCGTCGGGTCTTTTGTGCATTTCTTTCGGAGAGCAAACCTTGTTAAGAATTGCTCCCTTAACTCTTTCCAACGGCCAATACTACCGGGTTCTTACCGTTCGAACCATCCTCCCGCAGCTCCATCTAAGGTTTGTTGGAACATGCGACACCACACCGGCATCGGCCATTCCTCCTGGTTTGCTGCTCCGGTAAACCTGGTAAGGTGATCGTTTGGATCCGTTGACCCATCATAGAATTTCATGTTTAGCGGCATTATGTGGTTTGGACCAGAGAATTCTACGATCCGGCGAGTAAACGGTGACCTTGATACCTCCTTGAAAGGTTTGTGTAGGTCATCCTCTTTTCCCCCGTCTATTTTTCCTTTTCCCCAATCCTTATCTCCTTCCTCTCCAAAGTCAAGCCGTATCGGCTTGAGAACGCTTCCGCCTCGCGCATTGTGCTCCTTGATCAATTCCGTCAATGATGCTACCTGGCCAAGGATTAAATCTTGGAGGCTTGGAGAATCATTGGCCTGGCGGTCACTGTTATGCTGGTTGCGGTTGTTGTCAGGTCCTTCTCCTCCGTCTTCGGTCTGTGGGGTCTGGAATGAGGGACCGGCCATTCTAACGCTTTAGTAGACTGAATAGCGGAGTCCCACGGATGGCGCCAATTTGTTGAAGTAAAACCTTGTGAGTGGGTCCTACTTCTTTATGAGATCCTTCAGATGGTTTCCTCCGGATGCTATAAGCTCCTACACACAAGAAATACGCACGTTAGACTCGCCTTGGGTTTTATCCCAAGGCCAACCTCCGGCGTGAGAGTAAGTATATGATAGTACGAAGGGTAAGATAGTAAATGAGAGTAAATGCTATGTGAGTGTATTAGTTGAGAATCATAAATGAGGTGGGGGTATTTATACTATCCACACCTCGTTACCTGTTTTGCCTAGGGACTAAGCAAGCCAAGCTATGCCTATTCTAGTAGGTAGGTGTCAGGTCACGTGGGAGACAGAATCCCGGGAAATCTGGGATGGCGGTGTGGCGGCGGTTGATGGGATTGTCCATTGGGTAAATTGTGGCGTTTGACCCTTCGGCTAGTATGTCCAGAAGTGAGTGTCTAGTCTGGACGAAATGTGATGTCCGTATACATACGCCAACAATAATCTGATAAACCTGTTTCATCTTTGGAGAATTGGAGTTTCAAATCTACCAACTGGAGGGGAAAAATAATGGTCGAATAATTTTTTTTCTGGCCTTTAACATGTAAAAAAATAGAGTTTGGTGGTTTTTGGGGCTTTATTTATATTTTCATATTGGGCTTTTACTAAACTTTAAATTTATTTTTTATTTGTAATTATGCTAACAAAATGAGACTAAAAACACATTTTGATGAACTAGGGTCATTTAAGATGCATTTTGAAAAAATCGATTTTTTTTAAATTAACACTACATCGAAAAAATCAATAGGTGTCTCGAGCACCCACGGGACCCCCTGGCTCCGTCCCTGGTAGAGTTAGAAACCCAGCTAAAAAAAAAATTGAAGTGATGATCTGCATGGAACATCAACTAAGATTAGCTTTCAAAGTGACTAAGAAATAAAAAGTGCAAAAAACAACTCATGCTACCCTGGGGTAAAAAGGTCATTTGACCTATTTTTTACATTTCCCCCTCAAACTTCAAACGCACGTAACTTTTAAACGATAAACTTTTAGAAAAAAAACCGATTTCACCATAATTTCTATAATTTAATCATCTTTAATTTTGTATAAATCTTGTTAAATATTTTAATTTTTTTAACATATCAAACGAGTCTTGGTTTTCTTTATTTTTTTTTGCTATTTTTGACCCTATTTTTAACCCTTATAAATGTCGAATTATGAAGAAAAAAAAAAAAAAAAATGAAATTTATAGATTTTGGTTCACTCTTTGCACATGTTTTTTAATCACTCAATTCCAATGTTATATGAGTGAGATATCACACGTTAAAGATAACGTTTTAGTCATATTTGTTGCACACAAGGTGTTTTAGGAAATATTTAGCTCAGATTTTAAGTGTTAAAATTGCGTTAAATGCACTAATTTTGTACCACAATGCATCCTTAATCTTTTTATTAATGTATGATTTCAAAAGTGATTTTTTTTAATTGTTAATTTAAAAAAAAAATATATGTATTGTGTTTTATTGCATTTTTTAACATAAATTTGACCAATATTAAATTCGAAATAGAAAAAATGTAAAACATAAAAGTTGTAGATTTTAGATCAATCTTTACTAGGTTTTTGAATCACTCAAATCCGATGTCATATGAGTGAGATATCACACGTTAAAGATGACGTTTTAGACATATTTGATGATGAAAGACATGGTTTATGAACAACATGGATTATGATGAACACTGATTAAAATGGATTAAAACGGATGAATAACACTAATGGATGAACAAGATTAACTGATGAACAAGACTGACTGATGAATAATACAACATCAATCTAAATGTTATTTATAAGTGTTCATCGGCAGTCTTGTTCATCGGGTCATTAGTCTTTTTGATGAACTGATGAACACGACAACATCAATCAACATGTTATTCATCAGTTCATCAGTCTTGTTGATGAACTGATAAACAACACTAACTGAAAAACAAGATTAACTAATGAACAAAACTAACTGATAAACAAGACACCATCAATTCGATACGTCATTCATTAGTTAGTCATGTTCATTATTTCATCAGTCTTGTTGATGAACTGATAAACAACACCAACTGATTAACAACACTAACTCAACATCAATCTACATGTTGTTCATAAATGTTAATCAGTTAGTCTTGTTTATCAGTTTATCATTCTTGTTGATGAACTGATGAACAAGACTAACTGATAAACAAGACTAACTGATGAAAAAGACTAACTAATGAACAAGACAACATCAATCTATATGTTGTTCATCGATAAAAAAAATGTTATTCATCAATAATAAGTATTGTTCATCAATTAAAAGAGTTGTTCGTCAATAAAAAGTCTTGTTGATTTTGTTCACCAGTTAGTGTTTGCGGAAAACTAGAAGGGGGGTTGAATAGTTTTTACCGTTTTAAACTTTTCTTCGCTTTGTATACCTTACGTGATTTCAAAGTAAAGCAAACAATCAAGCAATATATATAAAGCAAGTAAGGAAAGAAATGATCAAACCACACAACACGGATGTTTATAGTGGTTCGGCTACAAGGACTCTCTTCCTTGCCCTACTCCACTCCTCGAGCCTCTAACTCGAGAGTTTTTCTTCACTATGAAACAAGCTCCCTTCTAGGCGGAGAAAACCTTTACACGCCGCTTACTCTTTATCTGGTACTAAGCTAAACACCGAGTTCTTTACAAGGGTACAACTACTCCCGTTGGTTCTTTAACAAGGGTACAACCACTCCCGACACTATATGTGTTTTGAGGATTAAAACACTAACCGAACTCTACTGAATGAATGGTATAGACATTGATGTGTGAACACTAACAAATCACACAGTATCTAACTATCAAGACTTGCAACAGTGTGTTGAAGCTTGTATGCTTGATCTTCTTTGCTACAAAAGAGAGATCACTAAGAATGAAATGAATGAATGTAATGGGTTAGTAATGTACAAATGAATGAATATATAATTTAAGCTATATGAGTGATGGTTGTCCTTGAATGATCAGCTTGCTATTTATAGGCAAAACTGATCAGACAAATGGCGGATTTGGCGGACCCAAAATAAGGGTTCCGCCCTTGTACTGGTTTGGTTCCGCGGGAACATGCCAGCTAAGAGTTTTCCAAATCTTACCATATCTTGTCTAGTCTTGTCAAGATCATACAAAGTCAACTCCTTTGCTTCAAGATCTTTCCAAAATATATTGTAAAGTCAACTAAGATTTCCTAATGAGGTATGTCATGATGTCATGTGTATTTTCATTTTTAAGAAATAAAAATAAACATGTAAATGTATATATGTATGCAATGTATAATTCCTAGTGATCATGTGATATGTAAATGAGTTTTTAAAAGCTTGTTACTAAAATGTAAAAGACTTTAACATATATTTATGCTTTGCTAAAGATAAACCTTATAATTGTCATTAACAAAATAAAGCAAAGATCGTAAAATATAAATAACGTTTTTAGGACGATATTTGTATTAACAATCTCCCCCTTTTTGTTGATGACAAAACATAATGTTTATTTTTAAGCAATGGAGTAAGTAAAGTGAAAGCCTTTTAAAAATATAGATTAAGTTAGTTTTATGCAAGTTGTTAAAACTATTTTAAGCATAAAAGCATGTACTGTGATGTATGAACTTAATCATATCTCCCCCTTTTTGTCGAAACAAAAAAGAAGAAATGCCTAGCGGAATGTGGTGAACGGTTCTTGGTGATAACTCCCCCTAATTTGGAGTACCAAGAATGATTCAATGATTTTGAGAACTTAAAGCTCCCCCTCGGATAATATTCCCCCTAATGGAAATTCCAAGTTCATGATGCATGAAAGATCCTACAAAACAAAAGTTAGTGTATGATATGCTCCCCCTTGGTCAATACTCCCCGTTGCTAGGGTACCAACGTATGTGATGCAAGGTTTATGAATGCTACAAAACAAAAGATTAGTACATGATATTCTCCCCCACGATCAATACTCCCCGTTGCTAGGGTACCAATGTATATGATTAAAGGATGAGAGAAGCTACAAAACAAAGGTTAGTTTTATATGAATCAATCAAACCAAGTAGCACAATGCAAATGTAAAGTTTCAACCAAGCAAGGTAATTTAACCTGTTTGACTCTAAAAAGTCAACTAACTAAAATTGTTCAAACCAATCACAAAGTTCAAACAAAGGTAATACTATAACCAACCATATTGTGTTAGTAAACCAACCAAGATATAATGCATATGTAGTGATCACCCACAAGCATAAAGTTAACATTCTTCCATTTGAAAATTGTTTGTGGCAAAAGTCACAAAACAAGAAATTACATTATAAAAAGAAAAACAAAGTCCTAAAAAGAAATTCTAATAACTCCTAAGAAATCCTTTAAAAGGAAACTAAGGAGAGACTTCTATTGTGGAGGATGCGAAAGCGCATTAAGGCGCTCGAGAATGTGGTTCAAAATGAATTGCATTTCGTTTTGCAATTCAAGAACCGAGATGTTGGTTCGTTGAACCAAATGAGCGGTCCTCTCACACATGATACAATCATGTCTCGAAGGTAGAAGGGTTAGTTCCTGAGGTGGTGGTGGTGGTGGTTGGTTGTTTGATGGTGGAGGAGGGGGAATGTAGTATGGAGACATAATGGAGGCCATCAAAGTGAATTGCAATTCCATTGCCTCATAGAGGTGGGAATCCTCCATATTTGAGAAAGCATAGAGGCTGTCTAACTCCTCGTTGATTTCTTGTTGTGATTGGGGTTGGTTGTTCCACATTGCCTCATCAATGGGATTGAGTGTGGATGTTGGTGAGGGTTGTTGAGGTTGTGGTTGTGGTGGCTCTTGGTCACGGTATAGAGGACCGTGGATATCCCGATAAATGGGATGGAAGAGGAGAGGTTCTTGACCTTCAAAGGTCATAGGAGGAGGATTGGTAGTTCTTATTGGAAGGTCTTCCAAAGTGTCAAGATATGGGTGTGGTGAGGTTGGAGGAGTAGCAAATAACTCCATTGGTTGTAGTTTGGGTGTGTGTGATGGAGCGGGTGGTGGTGTGGTCGCTACAAGGGTGATTGTTGGTGGTGGAGTATGGATGACTACATTTGGTGGTGTTGGAGTGGAGAGGTTGAGAAAATTCTCATTGGCTATGGGTGAGGAGATGTTGAGAGGTGATGACTCCTCTGATGAAGATGTTAAGTTCACAAAGCAACACTGTTTGACACTTATGCGAGCAGTTCTGCGTGGTGGTCTGTTGGTGGAAGAGTTGTTGGATTTTGTCATGGTTAAAATGAGAAGGTTTGCTAACAAGTACAGAGATGATACTTAGAGTTGATGGTGAAGGTGTGAGTTTTGATCAACTAAAAGTTCCAATTTATAGGCAGGAAGGATTAGAGAAATTGGTGTTTAGATTTGATGTTCATCCATAGAAGGATTGAGGTTCCTAATGATTTGGATCAAAAAATTGTGCTAGTCACATCATCTAAGTCAACCCATAGAGATGGAGTTGAGTAAAGTATTGAGGATATGCAGTTAATGCAAGGTTTGAGTGGGAAATCTATTGATGGGATGTTTCCACGGATTGCAAGGAACCAAATTGAGGGTTCCTTGCTTGTTACAGAAAGGTAACTTGATGGAAAATTTAAATTTTCAAATTTTGGTGGGAAATGGATTTCTTATGATTCTAAATGTTCCTAAATCATCCTAATGTGCCTAATG
This sequence comes from Artemisia tridentata subsp. tridentata, assembly GCA_021014915.2. NCBI lineage: Eukaryota > Viridiplantae > Streptophyta > Magnoliopsida > Asterales > Asteraceae > Artemisia > Artemisia tridentata. The sequence continues at coordinate 243,680,669 of CP139501.1, forward strand.
ATCAGTAGAATGATCCTAAGAACTAGAACCAACAATCTAAGGATCGGTATTAGTCGGGAAATTAGAAAAAGTTACTGTTGAATCGGCGGATCCAAACGACAACAAGTGCGGAACCAAATTTTTGGTTCCACGAAATCCGTAGGGTGAAAATTGGTGGAGCCAAGAAATACAACAGATGGAACCCAGAAATTGGTTACGCCATATCCGCCAGACGAAATTCCTTAACAGTGGGCATTTTAAATTACCCGAAACCCGTTGAAATCCCGAAAATTATCCTAAATCATATGTAATTAATTAGTTGTGATTGTTTAGAAACAAAAACACAGGTTTTAACACATGAGAACACATAGATCAAACTGATGAAATTGAACTTACTATAAAAGGATGTTAAGCCAAACGGTGGCTTAAACACGAACATCGATAACAACATGTGTTATCGTCCTGAAAAGTTATGTTAGTTCACAGAAATATATCACACCAACATAATATTCTAAGAACACAAGAATTTAACACATCATTGTCTTGAAATTGTCTTATACCAAACATTCCCTAACCCTCACTTCTTGTGGAGCTTTTTGTGGAGCTTCATGTCCCACCGTCCAAGATTCTTCATCATTCCTCGAGTTTGACGAAACTCCTCAGATTGGTTGTCGATGGGAGGTAGTTGACTCATATACTCGGGTGGAGAAATCCTAGAATTTGGCAAACCATCATCCTCGCTAACTGATGATGATGATGATGATGATGATGATGATGATGATGATGATGAGGTAGGAGGATAAGCTCGTTTTCCTCTTGCTACGGCTACCCTATGATCACTAAATGGAACAAAGGTGTGGTTAATCTCGGTGTAGTCGGGAACAAAACCTCTAGCGATTCGAGGAATGGGTGCAAAAGCTCTATAAAGACGGGTGAGAAGCATCCCGTAGGGCATGGCGGTGGTGCCTTGAACTGGAATATCAGCCATTCTTTTGGTGATATAGTAGGCGAGGTTGAATGGTTGGTGGTTTGACACACAATAGAGCATATAGCAAAGACTTGCGCTGACATGATCTCTATTTCCTATGGTGCTAATCACGTTTGCCCTAAGAACTTCCTCGAGCTTCTTGAATTGGGGCCTAAGTTCGTTTAGCTCCATGCCAAACGGATCACGATCTACCTCTTTTCCTCGACTAGTTCTAGTGTGGGAGGTTCTAGGAACAAAAAGATGAGCACGGATGTCCTCTTTTGGAGTTAAGGGTGAGTCATATGGTGGTGTACGATCAAGGTTGGAATCGAGGATGGACAATGACCATTTGTCCGAATAAAAGCAAGTTCCTTGACTTGGAACACCTAAGACTTCTCCAAATTGATCTAGAGGAATGTTGAACTGAGTTTGGTTTACTTTGAAATGGACGTTCATGTAACCATAATCATTTGTGCTAAGACCTACAGTTGCATAGACTTCAAGTATGAATCTAGGGATTATGGGTTCATCAATATCTAGGAGACAATCGAATCGAATGGCGGCAAGTTGTTCTCTAAGAATGGTTCCTTCTAGGAATGAGGGGTCTATGGTTCTACCCTCATGTACATAGCGTTTTTCTAAGGCTTTAAAGATTTCAACTTGGTCCTCGGTGAGTCCTTTGGTTTTATGGTGTGGAGGTAGGTATTTGACGGTTGCTTTGTGATCATAATAAGTTGCGGGAGGCATGATTATCCTAGATACGAAAATTACATAGTTTAGTTAAAACTATTGAAAATACGTATATAGATTTCTAGTGTGTGCCTATATGGGGACAATGTGGAGGTGCGGTTATCTCGACTCCTTTTGATGCATGAAAATTTTGTTAATGCAAGTTTTATAACAAAATTAGAGATAACCCAAACGCTCCTACTTCAATGTATCTACGATTGAATGTACCCGAAAATACATATTAATTATGTATTCCCTTTAGCATTCAAGAGATATTATGCAAGTGATGTTTAAAAACATAACATTTTTGTATTTGTATGAAAAATGTTTAAAAATCTTTTTTCCTAGTCGTGAGAAGATTTTGATAAAAATTTCTCATGGGTTTTTTGATGAATTTCTAACTAAGGAAAACATGATTTGTTATAAAATTTAGTAAATATGCTTGATGATTTTACTAAAAATATGCATAAACCCCAAGTTTTGATTTTGTGCATGAAATAGAAATCCTAGACTCAGATCAGGAATGTAGATGTGATTAGGATACTTACAGAGATTATTAGAGCACAAATTGGTGAAAGGAGATGACCTAAATTGTGAGTTTGGATGATTTTGAGTCAAGTTCCAGTAGGTGGTATGTTTTTGAGAATTGTGATGTACATTATATGTTGTTTATTTTAATATACAAAAAAAACTGACTCATGGGGCCGCGGATCTGGCGAAACCAAAACAAGGGGTCCGCCTTTGTTGTCGGTTGGTTCCGTAGATCAGGCTCAGGTTTTTTGTTTTTGGTTAATCTAAGGTTCAAGCTAAGGTTTTATCTACTCACTAGGTTCCATTAGTCCTAAACCAAGTCTAAGAAAGTTAAAGGGTGCTCTCTTAAGAGGTTTAGTGAGAATGTCGGCAATGTTTTCCTCTGAGGAAACTTTCTCGATTGAGATGTTTCCCTTCTGAACATTGTCGCGTAGGAAATGGTGACGTATTTCTATGTGTTTGATTCTAGCGTGTTGGACTGGATTGTTGCTAGGGTCGATAGCTCCTTTATTGTCGCAAAGAATGGGAATGTCGTTGAGTTCAATTCCATAGTCGACGAGAGCTTGTTTCATCCACAGTGCTTGTTGACATGCCTTTCCTGCAGACACGTACTCGGCTTTAGTTGTTGATAATATGTGATCCCTTTTTCTTGGTGAAAAGAGTATTGTCTACTAGGCCCATGGTATACTTATGGTCAACTAGGAAAGTCTAAAGTCGATCATACCAAGCTTTTGGTGCTTGCTTAAGTCCGTATAAAGCTTTCTTAAGTTTGTAGACATGATTAGGTTTTTCAAAATTGGCAAAGCCGGGAGGTTGTGCAACGTACACTTCCTCATTAATAAAACCATTTAGAAAAGCACTTTTAACATCCATTTGGAATAGTTTAAAGTCATGTGCACATGCATATGCAAGAAGTATTCTAATTGACTCAAGCCTAGCGACGGGTGCAAATGTTTCGTCGTAATCTATACCTTCTTGTTGATTGTAGCCTTGAGCTACTAGCCTAGCTTTGTTTCTAGACACTACTCCATTTTCATCCATTTTGTTCCTAAACACCCATTTTGTTCCTATTATGGTTTGATTTTTAGGTTGAGGGACCAATGTCCAAACGTCATTCCTAACAAACTGATTTAATTCTTCTTGCATCGCTACGACCCAAGATTCATCTTTTATGGCCTCATTTATATTTTTAGGCTCAATAGTTGAAACAAAACAAAAGAAATTACTTTGGTTTTGGACTTTTGATCTTAATGTTCTTTCATTAATTTCACCTATGACGTTATCTAATGGATGACTTCTAGATTCTTTTATATTGACTATTTCTCTTTTTACCGGTTCGTCTTCTTTGTCATTTTCTATATTTTCTTGGTTTTCAACCATTTGACTTTCAACTAAGTCATCATCTACCAAAGGTGATGTCTTAGAAGGAGGTGGACTTTCATCGAATGTTACGTTCAACGATTCCTCGACTCTTGAGGTTTCTTTGTTCAAAACTATGTAGGCTTTACTATTTTGCGAATACCCAAGAAACACACCTTCATACGACTTTGGGTCGAGCTTGGTGAGATAATCCTTAGTGTTTAAAATGAAGCACTTGCTTCCAAAAACTTTAAAATATCCTAAAGTAGGCTTTTTGCCTCTATATAACTCATATGGAGTCTTTTTCAAAAATGGTCTAATTAATACTCTATTTAAGATGTATGTAGATGTATCTACGGCGTGACACCAAAACTTTTGTGGTATGTTTTGTTCATTTAACATTGTTCTACTCATTTCTTGAATTTTCCTATTTTTGCGTTCTACTACACCATTGGATTGAGGAGTTCGAGGAGCCGAGAAATTATGTGTTATGCCATTAGCATCACAAAAAGCTCCGAATTGGGTTTCGTTATCAAATTCACGACCGTGGTCGGTTCTAATAGACACAATGTTATTTCCTATTTGATTTTGAATTTTCTTACTTAGAATTTCAAATTTATCAAATGCCTCGTTTTTAGTTTTCAAAAACTTAGTCCAAGTATACCTAGAGTAATCATCTACTATTACCAAAGTATAGAAGTTTCCCCCATAACTTTGTATAGCGGATGGACCAAACAAATCCATATGCAACAATTCTAGACACCTAGATGTAGACACCATGTAATAGCCTATTATGAACTTGTTTCCCAATTTTGCAAGCATCACAAAAGTGTTGGTCGTATTTCAACTTGGGTAGGTTCCTAACGAGTTCCTTAGATGATAAGGATTGGATTAGCCTCATATTGGCGTGACCTAAGCGTCTATGCCATAGAGTTGAGTTTTCGTCCAAAGAGGTGAGACAAAGTTTGTCTTTAGGTGTTTTGTCTAATTTCATAACGTAAACGTTATTCTTCAAAACACCTTTTCCTACGGTTATACCGTCTTTAAGTATTTTACTTCCATTTTCACTGAAAATGACGTTAAGCTTGCTACCGAATGTGACATTACCTCCGTCGTACACTTGGTAGGTTGAGAAAAGGCTTTTGTTTCCCGTCATGTGTCTTGAACACCCACTATCTTTGATCCACTCGTCCGGTTCTAACCCGACTTTCAAGCACACCTAAGTTAAAGAAAAACTCAAGCGTTTGGTCCCCAATATCTCATGGGTCCATTTGGGTTAAACATTACATTATCATGGTTCATGTATGGAAATGGTGGACAAGTGTTCCATGGCATGTAGTTGGGACCTTGATAGTTCCTAGACATGTTTTGGTTCCAACTATTTTGATGATGATGCTGTGAATTAAAGTTACTCTTAGGAAAGGGGTGTTTGGGAAAACTAGTTTTAGGTCTCTGTTGATCCGTTTTAATCCTAAACTCATTTTTAACTTGACATTTTCCTATAGTAACTGTTGGTTTTTGTTTGTTAACAGTTGTACTAGTGCTGAGTTTTCTTGTGACCTTAACGAACTCAGTACGATCTGAAGTACAGGCCTTCTGTTCAGCAACAGTACCCGCGGACCCTTTGGTCACTACTGGCGGAACCAAATTTTTGGGTCCGCCAGATCCGTGGGTGTCTGACTTTGTTGGAACAGGTTCTTGTACTTTCACTGTTTGTTTCTTAAAGTCATTTAAGTTTCCTAGTTTCATAAAACCTAGTCCGGTTTTATCATGAGGCAACTTTTGAATTTGCATTATCTCATCTGCTAAAAAAATATTTTTATCAAACCTTTTAAACTTAGAGTTTTGTTTGATAAGATCTTCCTGTGTGGTTTTAAATGTTTCTAATTCTAGTTTAAGTTCCTGACATGAGACATATGTTTCTTTAACACTTTTACCTATTTCTGATCGTATTTCTTTTTCTTTTAACCAATAGACTTCGTTTTCTAAAAGTGTCGTTTTGGTTTTTAAGAACTTTTTTTTTTATGATTTTTAGAGTAATATCACACAGTTTGTTATATTCTACTTCTAAGGTTTCATCATCAATAGAGGAGTATGACGAGTCAGAATGTACCTCTTCTGAGTCATGAGCCATGAGAGCAACTTCGTCGTTCTTAGGCTCGTCGTCATCACCATCACTGTCGATCCAGGCTCCACTAACAAATGCTTTTTGAGAGTTGTTCTTTGGAGGCTTTGTACATTCTCCTATTAGGTGACCTGAATCCCCGCACCTAAAACACATCCTATCTACTTTTCTTTTCCTATCATCACGGTCTTTCCGAAAGGATTGGGTAGTGAAATTATGACGGGGAAGGTTGTGACAATTACGGTATGCATATATAAGTATGTATATGAATCATCAAACAGTAGAAGATATCAGAAGTAAAACAGTAATTAAGGCAACAGGCTTAGCAGGCAGGCATGTGTCAGTCATAGAGTTTTGTTTTTGTAAAAGTAGTTATAGTCTAGGTTTTAAAATACCCAGTTCTCTATAACCTAGGCTCTGATGCCAATCTGTAACACCCCCAAAATCTGGTTTAGCGAAAGCATACATGTCACTGGGGTGCTACTTAATTGGTATCACAACACAAGGAATAAAGAACGGTTTTAACTCAACCGTTAAAATTATATTTCATATTCAAAATGATTTGTTTACAACGTTTCAAAATGGCGCGAAAATATAAGCCCATTAAAGGTTTCAAGTGGTCCCAATTTTATCAGAGTCTTCTATGACCATGCCAAAAGCCTTCGCCACTAGATTATCGCCTTAAACCTGAAAATGCATGCTAAAAAGGGTCAACACTAGGTTGGTGAGTTCATAGATTTGATTAAAACAGATCATGTTACACAGAATGTCATAAAGTCCAGTATTAAAGTTTGGTTAATCAGTACGCTCGCCATGACCAGTACGCCTAGTATGTAACCGTTCCGCCCGGTCAATGTAACCGGTACGCCCGGTATTGCTCAGTACGCCTGGACTATGAACATGTCATGTATACATATAATGCATTCAAGTAAACCACTCTTATACATATCTGACCAGTACCCCTGGTCTATGTATATATCATGTATCCAAATAAGGCATTCAAGTAAACAGTCTAGCATATAACACCAATCGTATTTCGAGTAAAACAGTTAATTCTAGATTTCATATACCAAATAAACAGTCATTGAATTTAGTTTATAACAAGCATGTATTCTCCCCCAAAACAGTTATAAAACAAGTAAAAGTAGGGGCCATGAACTCACCTTTAATGGTCTGAACAGTGAATGCTGTGAAATTAAAGAGTGCACGACACCAACACGCAACCTAGATTAAATAACCATGTCTTAGTTTCAAGTATTAAATCTCAAGTCCTTTCAGATTTTAATTTCGATGTTTTAGTGTATCTATGTTGTTGTCACTTGGGTGGCGGCAAATGTGGTTACTAAGGTCTATCATAAGGGATGGTGAGGTGTATCTCTATAATTGTCCTAGAGGTACGGTAATGAGGGGTTGGGAATACCAAATGACCTAAGGTACGAATAAATTAGATCTACTTGTGATGTGTATAAATATTTTTATTGTTCATTAGGTTTGCCCATGTAGATTTTAAAAGTAAGTCTTAACGTTTATTACCTATATGATGTGAGAAATTGAATATATAACGTTAACTTTTAGTAATTTGGTTAATTTAACTAAGTTCTCGTCACTTATTCAATATGGTTTATTTTTATGCAATATTAGCTTAGAAGTTTATGTTTCGACGAATATTCAAGTTACATTGGTATATTATCAGTGACGTTCATTTTTATTTAATTTTGTTTCAAAAATAACAATGCAAGTGTTAACATATATATATCCCGTCATGTTTTATTGTCAACATCTATCGTGAATTTGATTTGTCATTCTTTTGAGTACCACATTTTACTACACAAGTTTATGCCAGTATATATATTTCTAATCTCCAAAGTGTATGTAATATTACTCGTATAATAATGTATATAGTCTAGATGTTTTTAATTATTTTCGTCGCGTTTAACATTCGGCTATTTAAGTTTTTATGTACATGTATGTTAAGGTAAATGAAATTCCATTTTGGACTCGGCTATATTAGCTTTTACTTGTCTATATGTTAGTTGTCATGAATCATTTTCGTCAAGTTTTACATTTCGGCTACACAAGTTTTTATGTAAGTTAATGTTTAAATGAAATTTCATTTTCTTGTCTTTCGGCTATTACTTGTCTAGACGTTAGTTAATACAAATTATTTTCGTGAACGGCTCGTGTTTATTTTAATTATTCGCGACAGTCTCAATATATGTGGAAATCGAATTACATATTTATTATCTATTGGGCTGCGGCCCAATGATTTCTAGGAGGGGAAAAACTAAAGTCATTTATTGGGTTGGGCTCTATAATTATTCTGGTGGGCCAACTGGGTTTGTTCACTGGTCCATAACGTAGGCAGAATCAAGGGTTATCAATTGGGCTTTGGGAGTGGGCTTCTAAGTGGCTAGTTTTTTTTGTAGGGTTATTAGCCTGGTCTTTTCAGTAAAGAAACACAAAACACCCAAGCTTAACAGCTTGGTGTGGTGTTTTCCTGGGGATTCTTTTCTTGACCGAGAAGGTCATTAGCTTAAGTCCTTTGGTTCCTATCTATGTCCATGATTCGAGGATTACCCACTTAGAGACTTGAGAGTCTAGGTGGTGACAAGAGTTCTTGGTCTTAACTCCTTTACATGTCACGGCAAGGGCAAAGTAACCTCAAGTGAAGCCTAGTCCCTTATGATTCCAATGTTTCCTAAATTCACTCAACGAGGACGTGCAATAATATCCATCATAAGTGTGTATTCAGTCCGAATACTCAGAATCCTAGATGGGTTGCATTTGAGGGTGATTCGATGCTATCCTATTTTGTGGGTGGGTTCTTATGCTAGAGTGAGTCTTTATATGCCTTGAACCAAGGGCATAGCTCTTATGTGTTGTGCCTAATAATTACTAAGAACTTGGCTAGAACCTCCCCAACACGAGGTGGTTTTCCAGTCACCATTTAACGCCAATGCAACTAGCTTGAGTGGTCATTTCTCGGTCACGGCTAATCACAGTGGGTTTTGGATATTAACTTAACAACACCAAGGTCTTCCTATTCTTGCCATAACATTTCCAGGTTCGAATCCATGAACCTGGTTTCCTGGTGGTTTCGAATACACACAACCATGAAGCTAACCAACTTAATCCAACCAATCTAACCCCTATACCACACTAGCGATAACGACAACAAATTTCCTCACAATCTTATTCAACAACTAATCACAATCTTCTTTACAAGGGTACAACTACTCCCGTTGGTTCTTTAACAAGGGTACAACCACTCCCGACACTCTATGTATTTTGAGGATTAAAACACTAACCGAACTCTACTGAATGAATGGTATAAACAATGATGTGTGAACACTAACAAATCACACAGTATCTAACTATCAAGACTTGCAACAGTATGTTGAAGCTTGTATGCTTGATCTTCTTTGCTACAAAAGAGAGATCACTAAGAATGAAATGAATGAATGTAATTGGTTAGTAATGTACAAATGGGTGAATATATAATTTAAGCTATGTGAGTGATGGTTTTCCTTGAATGATCAGCTTGCTATTTATAGGCAAAATTGATCAGACAACTGGCGGATTTGGCGGACCCAAAATAAGGGTTCCGCCCTTGTACTAGTTTGGTTCCACGGGAACATGCCAGCCAAGAGTTTTCCAAATCTTACCATATCTTGTCGAGTCTTGTCAAGATCATACAAAGTCAACTCTTTTGCATCAAGATCTTTCCAAAATATATTGTAAAGTCAACTAAGATTTCCTAATGAGGTATGCCATGATGTCAAGTGTATTTCCATTTTAAAAAAAAAAAATAAACATGTAAATGTATATATGTATGCAATGTATAATTCCTAGTGATCATGTGATATGTAAATGAGTTTTTAAAAGCTTGTTACTAAAATGTAAAAGACTTTAACATATACTTATGTTTTGCTAAAGATAAACCTTATAATTGTCATTGACAGAATAAAACAAAGATCGTAAAATATAAATAACATTTTTAGGACGATATTTGTATTAACAGTGTTGTTTATCAGTTCATCAGTCTTAATCCATATTCATCAGTTTTCAACATTATCCATGTTCATAAGCCATGTTTTTCCTCATAAAATATGACTAAAACATCATCTTTAACGTATGATATCTCACTCATATGGCATAGGATAATAATAATATAATAACAACAACAACAACAACAACAACAACAACAACAACAACAACATAATAATAATAATAATAATAATAAGAGTAAACTCTAAAATACATCCCTGTGGTTTACTCCAATTTGCACTATACATCCCTCTCGCAAAAGTTTCAACAGATACATCACTCCGTTAGTAAAAGTTAACCTATATACATCCCTCCGTTAAAATAAGGACTGACGACGCAAATTATTTCTCCGTTATCTCCTAACGAGATAGAAATATTTACACCATTAATCCTCTGGGTTAACTGTATTTGCACCGATAGTCCATTTTTACGTTTTTGTCCCTTTTTTTACGTTTTTGTCAGTTTTTTACGTTTTCGTCAGTTATTTTACGTTTTCGTCCGCTTTTTTACTTTTTCGTCCAATTTTTTAAGTTCTAGTCTATTTTTTTACGTTTTCGTCTGCTTTTTTATGTTTTCATCCGTTTTTTTAAGTTTTCATCTGTTTTTTTTACATTTTTGCTCCTTTTTTTATGTTTTCATTAGTTTTTAACTTTTTAGTCCGCTTTTTTTTTTACGTTTTCGTCCGCTTTTTTACGTTTTCGTCAATTTTTTTACATTTTCGTATGTCTTTTTAACTTTTTTGTCATTTTTTTACGTTTTCATTCATTTTTTTATGCTTTCGTTCGTAAAAGAGCAGATGAATATATGTACACTTTTGGATTTGAGGGTTTTAATTATCGCAAGTTTGTTCCTCCCTAAAAGAAGATAGAGTTAGACCAAAATAAAAAACGAAATTATATTTTACATATAATCTATTGTCTTACATGTGTGAAATCAAATGAAAGAACTTTCTGAGAGAAAAAAGCATAATATCATTTTATGTATTTATTTTCTTAAACAATATAACGTAAAACTAGATAATTATATAGTCAAAACCTTTAAAAGGTAAAAAAGGCATCGATATATCCTTCGACTAAAAAGGCTTCATATTTGCCTAATATTTAAATATAACTTGCTAAAACAAGTTAATACAACATAAGAGTGAGACAAGATTAAAAAAGATCTCAAGTTTGTATCTCAAAACGTAAAAAAGCATATGAAAACGTAAAATAATGGATGACAACGTTAAAAAACGGACGCAAACGTAAAAAAAAAAACAGACGAAAACGTAAAAAAAATGAACAAAAACATAAAAAAACAGACGAAAACGTAAAAAAAAAAGACAAAAACGAAAAAAACATACGAAAACGTTTAAAAACGGACGAAAACGTATAAAAGCGGACAAAAACGTAAAAAAGCGGACGAAAACGTAAAAAAGCAGACGAAAACGTAAAAAAAATGACGAAAATGTAAAAAAACAGACGAAAACGTAAAAAACAGATGAAAACGTAAAAAAACGGACGAAAACCTAAAAAGCGGACTAAAACGTAAAAAAGCAAATGAAAACGTAAAAAATGGACGAAAACGTAAAAAAGTAGACGAAAATGTAAAATAACGGACGAAAACATAAAAAAACTAATGAAAACATAAGAAAACAGACGAAAACGTAAAAAAAACGGAAGAAAATGTAAAAAACAGACGAAAACATAAAAGAAGGATTAACGGTGCAAATACAGTTAACCCAGAGGACTAATGGTGTAAATATTTTCTATCTCGTTAGGAGATAACGGTGAAATAATTTGCGCCGTTTGTCCTTATTTTAACGGAAGGATGTATATAGGTTAACTTTTACTAACGGAGTGATGTATCTGTTAAAACTTTTGCGAGAGGGATGTATAGTGCGAATCGGGGTAAACCACAGGGATGTATTTTTGTGTTTACTCTAATAATAATAATAATAATAATAATAATAATAATAATAATAATAAATTTAATAGATAAATTTAATAAAAAATAATTGATTAATTAGAATCATAACAAAATATTTAAATTAAATAATAATTATAATTTAAAATAATAATAATATTAAATATAGATTTTTATGTTTAATGAAAATTAATTTAATAAAATATTTAAATTAAATAATAAATAAAATCAATAATGTTAAAAGTATTAATAATTTTTTTAATATAGTAATAATTAAAAATTTGAAGTATAAAAAGTTATTATTTATTATATTTATACTATTTAATTACAAATTAAAAATGTTTAACAATAATAATAATAATAATAATAATAATAATAATAATAATAATAATAATAATAATAATAATAATAATGGGAGCCCAGTTAGTATCGCGGCTCCCCTTTAATTTCTTGTAGATCCTATGAGTTTCTAATAAAGTGATGTGTTATAATAATAATAATAATAATAATAAAGTGATGTGTAATAATAATAATAATAATAATAATAATAATAATAATAATAAATGTTGGGATCATGGTGCGTAAGGAGGCTCCTATGGGGTTCCTTTCAGAGGATGGGAAGGAGCTACGACCTGCAGACTTGTTATTATTTAATTGGCTTCAAGGTAAAGATGCATGCGTGGATGTGACCTGCATCTCTCCATTTGCTGGTAGTGGGGCGACTTCATGGGCTCCTGGGGCAGCCTTGCACAATGCTGTGGAGATGAAAAATAGAAAGTATGCATCCAAATGTGAGAACAATGGATACAAGTTTGTACCGTTTGCTTTCTCTACGTTCGGGGAACTCGATACAGAGGCTTTGGACACACTTTCACGTATTAAGTCTATTGTCATTATTCACTCAAATAATGCTAAAAGTGGTGTTTTTATCTTTCATAGAGTTAGTTTCTGTATTCAGAAAGGAGTGGGAGCACAACTTGTGTCTAGACTCATTTCCAACTTTATGTAAAAATTCATTATGTTTAATATAATATTTAAATGATGATGTTTTAAATTATAAAATTATGAATTACAACGTAATTCAAAACTTTTCATTCAACTTGTTATGTAATTTGAATTCACTCACTTGATGTAATTGGAGTGGTTGAATTACAATTACATTCGAAACCAAACAGTCTACATAAAATGAATTACAATTACCTCGTTTCTGCAAAGCAAACAACTTACGTAATGTAATCACATTACAATTACATCAAATTGCGCTATATTATAGTGAGCCAAACGGGGCCTAAGATTAAATATTGATCTGTGATAAGATTAAATATTGATATGTGACTGTAAATTTTTTAATCCGAGTTTAGTCATAGAAAAGAAAATGTTATGATATTATTAATCCTTTGGTAAATAATATTAAAGAAGATTCCTCAAAAGTTGAAGGTGATCCAACATCTAGCCGATAAAAAGAGCAAACTTCTCAAAATATACAAGAGTAACTATGTGATTCTACTAAAATTTCACACATGTCACATATTTTATTAATAAATACATAGACAACTGGGTGACTCTACTAAATTTTAATACGTACCATTTCTTAAATATTCTATTAATAGTACAAGTCGCCCAATCATCTAAGTCGAGTCACCCAAGTCGCTCTGATCTATTTTGAGAAATCAATATTTTTTTTGGCTAGATGTTGAAATAGCCTTCAACGTTTGGACTATTTAGGGAATTTGCTCAAAATATTACTCTTCGTCCTAAATTACAAGTCCATGTTTCTGTTTTTAGTTGTTCGAAAATACCTATCCACTTCTATACTTCAACTAATCAAAATAGATTGTAATGAGGAGAGACGATATTTGATTAGTGAATAGAGTAGTTTGTGAAAAATTTTTAAACTTTGTGCAAATTGAAATGAATTTATAATTTGAGACGAAAAGAGTATTAGGTTAATATGAATCATAATATGACAAGACATTATAAAAGGGTTGTTGATTGATGAGGGATTAATAGACAAATATGTTATCAAAGTTTAAAACGTTACAAATAGGTTACTAAAGTTTGGTCTCCGGTTACATAAGTTACTGAACCTCTTAAATGATGACATGACTTATTTTTTAAGTACAAAACGGTCCTTGTCGTTAGCCGGGTTTCACGGATATAGTCCCTAGACCACTATTTCTGTTAGTTTGACCATTTTTATACGTTTTCATATGTTTTTACCCGTTTTTATACGTTTTCATACTTTTTTATACGTTTTCATACGTTTTATCCGTTTTTGTCCGTTTTCGTCCGTTTTTATACGTTTTCATACATTTTTATCCGTTTTCATCCGTTTTTATACGTTTTCATATGTTTTTACACGTTTTTATACTTTTTCGTCCTTCTTACACGTTTTCGTCCGTTTTTCTTATGTTTTCGCCCGTTTTCTTATGTTTTCATACGCTTTCTTACGTTTTCGTCTTTTTTTTATGGTTTTGTACGTTTTTCTTACGTTTTCGCCCGTTTTCTTATGTTTTCGTACGTTTTCTTACGCTTTCATATATTTTTATCTTTCATATGTTTTTATCCATTTCTATCTGTTTTTATACGTTTTCATATATTTCTTACGTTTTTGTCTTTTTTTTTATGTTTTCGTACGTTTTTATCTGTTTTCATACGTTTTTATCCATTTTCATCTGTTTTTATACGCTTTCGTCCATTTTTATATGTTTTCTTATATTTTTATCTGTTTTCATATGTTTTTATCCATTTCTATCTGTTTTTATATGTTTACATACATTTTCTTACGTTTTTATACATTTTCATACGAATAAAGACGGACGAAAACATATAAAAAGGGGAAAAAAATGTAAGAAAACTTATGAAAAGGTAACAAAACATATGAAAAAATAAGAAAACATGCCAAAACGTATAAAAATGGATGAAAACAATAAAAACGGATAAAAACATATAAGAACGGATAAAAACGTATGAGAACGTAAAAAATAGACGAAAACGTATGAAAACATAAGAAAACGGCCGAAAACGTAAGAAAAACTGGCGAAAGCGTATAAAAATTGATGAAATAGTAAAAGAACGGATGAAAATGAAAAAAAAAAACGTATAAAAACGGTTGAAAACGAATAAAAACGTATGAAAACGTAAAAAAACAGACGAAAACGTATGAAAACGTAAAAAAACAGACGAAAACGTATGAAAACGTATGAAAACGGGCGAAAACGTAAGAAAAACTGGCAAAAGCGTATAAAAATGGATGAAAAAGTATAAGAATTGATGAAAACGGGCGAAAACAAAAGAAAAACGGGCGAAAACGTAAAAAAACGAACGAAAACGGATAAAACGTACGAAAACGGATAAAAACGTATGAAAACGTATACAAACGGGTAAAAACATATGAAAACGTATAAAAATGGTCAAACTAACAGAAATAGTGGTATATGGACTAAATCCGTGAAACCCGGCCAATGACAAGAATCGTTTTGTACTTAAAAAATAAGCCTTGTCATTATTTAAAAGGTTCAGTAACTTATGCAACCGAAGATCAAACTTTAGTAACCTATTTGTAACGTTTTAAACTTTAGTAACTTAAGCGAACATTTTGACAAACTTTGATAACATATTTGTCTATTAACCTGTTTAGAACCGAGAAAGATAAAATACGAATGTGAAAGTACGCTTGAATTACAACCTTACAAAATGTAGTGGGTGAGATTAAATATGATTGTCAACACACAATTTAAAAAGGAGAATTATGTATGGATGAGTGTTGATTTGGTTGATGCTTTAAATATTTTAATAAAAATAGCTGCTGCCCGGTATAATATGATGCCTTCCAAGTTCCAATTCCAAACAATCAAGATATTTCTTCACTAAACAATTTAAAAAATATGAGTTTGATTGGCATGCTAATAAAACAATTAAAATGACATTTTCATCATTTGTAATTTTGTTCTTATAAGATAGACTTCATTTGATTGAGAGTAGTTGATGTTTGTTTATACAACCAATGAAAATTAAAAAAAAAATGATTATATATAATTATTGTCCTTAATTAAAACAACTAGAAATATAAAAGTCTACAATATATTTAAGGTAAAAAAGAAGAATGAGTGGAGAAAGATGGTTCGTATTTGTGGCCATTCTCTCAACAACTTGAAAAAAGGAAATAATGAAGATTTTATGGTTGATATTTGAGGTTGTGTGATTATGACCCCTTTTTTTATTGACAAAGACAACTTCTATTCAAAGCATTGTCTCGTCAATCGTGGTCCACAAATATATACTTCATCCATTTGTTTTTAGAGAAAGCGTCCAGATTTATTGAGTTATTATCAGTACTTTATTATCAAACAATTTATCTTTTCTAAAACGCAAAAATTACTCAAGACGTTAGAATAACTGAACAGTCACAATTACAGTGAAACACTATTATGGACGAAAAATTTTCACACGTGAACAACAGTACAAGACGAGAACTTGTAGCTCGTTGGTACCATGTTACGTGAGATTGTTCCCCAATCAAATAGTTGTGAGTTCCAGTCTCGTCTAAAACATGCAATATGTATTTGTGATTGTGAGACACAAAGTAATTAGTCATCTTCCAGAAAAGGAAAAAAGAAGAAAAAAAAATGACATAACATATTTTGGGCAAGCTACCTGGTAGCTTAATGTCACGACCCGCCTACTCGATACGATTATTTTCGAGGTTGGTCGGGATTCCGGATTATTTTCGAGGTTGGTCGGGATTACTTCTTAACAAAGGACACGCGTTCAATTACATGGAGGGGAAATCCTTAAAAGGTATATTTGCTCAATTTGTGTCAAGAGCGTGCGATATATCTTGTCGATTAGAAAGAACTATTGTTTTATTACCATAAAAAAATTGATAGTCATGTGATCACAAAAGGAAAACTCCTGCCTTTCTTAATCATAAGCTCGTTTCCAATTTACTGTATTAGAAACATAATCAACATTTGCCAGTTATATTTAAAGTAGCAAAGAGTATTTGACACTTTCTTATGTATGTTCCAAAATTAGAACTATGTTGACACTTGTTATGTCACCTCTTTGAATGATCCACTCACTTTCAATGCCCACTTGTTTTTAAAGTAATTGTCTTTATCCTTCCTGCAGTTTCGTTTCACATAGGAACTTATTTCTTTTTCTCAACAGTCAATGTAAGGTTGATAAATCCATAGCCATATACAACTTTTATTCAACGGTTGCTAAAAGAAGAGTGGGGCTAGCTATAGGGATGGAGGAACAAACCCGAAAACCCAACCTAGACTCACAGAACCCATTTTAGGTTATTGTGCTGGTTTAGAAGCTTCAAAAGGACAAAAAGGTGATTCAATGGCAATGTAAGAGTATAGCTTACCTAAACATATAACTTAGATTCTTGTATCTTTAGAAGTTCAAGTCAGTTTTATCGGCTCATGACACAGTTGCTGGATCTCATTTTCAAGTGTTTCTAAAAGTTTAGCCTTTGTCCGCCTGTATATCCAAGCTTCAGTAGTTCGATCCCAATCAAATCTCGAAGGACCACTGCATAAAACAATCAAATAGTGCCATGATCAGGATATGATTGGGAGCGTATTCATTGACATGGTTATGCATAAAAATGAATCGTTGAAAATTTCTGGTCTACTTTGCATCACCCTTATACACGGTTTTAGGAGAATACTTGATAAATTATAAAGGACTTTAAAGTTACTCCTTTTGTGTCATTAAAATTGTAAAACTTTCTATTTTAGGCTGTCTTACAGAAACAGTTATCTCCTTAAATAAAGTTCAAAGTTAAAATTACATATCCATCTACAATACTAATGACATTGATTTCCATCTGATTCCTAGGAAGGGTATTTCAGATATTCGACAACTAGTCCTTGTTCTCCCAAACTATGTGCGTGGTTAGACTACATCGCATTTTTTTTAGTAAGAAGGATTAGCAGTTTTGGCATTTCATGAATGGTTTGTATCAGGGGTAAGAATGTAAGATGATTTAATGTTTGAGAATAATTTGTATATTTTTTAATTCTTGTGTGTGTTTATAAGAATCCAAGAAACATTGGCTCCCACTCGTAGTTCCTGGTCCCTCCAGCTTCGGACTTTTTGTCCAAGTGTTCATAAATTTATTTGGATGTATATTATAAATCAGAGAATATGCATGCATAAGCAATTTGTATATCTGTCTCATATAGATGGATGGATATATTTACATCCTTAAAGAGAATTTGCATAGCATATCAACCACTCAACCAACCAGATTACTCGTCTACTTCACCGACATGTTTATGTGGTCAAGAATGAACAGTCCTTTATAAGAAAAATGATAACGATATGTCGATATGCCAAAACTATGTTAAAGAAGTTGAGGCTCGATCAAACTAAGTTTATCAATTATAAGATGGTGAAATTTAAGAGCCTAAAAAATAAGAAATCGTTTGCAAAGGTGAAATCCTAAACAAGACAATTCAACTTTTAAGAATTTTATTTTCGACAAATGCAAGCCACCAAAGTGTTTGATTTAGTAAATGCGTGAAACAGACCACATCTTTACTACTGTAGATACTACTAAGAATTATTAGAGAAGATGTTAAAACTTAAAACTATGTATACATTGCAAGTTTGAAGAGAATCCATAGTGTATATCATATGTATGGTTTAAAAATTGTAAAAGCCCTTAGAAATGCTGGCAAAAAGCTCATTTACACCAATGGTCACATAAACACTCAAAATACATGTAAAACACACGACGATATGAATACCAACCAATATATCCTAAACCAAGGTAAATTGAAAACCTTTTAGCAAGGAGTTTGTACCTCACAGGTGAAGACATCCAAATCTGTCTGTTCGGTGTCTGTTTGTTCAGCACGTAGGTTCCCAAGCTACCAAACTTCACAGTTAAAACTTGGTTCTGTAAAATCCAAAATGAGTTTATCATATTTGAGCAACACCTTGACAAAAACAGGAAAAGTTACATGGTAATCGAATCTAACCCCGTAGTCTATGTCAAAACCATCAATATCCACAGAATCGCCATATTCCTGCCAAACAACAAGAGGAAACATTTAATATACTAATTTGAAAGTTTTACGCACTTTATACCAAGATGTTTATGTTTATTACCTCTATCTTCTCTAACAAATCATGAATTGTTGCATCGGCCAGTTTATGAAATTCATCCTCCTCTAGCAAAGCACTGTATGCATATTTACTATTAGCAACTTCATAAGTTCTCGGTACAAAACAATTAACAGCTCAAAAAGGCATACAACCAAGAGCTATTATATCTTTTTGCATTTTGAATAAGAGCAATGGTTGTAAGATCATTATCAACTCACCAACACGATCTTACTATCATTATCAACTTCAATCTGCCCCTTTAGTAAGAAACATGCATCAAAAGGTGGCCAAATTCTAGTAATTCAACATAAAGATAGCAATTTAGCATGTGTAAACGAACCACCTCCTTCTCAACTTTGAAATCTCTGATAGCATATTAGCATAAACTTAACATTTAACAGATAAAACTTGTTATAAGGACCAAGTTCTTTCAGTTTGCATACAAGAGGCATAAACTACAAGAATAGGAGTAGCATATGAACCTTTAGGCTGCGTTTGGTTGGAGCAAATTGGGGGAATTTGAGAGGGTTTGAAATTAAAATCCCTCCAATATATGTGTTTGGTTCACAATAGAGATGTGGGCCCAGGAATTTTAATTGTATGAATAGAGCTAAAAGTGGGCCATTTTAAATTCCTTCCACATGGGAAGCATTTTCATTTGCTTAGAATTTTAAATGGCGCAATTTATATATCTTGAACCAAACGCCCCCTTAGTTATTGTCATAAAATTGTTTCCTTAAACACTGTGTCCATTTCAAGTTTTTCCTTATTTACGGGAGTCTAAATAACTATATGATTAGGGGTACAAGACTATTATGCTTGAATTGATATTTTGTTAGGGTTTATTTGAGTGTCAACTGGGAGAGAGCCTACCTCTCGAAAGTAAATCAAATGAGAGAGACGGTTGCATCTCCAGCGCAACTAATTTGTTAGTATTTCTTGTATTTCTTTATAAAACCCATTATCTGTGTACTATCAGGTGCTGATCCTTTTCGCTATTAATCTTAAATACACGTCTTCAGCCTCTATTGTAAACTTTTTGGCTGATGGAAATGCCACTGTGAGGTTCAGTTAATGTGGCAACTAGGCAGCTAACAAGTCAAAGATATGTAAGATTACTACAGACTAAGTCCTGTCTTTGTATCTCCACACACATGCATTGAGTGGGCTTGATGCTTTAACAATATTAGAAACAGTTTTAAACATGATCATGAATGCTTGATAACTTCTAGGTGCATATTTATCTACTGCTAAATTTAGACCTGTGTATCTTTAAAAAAATATTTCTTAGTGGGTGTATACTTTCTAAAGTTTTATAACTAATTGTTCATCTGCATGTTTATATAAAAGGTATGTGGGCGTGAATAGGATTGATGTCATCAGATACGAAAGTAAGGTTTGAAACTTAACGTTTTCCCTTTGTCTTGATTGAGATCTCATGTCAAGCAATAACGTATCTTATTTAATTACTGCCTATTTGCCAAGTATAATATATGTCTCCTAATACAGTCCTAGAAAAGTCAGGAGAATTCTTAACGGTCAACCACTTTTAAAAAATCTCTGATGTTACTTGATACTTGATAGTAATGCATAAAGCTACAAACTACCAAACCTTAAACTACGACCAATAAATAGATAATGATGTATTCTTAACTAATGACATTAGATATCCTAAGGTAACTGAGAGCGAGTTTACTTTATTTTTTACATTCACATTCACCGTTAACCATAGTCAGACTAGAAACCAACCAAACTTAATTCAACAGTTTACAATGCAACTGTTTCTTGAGCTAAACATTACCCTTTGCTAATATATTCCATCGGCTCCAAAAAAATGACATGAATTTAACCTTTTCATGCTACTAGGGTGCACTAATACTTCAAATCTCATTGTCAACTCTAGGGTTTATAACAACAAGACTTTTTTTTGGTGGGTAACAATGCTTTCCAACCTTTTGGCCGACTTATCCATGGCGACTGCGACACATACTCAAAGTGGGTAAGCCCTCCCCCTTTTTGGCATGGCCACTTCATACTTATTTGCACCTAGCGGGAACTGAACTTGAGACTCTCACATTTTAGTGATGATAGTCGCATGCTTTTTACCACTAGGCCACCCGTGAAGGGTTTTAAACAACAAGACTTTATATGAACTAAAAGAAGGTATCTATCTACATATAAATTTTTTGCGGAAGTCCGTGGTATTATAGCATATTAGTTCAATATAAAGGGTGTTTGGAGTTACTTATGTACTCTGCTTAATTTTACGATCCCACATCGGCCAAGTATGGGATTGGCCGGTGGTTTATAATGTCTAGGTGTTCCCTCCTCCTTTAAGCTAGCTTTTTGGAGTGAGTTCTACACTTAACTTATAAACGATGTGAACCGAGTGATGGAAGGTTCGTATCAAATTGATATCAAGCTGTATCGTGAATTGTTGTTTCTTCCTATCTCGATTCGCCTGGCTGTTTGGTTAACCGTATCTCATTTCTTAAGTGATTTCTGATACGGAGTATATCACGTAAGTCTTAGCAGATAAGCAGTTTTGATACTGCCTTTACTCGTCTGCTAAACACTATTTCTGATTATTCGCGCTTCGCAAACACAAAAATCAAATAATCTTATCTTAAACACAATCCCAAACACCCTCTAAAAACACTATTTCCACAAAAAATACTTAAAAAAATTCAAACAGCTATGGTAAGCGATAAATTAGGGGCGGTAGTTACCTGTAATCAATGGGAGCAGGTCCTTCAAATTGAGAGCAGAAATGTTTACTATAAATTGGACGACTAACTTTATTAACATCGTTATACAAAGTGGAATGATTAAGCTTCTGAATCGTTGAATTTGATGATGATGATAAGAATCGGGAGCTGTTTATTGAATTCAAAGATCTAGACAATCTTCTTACCACCTTTGAATAAGCAGCAGCAGCAGCAGCCATTTTTTCGGTTTGGGTTTTAGAAATCGAATTCAAGTGACAGCGGTGATGATGGCGATGCAAGCGAAATTGGGCTTTAATGGACCGATTATATTGAGCTTCTAATTTGGGCTTTGTTTATAACTTTTTCATTATGTGTTATATACAACTCGAGTATGATTTAAGGAAAAAATGAAAAAAACATAAAGAATTGTGTTCTCGAATATCACTTAAGAAGAAAGAGAAAAAGAAAAGAATTGAAAACAAGTGTTTTTTTATTGATTTTAAAGTAAAGTGTTTCCTCCTATAATTTAGTTGAAACTGTTTACGTTATATTACTTTACTTTTTTTTTCTAAAAAAACTTAAGAACACAGTAACTTCACTGCATGTTTTCTAACTTTTGACAATCAAAATTCAAAACTCCATCTGAGAAACAAATAAAGAATCAAATGTCACATTATCGATCAAACATAAGATATAGCCCATTAGTCCATTATACAATCTATTTAAAAGCCAGAAATTGGTATTTGTGTAATGCTTTAAAAAGTTGTAATTTCTGCTTAAAAAAATTGTACCGCATGCTTCAAACATTGTAATGCACAGTTGTATGAACAGTGAAAAACAGTTGTATCAACAGTAAACTGCTCTAAATAATTGTACATCCTCCTTATTAGTGCACACACTGCTCTCCCTTTCTTTTTATTATTTATTATATATTAGTAGAAAATTCTAGAGAACACACACACTAATGCATCTCGGTCGCTTAGCAGCCAATCATCTCTTCCTAAACCAAATCGAGCCGTTTCGAGCAACAATACTCGCCCTTCGATCTCGAAACCCTGACCTACCTCGGCTAATTGAATCTTTTTTCAGGTTGAATGATCGATTCCAAACATGTTTTGAGCTTCGATGGTGTTGATTTTGTTGCTGCTAATCGAAAACGGAGTTATGGAGGTTAATATCATTTTCCCATAATTTTTTTTTTAATTATTTTTTTTTCTTTTTTTTTAATGTGGGTTTCGTATATTTCAGTAATCGATCATCAAAGAGATCTGTTTGTATTGTGTTGTATCATAGTTCACCCTTGCTCCATTTGTCATCTACCTTTTTCTACCCAAGGAAACCATCAAATTTGGTATGCTTTATTAACTTTTTTTGTTTACCTTTATATGTGATTTTATTGTATATTTGTTGTTGATTATGTGTTATATATATGTGGGTGTTTGGATGAGTTGTTGATGAATGATTTACTGATATAGGGCTTTTAGTTATTTTCTAAAAGGGTTTGTTATTTTGCTGTTAAGTGGTATATTTGAAG
The DNA here is from genome assembly GCA_021014915.2 of Artemisia tridentata subsp. tridentata. NCBI lineage: Eukaryota > Viridiplantae > Streptophyta > Magnoliopsida > Asterales > Asteraceae > Artemisia > Artemisia tridentata. The sequence goes on from CP139501.1 coordinate 243,703,681, forward strand.
TTTATATTTTCGGTTGTGTGCGGAATTTAGTTAAAACTACCATCAACCGAGTAAAAATCTGTAACATAGGGAGTTTGCAGTTTACTGTTTACTAAAAAAAATCAAGCAGAAGTTGGAAATTGATATTTGAAAGAATTAACCACTCTTGAAATGTTTCGCTTGCTATGTGCTTATCTACTTATATTGCTAGAAAAGTAGAAAATAAGCATACGGAGGTGTTTTTTAAAAAGTGCTTACAAGCCATACCAATTGCAGCTAATTACACTATTAGAGTGACCAATTCTGATTGACATTTAAAAGGATAAGTCATTCACCAATGTGTACGAGTTTATGTTAAATTGATGTGCTTATTAATTGATATGGTTATTAATTATTATACTGACAGAATCCTCAATGTCAAAAAAATTAAATATGGCATTGTTGTTGTTGTAGCAGGGTGGTATATGATGCTGAACAAGTAGAGCAGCAAGATTCAAGTTTGGTTTCACAGGTAACGTGCTAAAATGTCTAAAGTCCTTTGATTACTAATATTCCTTTTCAAAGTTTAGAAAGTAGTTACATACAAGAACCTTAAAACATGGCCTTTTGTTGTAGATTTCATACTCTTTTGCTGCATAAATTGTCAGGTGCAACGTAACAGGCGCATATCAACGAAACCCATCAACAACTTTTTTGAACTCTTGAAGTATTTTTTTTAAATCTATATGATTTTTGCAAGTTTTCAGTTCCTGGACGTATCTTGAATATGTAAGCAGCTCCCATGGGTTGAAGACAGCGCTGATGCATAGAAAGGCATAGAGCATCACAAACGGCCTCTTAGTCAGCTCTTGATTATGCGTATTGGATTGGTCAGGTTTTATTCTAATTTTTTTTTTATTGTAAAATATGTGATTCTTCTTCAATTTGTACTAATTCATATTGTGATGTTTGGATAGTGCAAAGGGAGTATATGAAGAATGCAAACGGATGATAGGTGAACCAAGTATCTTCATGTTAGTCAAAATTTTATGTTTCAAATTTTGCTTATTAGTCATCATGCTAATATTGACCTCTCTTTTTTTAATGTAGAAAAGTCGCGCAAGTCTACCCAAATAGTACATGTGAGGTAGGAAGAAGAGTAGTGCTTTGAAAAATGGTGGGGTAAGGCGGCGCAGATTAGCAAGTCATTTTGAATGCCATGTCTGCCAAGTCAGCCAACAAGTATTTTTTTTACTATTTCTTATTGGACTATGCATTTCTGTTAATTACACACTATAAAATGGCAAGCATGTTGCACTACATGGTTACAGAATGGATTTTTTTTATCAGATAAATGGGTAAAAAGATATGTTACATATCTAGGTAAAACGGGTTAATTGCCGAAAGCTGGAATTATAGGTTATTTATACTTGAACATATAAGAATATAGTTTTTGTAATGCTTTAATACTACCTGTATTTCTAACATATCAAAATACTTTCATGTTTGCAGAAGTACAAAGAAACTGCATGATCGTCAAAGATGCACCATTCACACTCCATGCAACATTAGTGAGATCCGATCAGGTCAAGATGTCAAAGTCACAACCAACAGTGTAAAATCTCACATGTATTATCCGATTTGATACTCAGGTACTTTTTACTTCAATTGTTTCATTCTAAGTTCAGTTTTTGCAACATAGATAGAATTGGGTTCAGCTGACAACAACGACCCATTTATATGAAAATGGGTCAATTTTGGGTGACACCCAACCAAACTATCTTACTTTAAAAAAGTTATCTATTTAGTATCAGAATATAGCTTTTCTAAATGTTATATTGATGGATTAAAGGGCTGTTCGGGAACTACTGAAATACTCAAGCCTAATATCGCATTGATGGATTAAAGGGCTGTTCTGTAAAAAAAATACCTCATGTTCGTTTCTCCTAACATCGCACTGGTATATTTGTTGTTTTAGTATGGTAGCTGATATATCAGCTGATAGCTTGCTGACATTCGAGGACCAATATATCGATTTGGGAACATACGATTCTGAAAAGCAACGGCTTCTTGAAAAAATGCTGAAGTTGACTGATTTGTACTACGATGCTCTAGATGCGGGAAAAAGCGGGAAAAGGGTTAGATATTATCCCGACTGTTTTTTTATTGTTTTGTCAACAGACAACACTGACGTACATCCTCTCTTTTGTTTCAGAAACAGATCGAGATTTAAGGGGTATCAATCTGATAATGCATCAATAAAAGGTAAGCGCATTTCATTTATACACTTATATTTACTTTATGAGTACTTCGTTCTATCAGCATATTCTTATAGCAATCCAATTTCGTTCTTCTGCAATTCTGCTTTTGTGAGTCGTCTAAAACCTTCATTTTCAGAAAACGAAAAAGAGATGCACGTTGGTTTTTGAGGTCTAAAAGTTCCCATTTCAATCTTTTCTTTTTATTTTTTTGCGGGTTCCTTTTTTTTTTCCTTTGAATTTGTTGTTCTATGAAGCTGCTTTCCAGCTTAAGGATGTGGAAATATGTTTGAATCTTATGGACACATAATTATAAGGTTTATGTAGGACAGTTAATGGTTTTGATAAAAGCGTTAGTGCTATTGCATAGTTGAAGATGCTATTGTGTTTGCTGCTGGCGTGATTTTGGTACTGCTGCCAAAACTGTTACTGCACCTATGGATAGGATTAAACTCATTATGCATGTTAAGTTATTTTTTATAGTTTAGTTGCATTGAATTTTTGCAGTTTGTGTGTATAAGATAAACAGTTTTTGACATGGTGCTTGGAATTGCTAATCTGTTGTAAAAAATGCTGCTATACCTTATATTAAGCTGCTTATCTGCTTATTTGACTAGAAATAACTACTAGAGATGTTTTGACTTTTGACTCTTTACATGAAAATGTTTATGTACGTGCTAGAGTTAGAGTAAGTACGCACTTAGTCTATTTATATGAAATACATTGATTTATTAAAACTATTAGTTGTGAAAAGTGGTGTGTAGCATTTCATAGAAGTGAATAATGTTTTTGTTTTTGATTCGGCTGTTATTGGACTGTAAGTAATTCCAGACCAGCATGTCTCGAGTGACGATTACCGAGCACAACAAAACGCAATGTAGGAGATGATAATTAAATTGTCCAAATACTTTGGTTTGTAGTTATGAGCTACACCCCTTAAATGCCATGCTTATATATGTGCGTTTTGTGGTGTTGTGTTTGTAGGCTAAACAAGATACAAACCAGATGTTCGCTCAAATAAATTTGATGCTGGAAATAACAAGATGAGAATGCCGTTAAAAAAGAACCTACAAATTTTCATGCGGTTATGAGGATCAAGCTACTGTCAACTGAAAAATAATAAGGTGTATTTGGCCTTTGGATCAAGTCACTACTACTATTCAACAAAATGGTTGAGGAACATGTGTACATTGTCAAGACCAACTTGAGGTTTTTTTTTTTTTTTTTTTTTTTTTTTTGGGTACTCTTACAACTTATACATTGTGTTCCTACACCTTGAATTCAATATATAGTTTGTTTTCCTGATGTATAAATAAACCGAAAGCCAAAAACCCCGCCGCAACGCGCGGGTTTCCATGCTCGTTAGTCCATTGCGTATAAGATATAGAGAGGATCAAAAGAAGTAAATTGACAAAATATTATACGGAGTACTTGCTTACAAAGTTACAATGCTAACGTTCTTCTAATCACTAGAGATGTTTCTTCGTCCTTCTACCCTTTGATAGGGGGTGTTGCATAATTTATAATCCAACATTACCTCTTGCATTATGTCTCAAAGACAGTAAGCTTAATCTATGTAGGTAAGCTTGTTCAACTTGTCAAACACTTATAATTAAACCGGTGTTGTACTAATTTAACATTATGTTTTTTCAAAGAGTATTGCTAAAGCCTCCTACAATATCCTCCTACACACAATAATATTATATTTTTTCCCACTCATTCTCTCTGCATCCAAACAGTCACTTCTGACACTTGTCAGAATCCTGTTAGTAAGAAGATAAGTAGGAACAATTTGTAAGAGTAAATAACATTTCGTTTTTCAAATAAGCTAAATGTCATCTGTTACTAATTTACTATAGATGTACTGATTTAACTTTATGTTTTTACAATTAAGCTAAACACATCAATTTTTTCTCTTACTTTTCCATAATAACTTTATAGCTAAAACTTGTACAATTATGGACAAATGGGTAAAAATAGCAATGTTGCAAAAATCGTGAATCGGTAGCGTGGCGGTCGACCACCATGCAGCGATTAATCGGCCAAGGCGGGATTAATCGGTGATTAATCGGATTGGCATTTTTTGCATGTTTTGGGTATTTCTGGAGACCAAACTAAATATCGTAACTGATTTCAAGCCTACTATATTTTCAAACCTCAATAAAAGGCTCCAATTCTGATTATGAGGCTCATTGTGTGTTATAAGTGAAATAAACGATCCCCAAATTAAGTAGAACGAGAATGGCGCCGAAGCGCCGCGTTGCGGGCGGGCCGATATTTTTTGCGGTCGTATTTGATTAGAAGAATTTCTTCGAGTTAGAAGAAATGCTACTGTAGCACCGGCCCGCTACCCGCTTTGCTGCGAGATGTCTGAATATAAACGGTCGTAAGATTTAAAAAAACAATCGCGGTAAAAAAAAAATTATTTATTTATTTTTTTTATAGAAAAAGACTCCTTTTGCAAAGAGGTGGTAATTTCGGGGGTATATTTTGGCAATTTTCGAAACATTTTTTTTGGAGAAAGGACTACGTTTGCAAAGAGGCGTAAAATTCAGGGGGGTTTTTTGCCAATTTTTTAAACATTTTTTTGGAAGAAGGACTACTTTTGCAAAGAGGCGTCAACCTCAGGGGTATTTTTTGCCAATTTGCGAAACTTGATTTTGGGCTCATGGGCTGCTACTGTAGCGCTACTGTAGCACCGGCCCGCTACTGTAGCACTACAGTAGCTTTGGTATGAAACGGCAGCGTTTCAAACACCTTTTAATATATATATTAATGCCGAAATTTTTATTTTTTTTAAAGCTGACTGATACGGCCGATACGGCCGATTTCTGGCCCATTTTTTGCCCAGACCGATTTTTTGACCGATATTCAAAATTCTACAAAGTCAAAGGCCGATAAGCGATATATCGGCGATTAATCGACCGATACAGCCGAGTTTTGCAACATTGAAAAATAGTATTTGCAACAACTTTAAGGGTGATTGACAAAATAAAATAGTGTGTTAACTAATGAACTTCATTATTAATCTCTACTACAAGTCGTGACATGTTGGAATTTAAATAACTTGACAATCAATTAAATAAATAAACACATCAAAGAGCATATAGCGGAAGCAAGGATCATTAATTTAACATGTATAAAGTATTACCGAATAATAAATAGTTAACGTACCTTTTAGATCCTAGCAAGAACAAGGATCAATCTTCTCTTCACTTCACTTGAACAACCAAATAGGATTAACGTGGAACCCCTTACCTTTTTGTTCCACAATCCAAGATGTATAACTAAAGTAAGTTATATCCGAGTTCTTGTACACACGTACTATAACCGATCAAAGATTGATGCTAGTGAATGAACACAATTATTAAACCAAAACTATTTTGTTCAATAAACCTTGAATCTATTATTCAAGAAGGAAGAAGTAAAGAATATATATATATATATATATATATATATATATATATATATATATATTATATATATATATATATATATATATATATATATATATATATACTGTACGATACATATGTATATCTCATATGTAATTATCATGCATAGTACGATACATATCTTTTACAATATAATTCATATATCAAAGCTACTGTACAATACATACTTTCACTATATGAAGCATATCACTGTACGATGCATGCAGGGAATAGAAAAGTCGATTGACCTTTTGTATATTTATGTCGTTTCTTTTGAAGGGTTTGAGGGTGTTTATATAGCCTCCAAACTTGTTCTCCAAGTTTGAGTCTAATACATCCTCAAGTTTCAAAACTCGACACTCAACCCCTCCTTTATTTACTTCGTGTCCAAATAAATAAAATATATAACAATTATACATATTAATTATTTCTTTGATCATTCATACGTAAAGTGTGTAATCCCTCAATCCCGGGTTCGATTCTAGCCATACACGATTTAATATTTTTTCAAAACTCTAACATGACAAACATGTTCCCTTCCCTTAGAAGATAATCGATTCATCATCATTGACTTGATGGCTTTTAGTTGTTAAACAACTCAAAATGGTGGTTTGTTGTGTTAGAAATGATCATTTACTTTGAGATAAATTTCATCTAACATTCATTGGTTTTAGTTATGAAATAACAATATAAGCAACCCCAAACAAATAAGTAACATTCTACTTATTTTAAATCATCGACATTAACTTTTACTTTGAAGGGATGGTTGAAACGTCGCACATAAAGCGATACAAGTTGATCAAAATTTTATATTTGCATAATCTTAATGGATACACATTTATGAGATTTGATATTAAAAAAAAATAATAATAAAAAAAATAAATAAATAAAAATTTACACAATGAGTATATGACATTTGGACCACTTATTACCTTTTTCCTTCACCAACTCTTTCTTTCATGACAAATCATTTTGTTACACTTCATTTTGTGAAAATTCTTTTGTAAATTTTATATGATTAGAGCACTTCTCCAAATTTATACTAAGAACAATACAGTTGTAATGATTTTGATTTAAGGCACGTTACGACTATCAATTTGCGACAAAAGATATATAACCTATAGTTGCAAGGTTCCCAAATTCCTAACACATACACATGATCATGCTCCACAAATTGTTATCTTTCACAAGTTGTTGATGAGCTGGTAAGGTGTTGAAGGGATGTTCATGTATCATGCCTAGCACATATGCACACACTTCTCCACATTTATGTAGTGTGTCGGTTAAGGTTTAGTACCCATCTTACACAACGACGTAAAAACACTACAATGATATGTGTTACTACAACACATCGATGGCAATAATGTAAACAAAGTTTTTTCATGTACACATCCGTCCTACTTTGTCGGAACAACTGAAGTGACATCTTGTTTAATTAAAGACGGGCTACCATACTTTTTTGGGGCCTTTCGTATAAAACCACACATATTTGACACGACAATGATTAGGAATAATCTTTCTTTTCAAAATAAACATGACTTAGATATCTCAACTGCTATTAAACAAGTGGGACAATTAACGAGCTAGTTAACAGTGGCATAAAAGATATATGTATGTGTATGCAACTTTACTTTATTCGATCCCTACACCTATTCAAAAAACTTCAACGACAAAAATTAATTAAAAAAAACAAGATGTTGTCTAGGCGGATGCACAACCAAGTATTTACCATTTAAAAAACTGATTACCTCAAATATTCTCCACAAAAGAAGTCTTTTTATATGGAAACGATATTCTAAATCCGATAAACGTGAGTTCATAACATTTAAGAAACATATAAGTTTCTAGAAAAGAAACCAATAAGAAAAATACATTCCTTTCTTTTTTTGTAAAAGCCCTTTTCTTTTTGAAAGTAAATAAGAGCAAAATATTCTTTATTAACCAATACATCCTCCCTAATTTACAATTCTTAAAAAAATGGGCATAAATCACGAATCTTTTTAACTTAACCTTTATGTCAAAAAAAAAAAAAAAAAAAAAAAATTTCTCTCAAGTCTCTTTTACTTGTATAAACTACAAAAAAAAAAAAAAAAAAAAAAAAATGTAAACATATCAAAAAGAACTTTTATAAAGTGTTCTAATTTGCACATTGTATATATAATCATGTTAAGAATACTAACACTATACAACATCGCATCAAAATGTGCATATTAAAATAATTTATAGATTTTGTTACATTTTTTTTGGGACAGCAATTGTGGCTACATGGCCCCTAGTCCAGAAGGCGTAGCTAGCCCACACAACCAGGTTGGGTCCAGCCCAGAAGGCAATGACACCTTTCCCTTTACGCACGCTGGAGGAAACCCCTATCACCGTAGACAAGACTCGAACTTGAGACCTTGCCTAAGAGGGTAAAACCTGCATACCGCTAGACCAGATGCCCATCGGTAGATTTTGTTACATTTATCTTTTTTGTTAGTTACATACCAAACAACAATTAAGAAAAAAAATGCTCTCTCCATTTTATAATAAGTATACATTTTCAAAATGTATAAAATTTAAAAAAATATTACTACTAATTACAATCTTCAGAAATCTAATAACATATCTATTCATTAAAATCACTTTTTATTACTCCAATATACGGTAAAAACTTATTTTGAGATATTCAAAAAATAACAAAGTAAACACTTATTTTTTATACCCTTAGGCTCTTCACAGTAAGGAAAATGTAATCGATCAATCCTAGACACGATCGATCAATTCTTAGTGGGGCTATTCAATCGATTGCAAATGTTGGGAGATTGAGGCCGCGTGAACGATCTCGATCGTTTCTCTTTTCTTTTTGTTTTTTTTCTTTGTTTTTGTGTGTGTAGTTATTAAATATAAATTGTATTTTTGTGGGGTATGTTTTTTGTAGTGTAAGTCATGTGTCAACTAATCGCCGGAGAGAAAACTGACGTGATGGATAAAATGAGTCCCCTTAATGTGTTTAGCCTTATTTTACAGCTAAAAGCCTAAAACGCTTTTAACTCAATGGTACCTCACATATCGCGAATCCGATACAAATATCAGAAAATCTAAACTCAATAATCACCGTCCATATATTTGTCCCAAACCTCATCCAACCAATTTTCTTCTCAAACCCTTTTTATTACTAGTAGTATATAAACTCTTGTTATCTTTTATTCGCCGCTTGTCATATCTTTTATAAGCCTCCCCCAAAAAAAAAAAAAAAAAAAGTACACACACTGTTTGACATTCAATTTGTTACAAACCCAATTTCTCAGGAAAAAGAAAAAAAAAAAAAAAAAGAAGTTGAACTTTTTGTTTTTATATCAAATCTGGCTATAAAGAGGTTAGATCTTTATTATTGTTTTTATTTTTTTTATAACTGTATTATTATTTGATTATGTTGTTATTGGATAAATTGTGTTTTAGTGTTTGTTTATATTGGATTTGTGAAATTATTTGATAGAATTTATTATTGATTTTATTATGAAGATATATTGAATTGTTGATGAATTTATTGCTTTAGATTAATATGTTTTTTTAGCAAGTGGATTATGTTGAGAATTGTATGTTTTATATGTTGATTCGATTAGATTAGATAGATGGTTTTGATTTGGACATGGTTTGTGAAATTGGCGAATTCGGTTATGTGAAGGCTTTTGAGTTTTGATTTTGGCTTATATTTCATAAGCCCCCCAATTTGCTGGCTTATTTTGAGACTTATTGGCTTATATAAGAGTTTACCATATCATAATAAAGTTATATAAGCCCACAAGTCCCAAAATAAGCCGAAAAATTGGTGCTTATTAATTATAAGCCGAAAAATAAATAAGCTCAAAAGCCACATATAAGCTTAAACAAACACCCCCTTAGTTAAAGCTTACGCATCCAGACATAGATGTGTATATGTATCTATATTTAACGACTATTTGTCAATCCGTGCTCGCAGATTATATATGCCTCTAGTTGTGAATTATGTTAGATTGTAAACCCATGAATTCTGCTTTATGATTCATGTCCCCCAACCATTGGGCTACTATTGCGGAGACTTGGTGTCTCTTTTATTATAAGGGATTAAATTATATTATTTTCGTTTATTTGAATTTACAAGATTGGCGAACTCGGTGAGTCAAAAAATTTTCGTTTATTTGAATTTACAAGATTTGGGAGAGGATCTTTAGCTAGAGTTTTCCTATGTGCAAAGGGGTTGTTTTCGTGGCTAAAAGCCTTAAACGCCGAGTCATGAAGATATCCAAATTTTAATAAACAGCTTAATTTTCTGGTCCACAGTAGTACATTATAGTGGCTTAAACGGTGGCCACATAGTAGGATTTTCGATGGTCCAAGATGCATTGTACTGAAATTACGATTATCTTTTTGTTAATGACTTAATTCGTTTGTGAAAATGATGTGTTTGTTCTGTATGATATCTACAAATAAGTTGAAGTGATTAACTTGTCTTGACTTGGTGTATTGCGATGTCTAATAGTTAATTATATTATCTACTCAATTTTACTATAAATCAAATGCTGTTAAACATGTTGTTAATGTTTTATTTTGAAAATTTATCAGGCATTTGTCTCTTACGCATGTTAAGAGCTGGGATCCAATAGGACCCAAAGGAGTCGTTTCAGTCTGGCAGATACAACAAATTTAAACCGTTCTCGCTCCACTAGCCTTGCGGTGGGCGATAGTAATGAAGGAGTAATTCTACTTTGTGTCTTGAGAAGGTCAAGATCCTCACACATCTGGAGATTGCGGCGTGTTTCAGTCGGATTGTCACTTGATTACGGCTAAGACCACTACGATCTGCAACTTCATATCGCGAGCTGTAGACTGTTTGTATCAATATTTTCAATCTTCTAGATGTAGCTGATTTGTGAATTTGTGTCGTTACATTAGTAAGTCAATATAACGCGAGTCACCTCCACAAGTTTGATCAGAATGTTTAGGTTCTCGTGCTTCCATTCTTCTATTAATTCTCAAAAACCAAAGGTCAGCAAGCTAATCTCTTTTATGTTTCTATTGTAAGGACTCTGGACTCATCCCTTGTTATTGACCATTGCATCTTTTTATATGCAGAAAACTGTCCACCTGCCCACCGAAACAATGCAAAAAACATTGGAAGATTACAGCATAAGTAAACCAAAGAAAGATCCCGTCTTTTCTAAAGAAGTTTCTCAAGGCGTCAATGCTAACCCGTCACCATCTTCCATGGGTCAAGATTGGAAATCTGAAGGACTAAAAAGCATGAACGACACTGATAGCGAACATGCCCATGAAATCAGAAAAATGAGGAAGAGCATATCTTTAGGAAGTGGCCTGGCCCGCTATCAAGACATCACATCGGGTGGCGAATCATCTTCTTCTCGTGGCAATCGTAGTGGAGACGAGTATCAGCAAGGTCGTGCTTCTGTTTCTCCTCAGATAAGCTCGAATTTGGTTAATAATAATGCATCCGTTTTGTCCCCTGATGACCAGCCACGATCTGATAAAGAAGTTGGTGATGACTCAACTCGATTTTCTGCTGCATGTACTAGCACTTCACACTCCATTGTGAAATCAAAGTCTATGCCATATTTGCATTCGACTCACGCCAATCTGGTTCAAAAATCTCGTTCTTCTGAGGATTTGAAGGTGTTAGATTCGAGACGTAGCGATAAATCGGTTGATAATGATGCTGGTGAAACTTCGCCTGAGCAGGGAATAGAAAATGAATGTGTAGCCCATGTTGACAAAACTGACGGTGATGATGGTGATGGTGAGGATGCTTATGACTATGAGGGTTCAGCAAAAGACTGGATTGTCCCTGTTGTGAATGAACTGGACAAGGGTAAAGGCATCCAAGAAGATTATTCGGATTGTCAGTGGGAGGAATTGCCTAATGAGGATTTTAAGATGAAACGTATCGAAAAATGGGTTATGGATCTCCAGCATTCTTCTTCATTGGAAGAAACTGACATGCTTACGAACCTTGATCCCGATGTGCAAAACAGTAAAGACGCCATCTTGGATCCCATGGCAGCATCAAAGAACGATGCTAAAGCCCTTCTCGGCATGGATGCTGCTAAAAGATACATATCATCTCTGAGTGCTGCAGCTACGACAGCTCAGCTTGCAAACCATGGGTTAGTTATGATCCCATTTCTGAGTGCTCTCTCGAGCCTCAGGGCGCTTAATTTGTCTGGAAATTCGATAGGTATGCATTTGATCCTTTGAGTTTAATATTAAACTCATATGCAGTTTCGTTTACTGATGTTATTATTTGTACTATTAGTGAGAATAACTGCTGGTGCACTTCCTCGAGGGCTACATATTTTGAATCTGTCAAAGAACAGTATCTCCACAATTGAAGGGCTTCGAGAACTCACGAGACTGCGCGTACTTGATCTTAGCTACAATCGGATTCTCAGAATTGGGCATGGTTGGTGCTTTCTCCTCTTAAATTTATGTTGTCTAGTTTCCATAAATTTTACTAAATTGTAAATTTGTGCTGTTGGAAGGTTTGGCGTCGTGTTCATCATTGAAAGAACTATACTTAGCCGGAAACAAAATAAGTGAGGTGGAGGGTCTCCATCGTCTCTTAAAACTGAATGTCTTGGATCTGCGTTTCAACAAGCTGTCCACAACGAAAAACCTAGGGCAGCTCGCGGCTAATTACAACTCCTTACAAGCCATCAGCCTCGAAGGCAACCCTGCCCAGAAAAACATAGGAGATGAACAACTCAAGAAGTTCCTTCTTGGTCTACTCCCTCATCTTGCCTACTTTAACAGGCAATCAATCAAAACTGGTGCCATGAAAGACTCGGCTGACCGAGCTGCCCGGCTCGGGATATCTGCACATCAAATTGACCGTGGAGTAAGGGCTGAATCCAAAAAGGCAACACATGTTAGGAAAAGTCAAGCGGTGAGTGGTCGTGGACGGCATGTGAGGCTACCACCAAGTGGGGTTAAGGTGACAGGTGATAGACATCCGTTTCCTGATGTGAGTAGCAAACTTGTGAGCTTCAGACCGGATCTTGCGATGCGAAGAACTCACAGTGAAGGATTGCTGAGAGCCGTTTGAGATGAAAGAATAAAAAAACTTGTGGTTTGTGCTTGTTTTTCTTTTATAAGATTTTGGATATCGTTTGTTAATTGTGTGACGTGACTATTTTCATTGATGTTGGTTTGGAAACACATTTGTTGTTATGCTGGATATTGAGTTTGCTTTATAATTGATACACACAAGCATTGAAATTATACCTACATTTGTTCTTGGTCTCTTTGCCTTGAGCGGTTTGTCTAAGAGTCTAAGACACAACCATGAGCTCAAGGGTGATTTGTGCTAAAGCTCTGACCGTTCTGCCTGCAGTAGATTAACTGGCTGATGGTTCAGTTGCACTATCTTTGCTTAGCACAGAAACCTTGTCTAAATCGTGACGGTCTGGTTAATGTTATTATACGTGTAGCCTTTTGTGTTTTAGATGTCCATCTACTCGAGCAAATACAGGTGTGTTGAAAGGATGTTCTACTTAAAGTAATGTTACTTTTTACACATAACTTTTAAAAATTAAAAAATAAGCATGCTACTATCTGCTTACCTATTAAAGTTTTAAGTAATTAAGCTTTGGCATGTTCTTATTTACCTACCATTTGGATTGCTTTAAGTTTTGATTGCAACTATAGGAAAATTTCTGACCTGTTATTTCAGTTTCAATAACATAATTTCAATAATCAACTCCCAAATTACTTATTCAAAAAGCTGCTTTATTTTTGGGGTTGCTTATTATTTTCTGCTTTTTTAAGCAGAATTAGTTTTGTATAATGAAGCTGCTTTTGTTGATCTGCTTATTTTGTTTAGATTAACCAGTTTTTGATAAACATCTTGACAAATACTTATTTAACATAAAATTATAATTACTTATTTACTCCCATATTCAACTTAAGACTTTAGACTAGTTTTTATAGTCGCTGATATTAACAACTCCACGTCAGCGTCACATCACCAGTAGCACCACCTTTTACCTTTTATGGTCACCATCAAAACAAAAATATAAAAAATACTCAATATATACAAGCATACTTCATAATACATCCCTAAATAAAATAAAAGTGGTGCAAACCACCACTATGTGCAAAAATAAAAGTGATTGTAAGTTTCTTTTATAAGGGATCACGCACGATGAGTGAAGTGAAGGTGATGCTTCACCCCATAAAAGCCTGCCTTAATAACTGATTTGATTAATTTTTTTGACACATAATTATTTTTCCGATTATTATTATATTTTTATAAAATGTAAGTAAACTCAAAAAACATTTTTGTTGAAAATTAGCAATTGCCAACACCCTCAAAATACAGAATGAAAAACAAGACATCCTTAACAAAGCGAATGGATTGAGATTTTTTAGCTTTGATGTACACGATCTGATCGGTATTTCTTTGACCATTTTCAAACGATTTTTAACCATTTCAAAATATTTTTTTTGGACTTACATTTCAAAATGGGAGGTGATATACATATATAATATTGTATCATATGCATTAGTAATTACTAATGTGATTTTATAAGGTGAACGTCATTTATCACTCTTTCAATGTACTCAAGAAAGGCCTGTATTGAACCTCTGTATTAAACAACTTCTAAACAACCCCAAACACCCTTCTCATAAAGGGAGATCCATTACCGACTTGAAATTGAAAACAGATTTCATTCAAAATTCACAATTTCAAAACCCGCCAAAATTCACTTAATCATCATCAAAATTACCAAACCACAAATCCAAACACCCTAAATCCTAAATCCAAACACTCAGAAATGGAGAAACGAATGATATCAGTAGACCAATGGAGTTCAGGCAGTCAAATCTACTTCTTAACTCATCTTCACGCCGATCACACCGTCGGTTTATCCCCTCGTTGGAACAAAGGCCCGGTTTATTGTTCTCGTATCACCGCTCGTCTTTTCCACCCCAAATTCCCTGGTTTCAACCTCTCCTTGCTCCGAGTTATCGAAATTGGTCGATGGTACTCGTTGTCGTTGGTTTCGCCGACTACGGGGATGGAAACTAAGGTTCAGGTTATGGCTATTGATGCTAATCACTGTCCTGGTAATTGAACCACTACTTAATGATAATTAGTTATTTTGTTAGTTGATATTGTTGTAGGTGATTAGTGTTTGGATATGTTTGTGTTAGTTTACGTTATGAATGTAGTTGAGTAGCGCGTGATGTAAATTGGTGTGTTGACTGTTTTGGAATGTGTCTGATGTCGAATTGTTTGACGGATGAGTGTTGTTGCATGAATTGGCTAGTTTCATGTTACAATCTCTTTTTAATGTTTAAAAGTAAGTACTACGGGAACTAGCGTTTGAATTTGCTTATTTTGTAAAACATGCAATAATATTCCTAACATTAATAATTTGATTGATATTTTCAATCAAATTCCTTTGTAACAGGTTTTTGGTTAAAGTAGTTTTAGTTTAATATCAAATAAACAATGGGGGAGTTTATACGGACACTCCCATAGGGAGGTTTCGTGGGGCCCTGTGCATTGCAGGTTTGTACGGTCTGCATCGCGGTTTGTACATTTTGATCAAAACCCTCTATTGTCACATCATAGGGGGGTTTTAATAAAATAACCCATAAACAATACTAAAGAAGCACTTCATTACCAACTTATGAAAAGTTGCTTTCCTGCATTTAAAAAAAGCAAATAAGCGGAAAAAGTAAACAATCCCAAACACCCACTACCTAAGTATAATCTGTGTTTGGTTAAGCCCTGCTGTTGTTCCACATGGTGAGTAAATTACTGGCATAGTATTGTGCACGATGGTTTTCGCTCCAAGGGGCATAAAATGAGCTTGTTACAGCGTGGTTAGATATATGTTTTATTGTGTTAGTGTGTACTTTGTCACTTCATTTGGTTAGTCCAAAACTATGCCCCGCTTCTGAAATATTGAATAACTTCTTTTATAGTTTATCGGGTTATTGTTGAGTACTATGGTTAGAATTTCAACTAGTTCACATTAGATGATCTGATTTTAGATAGCCATGTGTAGGTTGTTGGGTATTTACGTACTTACATCTTATTTACGATGCACAACATACAAGTATATTGCCAATTACATGGGATATTCAAATGAAATTATTTGGTTTTAACTTTGAATGTCGTTTCTTCTGATAAATATGCATATGCCATAGAGGCATAGATCTTGACTTTTGCAGTTTGTGGGTATGTTATGGACATTATCGATTTGAACAAGTACAACACATTGCTGACTTACGAAAAGAATATTAACTGCAAAGAATTTCCATTGGTACCTTGTCCTTATCAGTGTGCTTGGACTAGATTTTTTAAAACTAATTGAAGGTTTATTAGTCTCTTTGGTTCTAGTGCTCCCTTGACCTTGCTAATTTGCTATGTGGCAGGTGCATTTATGTATCTCTTCCGTGGTGAGTTTGGCATTATGCTTTACACTGGGGATTTCCGTTGGGAAGTATCAAGTGAGATTGCACAAATGGGAAAGACCATGCTTCTTAATGCTCTTAAGAATGATAAAATTGATACCCTTTACATAGACAACACGTATTGCAATCCATCCTACTCATTTCCTTCTCGGGAAGTCGCTGCTCAACAGGTGATGTACTGTTCTTGCTGAACTTTCTAATTCACAGTTCTAGAGTCCTGTAATGCCCGTGATTTTTAAGGTCGGAGGTCTGGAAGTATAATAATTTATTTTAATCATGTGCTTCTGTCAAATGTCATAACCTAATGTGAATTTTAGGAAGATCTCTCACAGCAAAATTAGTATAACTTATACTTTATTTCTTTTGGAACGTTGATGTGTAGCTGACATTTTCTTTCCTTGTGAAAGGTTATTTGATTATGATTTCGTTCCTGTTAACTGGTTAACTAAGTCCTATTCTTTGCTATAATATCTGACTATCTGTATCCGCATCCTCCTTTCCTCATGCTTTCTCACACAGTCTTCCTATTAAGCTTGGGTTATCACATTGCCATATCTTACACTGCGGGATCAGTTACTTATGTGATATGTTTGCGTGATTGTCTGTGCTCCCCTGACAATCATTTCCTATTATGTAAGTATTGACACGAAAATTCTTTTCTTGTTCTGTATTGAACCATCTGCAGGTGGTTAATATCATCAACTCGTATCCTGAACATGACATTATCATTGGTATAGACTAACTGGGAAAAGAGGATTTATTACTCTACATCTCAAAAATGCTGAAAATAAAGGTAATTAGCTACTAACTTGCTATTCTATGACTTTATGAAAGAATGTGTATGTGTTTATAATTTGGCTACATTATTTATAGTTATTACATAATTTTTACCTGTGTAGGTGATAACCATTGCATCCATGCATATGTTAGGATCATTAAAATAACTAGAAGCTCATCGTTTTTCCTACTTTGTATTTATTAATTTTATGGCAGATTTGGGTGTGGCCTGAGCGGTTGCAGACCATGCATCTTCTGGGATTACATGCAAATTTCACAACGAAGACGACGTTGACAAGAGTACGAGCTGTTCCTCGTTACAGTTTCTCTGTTGAAACTCTAGAAGGATTAAATACTATGCGCCCAATCATTGGAATCATGCCATCTGGTGTTCCGTGGGCACTAAAGAAAGCTGGATGCAAGGATAAGTCTTGTGATCTTTCTTCAATGAAGACAGAGACGAGCATCGACCTTCATATGAACATGCGAAATAGATATACAAATAATATCGAAAAAAACCATCAGAACATCTATACAGTTCCATATTCAGATCACTCGTGTTTTCCAGAGATATTGGAGTTTGTTAAGTTTCTATGCCCAAGCAACATCAAAGGTATTGTGTCTTCATCATCGTCTTATGTTGATCCTCTTTACCATCTTCGCAACATTATTGGAGCTTCGAGCTTATGTCAAAAATCTGTGACTGAGGAAAAGAGAGAAAGAGTAGAAGGTAAATGTAAGTTTGATCTTGCCTGCAATAGTTTTACAGAAGATAAAGTAAAGCGTAAAAGGATCAAAAAACATTATTTGTGTCGTAAAACTAGGGTGAGTGTGTTAAGAAGGTATAAGTGTGGTGTGAAACTAACCACTGAAGATTATTCTGATGATAAAGTTTGACTCTTAAAATCTCTGGTACAGTTTTGATTGGACTTAATGGAGAAACATGTATAATGTGAGTCCCACCACGTAGGAGACATTATATAGTGGAAGGGGGTGTACCACTAAATTATTCTACGGGTCATGAACCATTTTACGGGTTATGACTGACTTTCATATTAATTATTTCTAGCAGGTTTTGCAAGTTAGAGTACTATTTTTGTGGTTACTGGCAGTCAACCAGGAATGACATGTACAGAGGGTTCAAATATTAGTTCTATAAAATCCAATACTGGCAATATGTTTCTGCATCTGATATGAGCCATCTCTGTGTGCCTATTTCTCTCTCAATTACTGTCCACTTTCATATCATCCACGCGCTTCACAAAAAATTAACTGTTTAATGGCGTTTATGCTCCTCCTTTGTTTCTCTATGGCCATTTGTCTCACATCTGCATCTGACACAATATCTGCAAACCGTTCTCTATCCGGATACCAAACAATTACATCCAAACATGATAATTTTGTGGTTGGTTTCTTTAAAGCAGGCAGCTCTTCCAACTATTACGTAGGCATTTGGTATAAAAAGGTTGCTTCTAATCCTCCTTCCGTAGTCTGGGTAGCAAACAGAGAAATACCCGTCTCTGACAGAGTTAATTCTGAACTAAAAATCGTAGATGGTAATTTAGTGCTCTTAAATGAGTTTAAGTTACAGATCTGGTCCACAAATGTCACCACCACCAATTTGAATTCTGTGATTGCTGTTATTCATGATGATGGTAACCTAGTTTTGACAGACGGGTCAAATTCAGCTGAACCAGTTTGGCAAAGTTTTGACCACCCAGTTAATACTTGGTTGCCTGGTGCTAAACTTGCTTATGATTATAGAAGGAAAAAGAAGCAGCTTCTTACTTCATGGAAAAGTGAAGAAAATCCTGATGTAGGACTCTTTTCTTTAGAGCTTGACCCGACTGGTAAAGAGTATATATGCAAGAGGAATGGCTCCCATCAATATTGGACTAGCGGGGCTTGGAATGGGCACATATTTAGTTTAGTACCGGAAATGAGGAGGAATTACATTTATAATTTTAGCTTTATTTCAAATGAGAATGAGAGTTACTTCACTTATTCTGTTTATAATCCTTCCATCATATCAAGAATGTTTATTGGTGTTTCTGGTCAACTTGAACAACAAACATGGTTGGAAAGTAGGAAGCAGTGGAATTTGTTTTGGTCTCAACCTAGAACACAGTGTCAGGTGTATGCTTTATGTGGCGCTTTCAGTACTTGCAGGCAGACTGAATTGCCATTCTGTAATTGCTTGACTGGCTTCAAGCCTAGATCAGAAAGTGGTTGGAACCAGAGTGATTTCTCTGGTGGGTGCGTTAGAAAAACGGAGTTGCAATGTGGGAGAAATGAGGAAAATTCCAATTTTATTATGATTAAAGTCGAAAATTTGCCTTCAAATAAGTTTACGGCCGCTGGGAGTGCTGGAGAATGTCGTACTACATGTATGAACAATTGCTCCTGCAATGCTTACTCTTTTGCCGATAACGAGTGTTCATTGTGGGATGGAGAGCTTTTAGATCTTTCAGAAGACAATGCTAATGGGAAAACAATCTACATCAAAATTGCTTCTAAAGACCTCCCAATTTATAGAAAGAAAAACGGTTTCCCTGTGGGTTCTGTTGCTGGGTCCGTTGTAGGTCTCTTTTTATTCTTGGGTCTAATTCTGCTTATTATATACAGAAAAAAGAGGGTATTGGTTGGAAAAACAAAAATGGAGGGATCGTTGGTGGCGTTTGTTTACAAAGATCTACAAGCAGCAACAAAGAATTTCTCAGATAAATTGGGAGGTGGTGGTTTTGGTTCTGTTTATAAAGCAGTACTGCGTGATTCATCCATTGTGGCGGTGAAAAAACTTGAAGGTATCAGCCAGGGAGAGAAACAGTTCAGGAGTGAAGTCAGCACAATCGGGACCATCCATCACATTCATCTTGTACGTCTTCGTGGGTTCTGCGCAGAAGGTGACAGCAAGTTACTGGTGTATGATTACTTGCCAAATGGTTCTCTACATTCACACCTTTTCCATGAAAAACAAGATAATGTTCTAAACTGGAAAACTAGGTATCGCATTGCACTTGGAATTGCCAGAGGGTTGGTTTATCTCCATGAGAAGTGCAGAGACTGTATAATTCACTGCGACATAAAACCAGAAAACATTCTCTTAGATGCTGATTTCCACCCAAAAATTGCAGACTTTGGCCTTGCAAAGCTTGTAAGTCGAGACTTTAGTCGGGTTTTGACAACTATAAGAGGGACCAGAGGGTATCTAGCACCAGAATGGTTATCAGGGGTGGCCATCACAGCCAAAGCTGATGTTTTTAGCTATGGAATGATGCTCTTTGAATTAGTGCATGGCAAAAGAAACACAGAGCGATATGAAGATTCAAATTTTACTTTCTTCCCTAGTTTGGCTGCGAGTGTTCTTATGGTGGGTGGTGACATCCTTAGCCTAATAGATAGTAGGTTAAACCGGGAAGCTAGCGTTGATGAAGTTACCAAAATTTTCAAAGTTGCATATTGGTGTATTCAAGACCAGGAAGACAATAGGCCTTCAATGAGTCTTGTGGAACAGATTCTTGAAGGAGTTTCCAATGTGAACATGCCTCCTATCCCGAAATATGTCAACTTTTTTGTTGATAAAACCGAGCATGATCTTTTTTTCACCAAGATATCCTCAAATGGAAATTCCCAGAGCAATTTTCCGAGTGGTGATTCCCTGTCGGATAGTGCATCATCTTTTTAACGTTTCTTCTCTTTAACTCATTGGTTTAAGACCACATACTACACTCTGTAAGAACAAGGTTTGTAAGTGTTTAGAATGATATCTTTGTTGCATTTGCATTTTTATAACTTTCTCCAGAACTGCATATTCTTGAGCATTGGTGTTCTTTTGACATTTGTGGGAATTATGATTTTGTTAGTTTTTGTAGATGGTTTGAAAATTCTATCATTTTGAAATAAAGCCAATATTTGTTGGTGTAAGTTATTCTAATTGCTCATTTCAGCAGCTTCATAATTTGAGTATGAATATCTAATATATAAGATGTATTCATAAAACGAGTTTATTACAAATTTCGTTCATGTGATCCGCACTCAATTGCACCTCTCATCGTTAAACTTTATTGATTACACATTTCCATCCTTGTGGTTGTTGATTTCATGATTTGAAACTGGTCACTTGACAAAACGTTCATTAAATTGGTCATGTTGAATTTAGGCTGGTTGGCAAGGAGAGTGTAATTTCACCATACACCTCAGCGCCACATTAGCTTTCTCTCTCCTCTCACTCCCCTTTACTTTACTTCACCATTTACTCGTCAAGGCAAACACATCTTCACCTTTCATTAAAATACCTACTTTATAAAAATATACCCCATTAAATACCCCACACACACTCACACACAAAATAAATAATAATAAATATATGTACCTTTTTTTACTACTTGCAGCATACCGAATGGTGAAGTCTTCACCTAGTTTCTTCTTGGTTTTCGTGTTTAAGGTGATGGGAAAGGTGATGGGCAAGGCATCTAGCGCGTGAGTTTAGGTGATGGTGAAGGGTTCACCTACCCTTGCCAAGTAGCCTTAGAACGTTCCACTCATGATGAGGACAAGATTTGAGTGTTTCGCGAGGGGTTTTTTCAGTTTTTTGTCTTTTTGTTATTTAGGAAAGTTAAGGACTAATTTTTTATTTTTTATTTATTTTTTATTTTTTAAATTTTAATTAGGTTTCTTTTTTGCACTTGATAATTTTCCTTTATAAATTTAAGGTTTGGGGTTTTGTAATTTAAATCTTTTGATCTTTGATCAATAAACTACGCATTTTATAGTTTTTACTTTTGTTAAAGTTTTATTCCGTTGAGGTGTGCCTCGTTTATCTACACTTGGATTAATGTTTATCTAAATTCATTTTCGCATGCTGCATCAGTTGACATCTAGAGTTTGTTAGTACCTCGATGGTAAATGGTGTAGAATATCCAAAAACCCATACTGTTGGTGGGTATGGTCTGGAGAACACATGGCTTAAGATTTTTTCAATATCGTATCCAAACTCGACAGAAATTTCATTATCTATCAAAAACTGCGTGTCATGTTCGTATGTGGAGGTAACAACCACGAAAATCATGAGGGTGGCAAACACCAAGGTCAAAGAATTTGCTCAACCATAGGCGATTTTGGAGGCAATTGTGCAATTAACCAATCCCCGTTCAACAATAGGAGGTTTGATGAATGAGAGGAAATGATGGAGATGAAGAGATTTGACTACCCATAATCAAATTGTTTCATTCAAAACTTTTGATTAATAATAAGGTGTATTCTTTAATTATTGACAATTATGGTGCTCGAAATTTAGTGCCGAGAAAATTGGTTAGTTATTTTAATTTACCAATAGAGATTTGTCCACTTAAAGGAACGCAAGTTTGTTGGATTCCAATATCCGTTGGTAGGTTTTCAAACGTGAAGTGTTTTGTGAATTGGATGATATGGAGGATTGTCATATTTGGTTGTGAAAATCATGGTGATGTGAAGTTCAAGGTTTTTATGATCTAAAGCGTAGTCTCTATCTTTTTTTATGGGAAGGAAAAAGAATTGCGATGATTCCATCCAAAGATCAAGTACATGTACCAAAGCCCTAGGTTAAGATTGAAAAAAAGTTGTTGAAACTTGATATCATTGTTGAAGTTTAAAATCAATGTGATGTTGAAGTTGATACAACTAATGTGGAAGTGTCGACCGAAGTATCGAAGAAGACAAAGGATTCTAGGGTTTTGAAAAATCTTGAAGTTACCAAATCCGAAGTTATTGAAGGTACAAAGGTATGCGATCTTAATTGTGGGTTAATTTTGAAAAAGATTATCAAGAATTCAATGGCTAAAAAGAAACATTTTTATTGCAATTGAAGATTTGGTGGTCGTTAATAAGGTGTACATAACCCAAAGTTTAGGGTCATGGGTTGATTGTTGGGAGTGTGGTAGGTAAGAGTGGAAACGAGCCGAGCCAAGCTCGAGCCTGAGTTCGGCTAGTTTATATATATAAAGCTTGAGTTCGGACTCGAGCTCGATTTGAGCCTCATATTTTGAGCTCGAGCTCGGCTCGTGAATCATAAGCTTGAGTTCAGCTCGGGCTCGACTAACTTATATAACGTGTTGAAGGAAAAAAAGCTCAAATGCTCATTAATCACACTAGGCTCGAGCTCTTTTAACTTTTTAAGATCGTTTTACATGGTTATATGTATAGAAATATATATACATATATATTTTTAGGGCTTATTTAGACTCGCGAGCCTAATCGATCTTTATATATAAAGCTCGGGCTCGAGCTCGATTATTAAATGAGCCCAAACTTAGGCTCGAGCTCGTTTAGGCTCGGCTCGTTCGAGCTTTTTACTGATCCGATCCCGAGCTTTTCACGAGCGGCTCGTCTCGTTTCCACCCATAGTGGTAGGCGTGATAAAAAAGATGAAGGTTCTCGAGTTGATGTAAAGCGTAAATCTACCAAAGATAAGTTTCGTCGTGAGATAATGTTTGAGGCAGATGAAGTTATCGGTGGTGATAACTTGAGGGCGAGTTTTTTTAAAGTGAAGGGAATGATCAGGACAAGTTTTGAGTGTTTCGCAAGGTTTTTTTTTTTTTTTTTTTTTTTTTTTTTTTTTTTTTAATTTTTAATTTTTAATTTATTTTATTTATTTATTTATTTTTAGCAGAAGATAACTTTCCGCTATACTATAGGGTTTGGGATTTTGTAATTGAATTTTTTTTATAGCATAACATTAAGGGCAAAATGCCTAAAAAGGTACTTAACTTACTTTCAATATTTAATTGAGGTACTTAACTTAATTTTTAACAATTTAAGGTACTAAAGTATTAAAGATGATTGTGTTTTTCCCTTAACACGCTTAGAGTTAACTAGAAAGTTAATCTATTTGTGTTTATGACTAATACAGTGTATTGATTAATTCTAACAGTTAATGAAACGTAAATATAAAAACACACAAGTATTTTCAACGTTTAAATTCTTATTAGAAATGAATCAAAGAATCTATTACCCAAGTGTTTTGCGGAACAAACACTTGGGATTGAATAGACAATGTATGGTGTCTCCTATCTAAACTTAAGCAATGCTTTAAGTGGTAACAATTCGACCCACCGAGCTATCTCAGAGATTCGCTACTCTTTGTAGGAGAAAAGGGGTATTGTGAAAGTCTAAGCTTTAATTGCACCTAACCTACTTTTCTCTATCTGTTTGCTATTTATAGACAAACAGATCAAGGGTACTGAAGATTAAAACTAGATAAACAAATAGGAAGTGTGTCTGACAACTACAACAGTAGATGTCATTTCCAAGAACCAATGGGATTGCGCCAAAAAGTCTTCGAGTGTCAGACCTTACACTTCTTCGACTTTTAGCCACTTGAGGGATGGTTTGTCTGACCCAGATAAGACTTGTTCTTATATTCTTAAAACCTTCCCTCATTATCCTGCCTTTTATTCAGGCTTTAGGTTCTTCAGTCATTTGTCTTCAGTCTTCAGTTATTGTTGTTGAGAGGAGACTTGGGGTTCAGTGAGCTCTTGTCTAACGCTCACTAATCCATTACCTTCTTCTTCGTCTCAAGTAACACTTCAGTGAGTACCGCCTCACTGTGTGGTGAATCTTTCTTTTTAGACTCGTCCTGAGCATCTTGAAGGTAACTCACTGAGTGACTGTTCACTCAGTGACTTAGAATTTTTTCGGTTTAATTTACACTTAGCTTAATTTGTATTCAAATCTTGTTTTAACGACTCTTGGGTACTGAATGACCCAACAATCTCCCCCTATTTGGATATAAATTATGCTTAAGTGTTTTTGATCAGTTATGAGTGAGCTAATGACTTCTGCTTATACTGAATGTACTAGAAAGTAAATAACGACACTGAAATAATAAAAACATCATCTTATTAATATTATTACAAGTCCTAACAAAACTATACATAGTACGAGGATAGTGGTGGTGTTGGCAGATTCATTCAGTCGAACTTATAACCTAGGGCTTCAAGCTTTGGCTTCTTGGACTCCAGCTCATGTTGATCAGGATGCTCTTGAATCTTTGTTCTCAGGTCTTGGCAGAACCTCACATTTTCAGGAGTCTTGATTGGTGAGGCCACCATGAGGAAACCCAACATTGCCTTGATTCCTGATTGGTCAATATCACTCCATCTTTGGAAGGTTGGGTCTCCAAACTCATCAGTGAAGAACAAACCTCTTTCAGGTTGTTCGATGACCAAGTTGTTCCTGAATGGAACTCCTTCTGGGAGGGCTCTGTTGCAATCCAGACCAGGGACCTTGATCTCAGGCTCAGCTTCAATATTCTTTCTCTTTCTTGAGGAAGACTGAGAGGGAGCAGGTTGTTCGGCTGAAGCAGGAAGAAAAGAGGGAATACCAAGTTCCTGAGGTGTTGCTGCCAGTTTTTCATACCTCAGACTCAGGGAATTCAACAGACCAGGGACCACAACATTTGACTTTTTCGCTATCATTGGACCCAATTCATCCAATTCAGTGATCCCGAAGTCAGCGAATCTGAAGGGGTTATGAACCTCAAAGATTCTCTTGTCAGCACTTTTGTAGACAGTAACAATGGCAGGCTTGGTGTTTCGATGAATCTTGACATCAGTGATTGGTTCTGGCTTCAACCTGCTTGTCATGACCCACTGATATCTCTCAATCCTGTTCTGCCTAATCTCTTCAGCCCTTTTCAATTTTTCTTCCCTTTTCTTCCTGAGAGCAATCATCTCAGCAGTCTGAGCTTTCACAAAGCTCTGACCACCCTTCCTTCCAGCAAGTTCCTTAGGCTAAATTCCAAGTTTTTCAGCCTCTTCTCTGACAACCTGAATGAGGACAGACTTGTTATGCTTCTCTTCCTCAGCAGCTCTTTTCAATCCTTCTTCCTTCTCCATGTGAGCCTGAATTTCAGCCTCAGTGAGAAGTTTCATCACCCCATTGATTTCATAAGGGACCCTGACTTCCTCATCAGGGTCTTGCCTTCTTTCCTTGGAAGCCGGCACCAAGATTGTATGCTCAGGCTCAGTGGTTGTTAGTATGCCTTTGCCTTTGTCTTGGCGGGATGATGATGGGATTTCTTCAGGATTCTCCCCCTCAGTATAGGAAGGAGGTTGTTCTTGTTCAGGTTGTTCTTCTTCAGTGACTTTCTCCCCCTCAACTGTTGCTTGACCCATGGTGAGAGCAAGAGTTGGTGCGCTCACTGAAGTTGAGGGAGCAGCCTGACCTTTGAAGGCTTGATAGATCTCAGTCATCATTGACTTGATGTCTGAGGTGTCCTTCTGAAGAGTTGAGACCTTAGCCTCAAGAGAAGCCTGAGAAGCCTCTATTGCTGTCATCCTTGGCCCAAGATTCCAAGCCGAGGAAGAAGAAGAATTTGCCAAAGATGCCAAGTGTAACTCCATAAGACCCAGAGAAGACTTGATGGAGTCCACAATAGAGCTGAGTCCCTGAAGATTGGAGGATCTTAGCATGTTTACCAGCTCAGCCAACTGAGTAGTTTGTTGCTGGTAGGTCTCAGAAGCCTGAAGAATTTTCCTGTTAAGCTCAGGGTCATCTTTCACTGACTCTTGAATAGTTTCAACGCTCTTGTGTATGTTGGTGAGAGACTCGTTGAACAGTTTAAGATTGTGATCAAGATTTGTCAAGGAGAAGGAGATAGATGACTTGTGCTCATTAACATCATCATGATAGGATTCCACTGAGTCCTTCAGGTCGACATAATGAACAACAGCTTCACAGTGTTGGTCAAATAATTCTTCAGTAAGCCCAGTAAAGAGAGCATTGTTGGCCTTTTGTAGGAACTTGACCAATTGCCTTTCAGTAAGAGGAAGAATGTTGTCATACTTCCTGAGTTCGGGAGGGCAGGATGATTCAGAATCTGAAGAATGATCAGCCTGAGATTCAGATTCTTCACCATGTGGAGAAGACTGATGCGATTGTTCAGTAGGTTGTGCATCAGTGTCCATATCATCACCTGCCTCAAAAACTTCCTCCTCACTCTCTTCATTGAGCTCATTATCAGAATCAAGAAGAGCCTGAATATCCACCATAGACTCGATCTCCAAAAGGTTACCCGACTCCTCTTCATAAGAAGACTTGCCTTGGTTTTGGCCAGGTCCTAACCCCGCCATAATAACTGAGTTGGTTGTCTCAGCCTGGCTAACCATAATAACTGATTTCTCAGCCTGGTTTTTGGGGTCAGTTCCCAAGAGAATGGATCCGCCTGAGGGGTTTATGGGTTCCGTATCAGCGGGTGGTCTATATCCCTCTGAGTCTTTGTCCCCCTTTGCGCCTTCAAGTACTGATGGGTGTTTTCCAGCACTATCATGAGGCACAGTTAGGGGTGTTCATTAAATGGTTTGACCCGAAAACCCGACCGAACCGAATGACATTTGGTGAGATAGGTTTGGCTTACATGGGTTTGGTTTGGATTTTTGGTTGTACCCGAATTATAATACAGGTTTTTGGATCGGATGTGGGTTTAAAAAAATAAATTCGGTTTCCACCCGAATACCTGAACATATAAGGAAAGAAGCGTTTTATAGTTTTTATAATATGTGAAATAATCAATCAGATATTCGGAATTGGGGATAATTGAAGAGTTACTCATATTAGAGTTCTATTGTGTGAAAGTTCCCTCTGTCACTACCAAAATCACGCACCAAAATCACACCCATCATGCCATCATCAATCACCAAAATTCTCCTCCATGGCTCCACCTATAAATTGGCATCCTCGTATTCGCATATCACCACACCACTATCAGTCAAAAATTTCAATTGCAACTTGCAAGTGGGTTATGGGTTTTGCTATTGTTGTTTCGATCTCTAACTCTTCAGTATGGTTATGGTATGTGTTTTATGCAAGTGTTGTTATTTTTAGTCTAATTTACCATTACTTATTTCAAGTTTATCAATTCATTACATGTTAGGCTTTTCAATTTTTGACATACTGTTATTAATTTCAAGAATTTGTTTAAGCCAATCTTGTTAGGCGTAGATTTGATTGGTCTAATAAACTTGTATGTTACTTTCTCTGATGATGTTTTTTTTATGTTTAAGCCAATCTTGTGTTAATAAATTATCCAAATACCAAGTTATTTGATTATCACACCCAAATACCAACAGAGGCTATTGCTAAATAAAGCTGATATGATAATATCCTAAAATTGGATAGAGTTAAATGTACTCGTACGTAGTTTACTATGTCTTGTTACGAATATATAGAATGTAACAAGGTTTTTTATGACGTTTTTTTTTTGTCGGCATCGTTTTGATATTGTAGTTGTAGTCTGCAATTTTTTTTAGTTTTCTGGCACATTTAGTTTGCTGTTAATTTCGAATGCGTGCATAAGTAGCGGAATGTACAGAGGTTTCTGTTGTTGAGAGTAGAAAGTGTTTGGTGAGTTGTTTAAGAAGGGACATGTTTATCTAGGTTTTAAGGTTTGTGTTTTGATTTTATAATGATGTATTTTATGATTTTGTTTGTGCATCATCATGTATTATTGTTTAAAGTTTATGATAAGTATAGGGTTTACTGTAGTGTTATATATAGGTTACTTAACTTATAAACGTTACACATTTAGATCACTCGGTTACACAATGACTAAGGATTTGGGGTTGATGGAGAGTGTGTGGTGGGTGTTTAGTGAGTTTCTTACGAAGGGGATTGTTTATCGAGGATTTAAAGTTTGTGTTTTGACTTTACAATGATGCAGTTTATGGTTTTATTATTGCATTCTTATGTATTGTTTAAGTTTATGATATGCGTTTTTGTTCACTAAGGTTATTAAACTTATTGAACAATATAGTTAGTTTACTTAGCTTGTAAAAGTTATATGCTGAGATCACTCAGCTAAATAGTGACCTGTCTCAAAAGTGATTAGGAACGATTATTGCAACTTCACAATGCGAGTAGATAGTAATCGCTATTAGATTGCCCATGTGAAAACTCCCTAAGCTTTTGTGAATTGCGACAAGTACATGCCGGTTTATAATAATTGAAAAGGGTCTTTTTATAAAGGCTAATTTTATTGATTATAGTTCTCCGAACACTAGAAACTGATTTTGTAAGGATTGTTTGGTGGGTGTTTGAACTTAGAATATCATGTTTTTTAATGGATGAATTGTATATTTAAAGAATGAATATGTGATATTAAATAATTAAAATTAGACAATGAAGGTGTATGAGGAATATCTTATATGACTTCTGTTGTAGCTGATATGATTGTACAGATCTGAGTATTTAACAGTCAAGTAGGAACTGAACCGAAGTATTATATCTCTAATCTTTAAGTCACAATATAATTGTGTTTTGGGTTCTTGAACTTACCACAGGCTTTATTATACCTCTAATCTTTAAGTCACAATATAATTGTAGTCTACAATTTTTGTTGTTAGTATTATCTCAGATCAGTTTTGCCTTAATATTAGCCAACAAAGCCTAGTGTGTACATTGAGATTATAAGCTAACTATTATTTTTATTTTTTCTTAGATGTATCAGGAAGAGCATGAAGAACACGTGAACATTGAGAATGTGGTGGAGGTGGAAAGCAGTAAAGAAGAGAAAGAAAAGAAACCAAGGGCAACCCGTAAGCGGTCTTTGGTATGGGCTCATTACGAATCATTTGTTAATGACCAAGGAGAGCCAAAAAGCAGGTGCCGTTATTGTGCTAAGGAGTATTGTTCAGATACTAAAATTCATGGGACAAGTACTTTGCGAGGTCATTTGATAATTTGTGGCAAGTTTCCTGGAAATAAGCTTGATGTCCAAACAAATTTAGCATTTCAAAGAGGAGATGGTGATGACAGGAATCTGTTTGCTTGGAAATTTAACCAACAATCAGTTAGGAAGGCGTTAGCGTACATGCTAATTGTTGATGAGCTTCCATTCAAGTTGGTAGAGGGAAAGGGTTTTAGGTACTTTCTTAATGCTTCCCAGCCATTGTTTCGTACTCCTTCTAGAATCACCATGGCTAGAGATTGTTTGAAGTTATATCTTGAGGAAAAGAAGAAGGTTAGCGCTCTACTTAGGGGCAATGTTGGTAGGATCTGTTTGACTACCGACACTTGGACTTCTCTACAAAGGATTAACTACATGTGTCTCACGGCTCATTATGTTGATAACGATTGGGTTTTAAGAAAAAAAGTGTTGAATTTTTGCCCCATCTCTAGTCATCGGGGGGTTGATATTGGAAAGGCTTTCGAGATATGCTTGCTGAAATGGGGCATTGAGTCTAATGTGTTTACCATTACAGTAGATAATGCTACTGCCAATGATGTTGCGGTTACATATTTGAAAAGCAAGTTTGCTAATTGGGAGACAAATGTTTTGGAAGGTAAATGGCTACATGTGCGTTGTACAGCTCATGTAATGAATCTAATTGTTCAAGATGGGTTAAGTCATATTGGGAAGTCTGTTGATTGTGTGCGGGCTGCTGTTAAGTACATTAGATAATCTCCTCAAAGATTGACTAAATTCAAGGAATATGCTGAAATCGAAAAGTGTCCAAGCACAAAAGGTTTGATTCTAGATGTTCCAACACTTTGGAATTCAACATATCTGATGTTGGAAGTAGCTCAGAACTATGAGAGGGCATTTGCTAGATATGATAGCGAGGATCGCCATTACAGAGATGATCTTGAGAAGACCGGTGTGCCTGTTTCATCTGATTGGGCGAATGTGAGGAGATTGGCCAAGTTTTTGGAGCATTTTTATGAGTTGACTCTTAGGGTATCTGGGACACATTATGTAACATCTAACAACTTTTTGGATGATATTACATCCATTGATGCTGCTCTGAACAATTGTATTAATGGTGTTCAAGATAAAAATATTGTTGTGATGGCGAAGATGATGAAAAGTTAGTTTGATAAGTATTACGGGAGCTTGGAGAAATGCAATATGGCAACAATTGTTGCTTCTGTGCTTGATCCAAGAAATAAGTTCGAGTATGTCGAAGTGTTGTTAGGGGATGTTTATGGAAAAGTGGAAGGGAAATCTATGTGTGCTGTGATAAAAGCCTCTTTGGTTGAACTATATGAAGATTATGTCAGAATCCATGCCCCGCCAGAGACACATACATTGTTTGAAACTTCTGGTGCTTCATCATCGATGAATAAGCGTGCTGCAACTTCAATTATTGAGCCATCAGTCATTTTAAAACAAAAGGTTAATATTTTCAGTATATTTTGTTTCAAAATACATATTTACTTTATTAATGTTTATTTCTCTAATCTAAAGGTTCGAATGGAGATGAAACGAAGAAAGTCTGAAAGTGGGATGCAAGACTCAAAGTCTGAGTTAGATAGGTATTTGAATGAGGACGTCGAAGATGAATCTGATAAGTTTGATATTCTTAATTGGTGGAAGGTAAACAGCCCGAGGTTTCCAATACTATCTTTGCTTGCTAGAGATGTTATGGCCATTCCGATTTCCACTGTGGCTTCTGAATCTGTGTTTAGCACGAGTGGAAGGGTGCTAGATGCATTCAGGAGTTCTCTAACTCCTCCTGTTGTTGAAAGTTTAATCTGCACCCAAGATTGGTTTCGTGGAAACTCCACGCTGTTAGACGTCACAGAAAATTGGGATGAGATACAAGACATTGAAGACGGTAAGTTTCTCACCATTGTATCTCTTTATCTTGCCTAATTTATTGATGTATACTCTAAACTCTTATATTGGTATATAACACAAACTATTGTTTCCTCATGTAACTATAGAGTTCGTGAAAGAGGGAGGCGGTGCTGTTTGAGGTGGAGCAAAGATCCATGTTCAAGATGGAGTAGTGATTCGTCTGAAAACGTATATATAAATATAAACAGTCTAAGAACGAATGCTCGTGTGTAGTGTGAAACCAGGCAAGTGATCACCCGGATCGTTTCCCAACGAGGTGTGAATGGAAAACTGTGAAAAGCTTTGGATTAGAGTGATTGATGAATCAGATTTTTGATTTTGCTTTATTTAACAATTCTAAATAACAAATTAAAACAGATATGCAAAATAAAATTAAACGCGAATTAATTAAAAACGCGCAACGGAAAATCTAAAACGGGACAAAAACTGAAATTTATAAAATTTAAAACCTAAAAATGTAAAATGACTTAAAACTTATTTAAAAACTTAAATTATATTTTTTTATACTTTTTATTTAATTTTTATTAATTATTTATTATTTAATTACTTATTAAACTATTTAAATTATAAAAAATACTAAATGAACTAAGAAAATTCTAAAACTTTTTCTAAAAATATTATTATGTAAATAGAAGCTAAGAAAATTATAAAAATAAAACTTACTTAATTAAAATTTAAAAAGATAAATTCTATTAAATAGAAGCTATCACTATATTTCTATTTTTGGTTTTTCTTAAGGCCTAAAAATATAATTATATTTTTCCTGGATTAAAATTAACAAAAGAAAATTATGAAAATTGGAATTATATTTTTCTGATTATTATTCTATTTATTATGATTTAATTACTATTAGAAACTAATTAAAATATTAAAAATAGCAAATGACTTAGGAAAATTATGAAACTTTACAGATAAATCTAAAATATTATTAAAAAGCAAGGAAAATTAAAAGCAGAAGTTATCTAAGCCCAATAAGCTGATTTGGGCTAATGAGCAGTTTGCTAATAAGCCAAAAATAAGCTAAGAGACTAGAAAAATTACCAGAAGCTAGGAACTAGATTAAACAACTAATAGAAGCATGAAACAACAGAAAAAGCACAAATAAGCACTCAGGATAAGCTGATAAGCACTTGGACAGTTGCTACTAGTTGCACAGAAAAATAAGTTAAAGTACCCTACTTGCAGAGCAAAAACAAGCAGATAATTAAGCTGAAAAGCAGAATATTATGGGGGCAAAAGCTTGCCTATACTATAAGCTATACTAAAAACCTAAAATCCCTATGACAAACATACCAATTGAACCTCAATTTGGCCCTAGATCAGGTGTTCAAAACTGAGTCTGCTGTTGTACCTAGTGTGCAGGGCAAAAGTAGACTTTTCAAGCCCTTGATAAGCTATGTTAAGCTACTCTAAAAATCCTTAGAAAAATATGCTAAATAGATGAACTGGTGAACTTTATTAATCCTAAATTACAGCTAATGACAACTTAAATTGAAGAAGCTAGAAAATCTTGAAAATCTGTGAAACTATGAAAAACCACTTTTTAAAACTGCTATGCTAAATGTGGACTGATATGGGTAATTTTAAGGCTAGGCTAATGGGAGTTTAATGCATACTAAAAATAGAGTATAGAGAACCTGAGTAGTGCAAAGATGGACCCAAAATAAGTTGAGCTTATCACAAGCTTGTAGTGGCAGTTCAGAAGCTTGTGACTGCAGTACGTCACTCCAAACCTGCAAACAACTTCAAAACCACCAAATGGAGGCTGAACTAAAAACAGCTTATACAAGTGTAACAAGCCTAATCTAATTTAGCTTTAATGCAAATGAACAGTGGAGAGCTTGTTTGACCCAGTTTGACTTTATAAACCAAATACCCCTTTGGTGTGACTGATATGAATTTCAACTAGGAAACACAAAACTAACCTGAGACTCTAACTTATTAGTGATTTACTAACTTAATTAGACTGATATGAGTAATTTTCAAAAGAGAAATAAGCAATAATTAAGCTGAACTAAGATTGACTGTTTTTGGACTTTTTAAGGTTTTTTTTTAAGCAAAACTGAAAACAAGCTTATACTAATTATTAAAATGACTTACTTTAACCTCTGATTAAATAAGTAAACACAAAAAAAGGAATAAACACTAAAATAAGCAAATAAGCAGTAATGTTGACTTTGTTTGACTTTTCCGAGAAAATATGCTAAAACTAAATATAAGTTTACAAAAAACTTCTGAGAGCTTATGTAAGCTTATATGAGTTGTTTCTGAGCTTAGTAATGATTCTTAACAACTTTTATTAGTTAATACGAATTAAAGAAAACTTGGAAATTTAATGTAACTGAAATGTAATACAAGATTGTTTGAAACTTGACTGAAGATGATTTAAATTAACAACTGAACTTGAAATTACAACTTGAACTTGAAATTTAAACTGAAACAGACATTTAAATAAATTTACACTACTAAATGGTCTAAAACGAGTGACACCATTTTCTTCTGTCTTCTTTTCTTCATATAGATGACCTTTAGGGTTTAGTGGGCCCCACTGATGCAATCCCACTTGTAATCTTGACCATTGGAAGTCTGGAACTCATCTTGTCCGTTTAATTCATTTTTGGCGCCAAAATAGTCCAAGTTGCGTGTAGCCGAAATTTCGAACATTTAATGCTTCATGGGAACTTGTGAGGGTGTAAGAGACAGCTGGGGGGTGAGTTTTAGTGATATTGTGGGCTGGTTTTGACACAGTGAGTGGTTTGGGTGACTCAGTGATGAGAGGTGGAAGAAGAAGAGGGAAAGGGGGGTCAACGCGGGTCAAACCCCGTTTATTTATTTATTTAACTTTGGGCCTGAGTTGGTTTTGGGCTGGGGGTGTTGCTGGGTTTAAGGGTGTATTGGATTTAAGGGATTTGGATTTGTTGGGTTTATGGTTTATGGGTTTAAGAAATAACTTTGGATCCGGATTGGTTTAGGCCCATATGTCACAAGGACTAATCTTGTAATTTCTGCAAAGTTCAAGGGCCATATGTGACAAGTTTCCAAATTGTAATCAAGGATCATACCTGCCAAATAACATTAGTACAAGGACCAAAGTTGTAAAATTTCATTTTTATAAACCCCAGGGACCATTTGTGTAATTTCACCAAAGTTAAAGGGGTGAAATTGTAAATTTCCAAAAGTTATCAAAAGGGTTCCAAATTGTCATTTATGAATAGTACAAGGGTTTGTTTTGATAAATTTCCATTTTATAAAACCCAGGGACTAATTTTGACAACTTTTGAAACTCGAGGGACTAGACTTGCCATTTATGCAAACTTTGTTCGTTTTGACTTGATTTTAATCATTTTGCATCTGAAACATATAAAAACACATTTTTAATGATATTTATAACATTTATGGACATTTGTGTGCTTTTGATCGTTTATGTGGGTTTAAACCGGGTAAAATATATGTGTATTTAGACACATATCAAGTAGCGATACCTGTTCGAGATGGAGCAATAAGACGACTGATGGTTCTTTTATTTTCAGCTTGTTTTGTTATCTTGGTATTTTGATTATGGATTATTTCATGGTTTTATTTGATACTCAGCATTTGTTTTGTTTTTATTTCAATTTGGTGGTTGGTTTTAAACAACCTGGAATAATGTATTGATGACTTTATGTCAATCAAAAACAGTTTATGAATATTCAGTTTATCAATTTTGTTGCAATTTCATAGATGGAATTTTGCTTTTGATTTCTAATAATTTGGAAAGTAGCTACTGTTTATACATAATATTCTTATTTGGTTTTGTGAAGAACCGAAGCGAATAAACCGCTCACTTATTTGGTTGGATTGGTTTGGTTTTGAGAAATTTGGTTTGGGTATTGGGTGTTAGAAATTATTTTTGAAAACCGAATAACCCAAACCGATTTAACCTATTAAACCGTAAATTGACCGAACGAACACCCCTAGGCACAGTTTGTGAATGTTGATGGACCCCCTTCCCATCAGGGTTGTACTGCCCTTTTGGGGATTTAGGATCCTTGACTCCCTCAGGCACTGATTGTGATTTATCAGTTCCTTCATCGGGATGTGATTGGGTGTGGGTCCCCTTCCCAGTAGAGTAGTGCTGCCCTACCGAGGATTCAGGACCCTTTTCTCCCTCAGGCGCTGATTATGATTTGTCAGTGCCTTCATCATGATGTGATTGGGTTGAGGTTCCTAACTCTAATGACTTGTTTATGTCAGTAGAGCCATGAGGAAATTAGGGTTTTCCCGAGGACACTGAGGATGATTTCTCAGTGACCTCCGTTGGCATTTGTTTCAGGGTCAAGAGGGTCTCAATGATGGGTGTCTATGAGGTCTTGGCCATTGTTTCCCCTTGTTTTAGGTTGCTTGGGGCAGCAGTCTCAGTGGCGAGTGGTTTAGGTCTAACCACCTTACTGGACGCACGCCCTTTCTTCTTCTTCTCCTTCTTTGTAGGAGAAGGAACTGGTGAAGCAGCATTTGCACCCTGATTTATTACCAACATATAGTCGGTCAGGGCGACTGGTTGTACCTCAGTGATGCCACTAGTATAGTTGGCCTTGTGTAGGACGTCAGGTTTTGAACTTTCAACGTCAGGCCTAACATAGTCAGGGCCAAGTAGGTCCTGAAGCACACAGGAAATGAATCTAGGGTAAGACATGTGTCTTTGCCTAGACTTTCCTGAGAGCTTGGCGACGAAGTCACGGAAGATTATTCCTCCGATGTCTATCTTTCTACCCTCCAGGAGACTGAATACCATCAATTATTGTGATGAATTCAACTGTTCCGTGGAGGATTTATTGCCTCCAAGGACCTGAATGACAAAGGTCATCAGAATCCTCCAAACAGGGTGAAACCAAGTTTTGACTATTGGAGCTTTGTCCAATAGAGCTCCTGCGGCCATCTCAGGCCTCTTAGGGAGTTAGGGTCATGAGGTCCAAGGAAAAGCAGTTCGGCCTTTACCTCTTGGTCAGTAGGGTTAGCCTCAAAACTTTCAGTGAAGTTAAGGCCTGTGGCCTTGATGAAAGTTGACTAGTCCAGGGAGAGGGTCCTTCTCCCATTCATCACAGTGAATGTGATTATGGACTCTTTGGTGTCCTCA
This sequence comes from Artemisia tridentata subsp. tridentata, assembly GCA_021014915.2. Taxonomy (NCBI): domain Eukaryota; kingdom Viridiplantae; phylum Streptophyta; class Magnoliopsida; order Asterales; family Asteraceae; genus Artemisia; species Artemisia tridentata. The sequence goes on from CP139501.1 coordinate 243,740,296, forward strand.
GGGCTAGTTGCCACTGCAGTGCACCAAAATTCCCTCAAGTAGTCATGATATATGACTGAGAGGGTCTTAGTAAATGCCGTAGTAAGGAAGTATTTTTGTAGATACTTAACTACATTCCTGTACGCCCAAAACTTTTGGGGATAGGCAAAATTGCCTACCACATTATTCTTGGTCAAGTCTACAGCCTCCATAGTGAACTCCACATTTGGGGCGTAGGTTATAGCCATAGAAGAAGCCATTTGTGTTGGGAAGTCTGGGTTAACAAATGATCTGGGTTTCTAACAGTTATGAACACACACACAAAATCTTGTTTTTGAAGGAAGAAAGGGCAAAATTTTGCTTAAGATTTCTAAAAAAAACGTGTGTGTGTTTTTTTGATTGTGGGGTATATATAGGGAAGTGAAGTGGAGTGTATTTTAGGCATTTAAGCGGTTATTTTCTCAAAAGATTTTATTTTGAAAATCGTTTTGAATAAAACGTTTCAGATCCGCATTTAATGCCCAACCCCTCCACTATCCCTGTATTGCGCAACTATCAAGGCAAACAGTTGCGCCGTCTGCAAAAAGTGTATTTTGCAGAGCTGAGTCATCACATATCTGTTATGTGATTGGAGAGGCATTTAATGCCAAGTGGGAATGTGGTGGCCCATGAGGTGCATGCCAGAAAGGCAAAAGAACAAATATTCTTATATTAAATAAGAATTCAGTTACCAACCTCGGACATTTACTAACTAGATACTTAGAGCATTTAAGTTAGCATTGAATGTCTTCTGAGGGCCCTGAATGACTTTTCATTCAGTGAACCTGTGTTGTTTAGGACTTGGGTTTAGTCACTGATGGTTCATGGTTTCAGGAATTTGGGTTTAATTCCTGAGGTTCAAGGGTTCAGGGACTTGGGTCTAGTTCCTGAGGACCAAGATTTCAGGAACTTGGGTTTAGTTCCTGAGGTTCAGTGATTCTTTTCACTGAAGAGCACATTGAGTCAGGGACCTGGGTGTTCATAATTTACACTTAGTTGGATGGAATCAATCAGTGGTCTGATTCTCAATATCCAACATTCCTAGTTTAGCTTTCAGTCTTGTGAAATTTGGTTCATCCAATGGCTTGGTGAATATATCAGCTAGCTGATATTCAGTAGGAATGAAGTGTAATTCTATGTCACCATTCATGACATGGTCCCTGATGAAATGATATCTAATATCAATGTGTTTTGTTCTCTGATGAAGAACAGGGTTGTTTGAGATGGCAATTGCACTTTGTGTTATCACAAAAGATAGGAACCATCTTGTACTGAATTCCATAGTCACTGAGTTAACTTTTCATCCATAGTACATTTGCACAACAACTTGCTGCTGCAACATATTCAGCTTCAGCTGAGGACATGGCAACTGACTATTGCTTCTTAGCACTCCAACAGACTAGTTTTCCACCAAGAATTTGGCAGGAGCCTGAGGTGCTTTTTCTGTCCATGTTGCATCTAGCATAGTCAGAGTCTGAGTATCCTTTAAGATCAAGGCCTGAACATTTTGGATAGTATAATCCAAGGCTTGGAGTACTTTTCAGATACCTGAATATCCTTTTCACAGCAGTGATATGAGATTCTCTCGGGTCAGATTGATATCTGGCACATAAACAGACTGAGAATTGGATAGCAGGCCTTGATGCAAGTAGATACATCAGTGATCCTATCATTCCTCTAAAAAGAGTTTGATTCACTGGTTTTTCAGTAAGATCAGGACCAAGGTTATTTGGGGGTACCATGGGAGTCTTGACTGAGGCACAGTCACTGAGCTCATACTTCTTCAGTAGGCTTCTGACATACTTCTCTTGACTGATAGAGGTTCCTTTATCAGTCTGCTTGATTTTCAGACCAAGGAAGTAGGTCAGTTCTCCCATCATGCTCATTTCAAATTTCTTTGCCACAAGTTTTTCAAACTGTTTGCAAAGTTTAAAACTTGTTGAGCCAAAGATGATGTCATCAACATACACTTGTACAAGTATGACATCATTATTTGTCTTGTAGATAAACAGTGTGTTGTCTATCTTGCCTCTGACAAATTTATTTTGGATCAGGAAGGCTGAAAGAGTTTCATACCATGCCCTGGGAGCTTGTTTCAGTCCATAAAGGGCTTTGTTAAGCTTGCAGACATAGTCAGGAAACTCATGGCTTTCAAATCCAGGAGGTTGCTGAACATAAACTTCTTCTTTCAGTGAACCATTTAAGAATGCACTTTTAACATCCATTTGGTACACCTTGAAGTTCATGTATGTAGCAAAAGCAAGGAAGATCCTGATGGCTTCCATCCTTGCTACTGGTGTAAATGTTTCTTCATAGTCAATGCCTTCTTGTTGATTATAGCCTTTGGCTACAAGTCTGGCTTTGTTTTTAATGACTATGCCATTTTCATCAGATTTGTTTTTGAATACCCATTTCATGCCAATGAATGAAACATCTTCAGGACACTTGACCAAGGTCATTACCTTGTTTCTGTCAAATTGTTCTAGTTCATCATGCATGGCCTGAACCCAACTTGGGTGATTAAGTGCTTCCTTGACACTTTTGGGTTCAATTGTGGAGATGAAGTCCAAAAATAGGCATTCATTATCTGAGGTTGGTCTCAGTTGTGCAACCATGCTTCTTGTGAGCATGTCTTCAGTAGGCTTGCCAATTATATTGACAAGTTCTATATCCTGAGACCTAGTCCAGCTGTCCTGAGGTCTAGGATACTGACTAGAACTTGAGGCCTGATGGGTAGGATCAGGATCAGACATATCATGATCTTCAGCATCTTGAGTGTCTGAGTGGGTAGACTCATCACTGTGATTGTTTGGTTCCTGAGTATTTTGTTCAGTCTGAATGATTTCATCAGTACTTCTTTGTGCTTCAACAAACTCAGTGATGGTTGGGTAAGGAAGGTTGTGGGGAATGATGTAATAGGAGATGTCAACATTTTCTTGGTACTGAGTGGAAGGACCATTTTCAGGATGATGTTCATCAGGAGGATATCTTGATGATTCATCAATACCAATCTCTTCCACTGAGTTGTTATAGACACTGATAGCATCAGTGCTCTCATCAAAGGTAACATGAAATGTTTCCTCAGTATGCTGTCTCCTAGTGTTGAACACCCTGAAGGCCTTTGAGACAAGGGAGTATCCAAGGAAGTATCCATCATCAGCTTTGGCATCAAATTTTCCTAAGTGATCCTTGTGATTATGAATAAACACAGGACACCCAAAGACATGAAAGTAGCTGATGTCAGGGATCCTTCCCTTGAATAACTCATAAGGAGTTTTGCTATGTCTCTTAACAATGATGGATCTGTTTTGTGTGTAACAGGCAGTCTTTACTGCTTCAGTCCAGAAGTGTTTGGAAAGGACTGATCCATTTAGCATTGTCCTGGCTGCTTCAATGAGGGTTTTATTCTTCCTTTCAGCCACACCATTTTGTTCAGGTGTGTAAGGTGAGGAAAATTTTTGGGAAATCCCTTTCTCATCACAGAAACATTCAAGTTCATAATTTTTGAACTCTGTTCCATTGTCAGTTCTAATCTGTTTGACTTTGATGTCATTTTGATTTTCAATATTCCTGACAAAGGACATAATTGTTTCAGCTGCCTGACTCTTTTTGATCAGGAAGTATACCCAAGTGTATCTTGAGTACTCATCCACAATGACCAGAGTATACTTCTCATGGTTAATGGATCTAGGACTGATTGGTCCAAATAGATCCATATGGAGAAGATGCAGGCAGTTCCTGATGGAAAAGTTGGTTTTGGTTTTAAAGGATGCTCTGTGATGTTTACCTTTTTCACAAGCTGAGCATGGTTTATCCTTTGAAAACACAAGAGATGGTAAGCCAAGGACCTTGTTTTGTTTCACAAGGTTGTTTATGTATTTGAAGTTCAGGTGGGAGAGTCTCTTATGCCAAAGCCAGTTGAGAGTATCAGTGGCCTTGGTAAAGAGACAAGTTCCATTCTGAGTCAGACTGGACATGTCCAACACATAAACATCATGTCTTCTTGGTGCAATAAGGACAACTTCCTTATTAGCATTGAAGATGATTCCTTGTTTATCATCAAACTGAACTATGTATTTAGCATCACATAGTTGACTGACACTGATCAAATTGTAATTCAGACCATTTACATAAGCTATCCTAGTAAAGACTATACCATTGCAGTTTACTGAACCATAACCTTCAGTGAGACATGATGAGTTATCAGCAAATATCACTTTGGGTCCTGATTCATCAACATACTTGTGCAGATACTCCTTCACACCAGTCATGCTCCTTGAACATCCACTATCTAGATGCCAAACAGGATCCCTGACATGTTTCTGCACAAATAGTAAACTGGGTTAGTTCTTTCTAGGACTCCACTTCTTGGAGGGTTTAGCTTTAGAGGTATTTTTAACATTTACAATTGATTTATGGTCAGTAGAGGAGTGGACTGAGCTACCACAAATTATGCATTTGATTGTAGATGTAGACTCAGTAGATTAAGAGGTTGACTTTGTCATACCTCTTCTGGCCTGAATGACCTTATCCCGTCCTGAGGTGTCATGAGTGGGACCTCCACTATTTTCACAACAATTGTCAATTTGACAATCCTTAGGATGGTGGTCATTGAACCCACAGTAGGGACAAGGTGCAAAAGGATTGGCCTTTTTTTTCTGTTTCTGTTTAGAATCTGAAGGGTTGTTTAAAGACTGAGCTTTAAGGCCTGACATCTTTGATGTGACTGAGTGTGTTTTGTGATCAGAGGTCCTGTGATCATCCTTTTTGCAAATCATGCAGTAAAGGATTCTATAGCAATCATCAGTGAAATGATTGGTATAGTTACATAGCTCACATCTTTTTAGGGGTTTTGAGGGTTTGGGTTTGGTGCTTGAGGAAGCTGGTTTTTGTTCCTTCTTCTTGGTTTGAGAAGGTTTCTCAGAAGATGCAATCTTCTCACCCAGCTTCCTGACCATTTCAGCCAGCTGATCAAATTTTGAGTCAGGGCTTTGGGTTATTACTTCAGAAGGGACTGAAGTTGATGAGTCATCAGTACTTACTGAGACTTCAAGGGTTGGTCTTTTCAGGATTGTTTTTCCCATTCCTGACCTCTCCTTTGGAGAGTGTTGGGAGTAGACCATTGGTGGGAGGCCTAAATTTGGTGCAGCACCCTGAAGGGTATTCAGTGGAGGGAGTGGTGGATATGAATCTGATTCAGACTCACTTACTAATTCAGTACTACTGAGTTGGTCAGAGAGTCCAAGAATATTTTTCAAGGCCTGACTTTCAGGAAGCAAGATCTTTCCAGTCTCAAAGTTTGGTAACTTACTGACTGGGTTGTCCCTGACAATCCAGTCATTTGACTTGGGAAGCATTTCTTGCTCAAATGATATGCCAGCAGGAACAAAGGTCAATTCACTGGGACTCACATAGGGGTTAACCATGTGATGGTCAATTCCTATTATTTTTCTAGGGATTAAACCCACAGTATCAAAGACCTTGGGGTTCTTTTTGGTCCAGCCTTGGATGACAGCCTTTTCTTTGTTAAGTTCAGTTTGTAGGGCTTGGTTTTGTTTCAAAATTTCAGTGTTCTGAATTTGTAGAGTAATTGTTTCTAATTTGGCTTGCTTCAGTACAAGCAATTCATCTCTACATTTATTCAATTCTGACACTATGTTGTTATATTTTGAAAATAGGTTAAGCCTTTGTTCCTCAACAAATTTAAGATCTACACAAATATAATTCATGTAAGACTGCCAATCAGAATCATCATCCATAGAAAGTAAAGTGTTTACCTTCTTCATGGTGATGTTTACCCACTCTCCATTCCTTGCATGACTTTTCTCAACAGCCACCTGATTACCTTCAGAGAGTGCCATCAGTGCACTCACTCTAATTTCCTCATCTGAGGAGACCTCTTCTTCATCCCAATCATAAGCTTCAGCTACTAAAACCTTGTTCTTTGTCTGAATAGGTTTGGATGTTTGAGTAGCCTGAGACATAGAGGGATTAGTTTCAAGAATTGCAAGTTTAGCCTTAGCTTTCCTATATTTTGCTTCAAAGTCTTTTTGACCCTTGTTATGAAGTTGTTAGGTAGACTGAAACATTCTAGGTTGAAACTTGCTAGTTCCTGATGAACTATTTCCTGAAAATTTGTAAGAGGGTTCTGAGATGGTTTTAGAATAACAGTCCCTAGCAAAATGACCCTTTTTACCACAATTAAAACATTCAGTGGTTTCATTTGCTTTTCCTTTAGAAAAATTGGACTGGTTTCTTTTGATGAAACGTTTTGAACTAGCAAGGAGTGCCCTCTCTTGGAATTTCAAGTTAATCTTTTAGGTACTCATCACTAGTCCTTTCATCAATTTCATCCTCAAAATCCTCTTGGAAATCCTGCACAACACCATTAGTATAAAAAGCAGTTGATATGGGTGTGGAGGTCAAGGCCTTTTTGGACTCAAGAGCTTTTGAGTCAGGGTATCTCCTTGAGATTAGGTTGTCTTCATAGACAAACTTCCCATAGATCTCAGGGAGCTCAAGAGTCTAAATGTGATTAGCATTCCTCAGGCCTTGTGAGAAGTTTAGCCACTTCTCAGGGAGACTGTTGACAAAGCCAACATTTGTCTCATGCTTAGACAACACTACACCATCATTTGATAGTTCGTTTATCAAAGTCTTGTATCTGGTATAAGTCTGTGAGAGACTTTCAGAGTCTTTTGCCCTGAAAGTATTATACTCAAGTTTCAGGTCCATGACCCTGTTTTCCTTGGTATCTGAGGGACCCTCAAAGCTATTGACCTTCATCCCAATTTTGCTTGGCTATTGAACAGTTGATGACTGATTCCATTATATCGTCAGGAAGACATGATATAATGATGCTTTTCAGGCATTGGTCTTGATTGACCACCCTCCTCTCATCAATGGTCCATTGAGCCTCAGGCTTGTTTAGCCCTTCAGCAGTCTTTGGGACATAGGGACCATTGATGAGTGTCTAAATACTCATCATTTCTGTCACATTTAAACTGCAAAAACATTTAAAAACACTCAGAAATGCTTCAAAATACAGAAAATATCATAAAATGTGTTTTTATATGATTCAGGAACAAAAAGATTGAAAACAAGTGAAAAGCATGCAAAGTTCACAAAATTGTCATTTTCAGTCCCTGAAGTTTCAAAAGTTGTCAAAATTAGTCCTTGGTTTTAAAAAATGGAAAATTATCAGTTATGGTCCTTGGAATTTATTTTCAGCAGTGTACATGATTGGTCCCTGGATCTTCAGAAGTTACAACATTGGTCCCTAAAGTTAAAATAAAATCCAATTCCCAATCCTAAATAAAAACCCAACTGCTAAGTTATATTACCCAACCCACTTATTATAAACCCCAACTCACCTTTCCTAACCTAAGCCCAATCCACAAATAAACCCAACCCGACCCTTATTTAACCCAGAGTTTGACTCAGTCAAACTCTTCTTCTATACCACTAAACCCGCCAAAACCAGTTACCAATACCACTACCATTTCCACCGCCTTCCTGACACACCCACCCCCTCCTCCTATCCCATCTACCTAACATGCCAAAAGGCATTAATTGCTTCTTCATCCTTTCAAGTTATCAGTACTAGTGGTAATTTCCCACTCACTCAATTTTGGCGCCAAAAATCCATATCAAAGGCTGAGATCGTTTGAGGACTATCCAAGGGCTCAGATAGGATTAGAGAAGAAGATAGGATATATCCCACTTAGTTTTTGTATAAATAGGAAGCAATGTAAGCCTTAAATGGCAAGTAGTTAACTTAGTTAAATCGTATTTCAATTTTAGTAATCATAGTTTGTAATTTTCATTTCTCAGTTGTAATTTATGTTGAATGCAATCAAAGTAATCTTATTTCAAGCACTCTTGTTCTAGATTTTAAGTTATGCTCAGTTTCAAGTAACCTGTTAATCCGAATAAGCTCTAAGTCCTTATTAATTATCACAAAAAGCTCAAATCCCCTTACTATAAGCTTATACAAGCTTAATATAGCTTTCTGTAAGCTTATATAGTGTAAATCAGTTCTGAATTTCAAATATGAAGAAAGTCAACATAAGCTCCAAAAAGCTGTTTCTGGGTAATAAGCTAATTTGGAAGGCTTTTCTGGTTTCTAGCTTGTTCATAACAAGCTAGGATTGGTTCTGATCTAGTTCTTGCTATCCCAATAGCCCCTTTTCAGTTGTAAGAAATTTCTAAGTTCATTTAAAATTCAAAGTTACTGTACCATAGCTTATTAGTAGCTTATTATTGTTGTTTCATGCTTTTTACTTGTTCTTAAGTATATTTAATCAGTTTTTGTCAGTCTTACTTGCCTTTGTTTCATTTTACTTAAAAAACACTAAAAAGCCAAAAAATAGCCATAAGTAGCATAGCTTAACATACTGCTTAATTCTGTTTTAAAAGTTGTTAATTAGTACTTAATTAAGTTAGTTAATCAGTAAAATCAGATCTTTTAGTTTAAAATATTGTGTTTCACTTGGAAAATCATCACAGACACCATTAAGGGGTGTTTGGCTGTGTTTTTGTCAAAATGGGTCATTAGGAGTGTTTACTGTACATTGACCATATAACCAACTTTGTACCAGCTTATTTTGACCATAATAAGTTATTTCTATGTCCTGATTAGCCAATTAGATAGAAAATCTAGTTTTTCATGGTCTGTGGTCATATCAGACCTTGAAAAGTCCAAATAAGCCATTATTAGCTATAAGCTCTTTTTGGCCTTTTCCTTGGCTTTTCTGAGTCCCTTTTGGTTCATATAGTGATAACACATAGGTCTGTTCAAGGGTCCTTTTTGTTTTTACCACTTTGTGCAAATCTGCACACTCAGACCAAAACAGCAGTCTGCTACAATTTCATGGCCTCATTTAGTGCTTATTTGTGTTAATCAGCCCCTAATCTTTGGCTTATCTATAGTTTGCTAGGTAACTTTCACTTATCTCCCATAATCAGCCACTCATCTAGCTTCTTTAAGCTTAAAATTAAGCTCAAAATCACCCTACCAAGACAAGTACATACTGATACCTCAGTATATACTTGTCTGAGGTACTTATTTTTAAGCTTTAAATAAGCTCAGCTTGGCCTGCTTTTTGGAATTTAAGATCCTTGCTAGGTTAACTTGAGATATATCATCTGGTATTCACCATTGTAGCTTATTTCATAGCTTAATTTAGGCCTGTAATTTCCCCCTTTGGGAACTGTTCTCAGGCCTGCACATTTTAAAGTTTCTAAACATCAGTTGTTCTAGGGCTTAATTGAAGGTCAATTGGCTTATTAAAATTAGGGCTTTTGGGTTTTTAGTGTTGCCTGATATGCTGAGAAGCTTTTGCCCCCATTAGGTTGCCTTTCAACAGCTTATTGAGTGCTTAAATTGGATCTGCAAGTAGAGGTTCCAAACACCATTTCTGCCCTAATTTGTGAAACTGCTCAACTGCTTATTTGCTTATTCTGAGGGATAAGCCGTCTGATTTAAGTTTTTTTGTGCTTATATAAGTTGTTTAAACTTATTCTGAGCATTTGGTAAATTTTTGAGCTTATTAGCTTATTTTTGGGCTTATTCCCAAACTGCTTATCTGCCCATCTGCTTATTAGGGTTTAGTAGACTTTTGATTTTAATTTTCCTATACTAAGAATATTAATTTAGACTTATCCTGAATTTTTCAGATTTTTCCTAAGTCATTTAATATTTTTAATCATTTTAATTAGTTTATAATAGTAATTAAATCATAATAAATAGAATAATAATCAGAAAAATATAATTTTAATTTTCAAAATTTTCTTTTATTAAGTAGATTCTAGGAAAAATATAATAATATCTGTAGACCTTAAGAAAAATAAAAATATAAAATAAGTGATAGCTTCTATTTAATAGATTTTATCTTTTTAAATTTTTAATTAAGCATTTTTCATTTTTATAATTTTCTTAGCTTCTTTTCACTTCATAATATTTATAGAAAAAGTTTTAGATTTTTCTTTGTTCATTTAGTATTTATTATAAATTAAAATAGTTTAAAAAGTAATTAAGTAATAAATAATTAATAATAATTAGATAAAATGTGTAAAAAAATATATAATTTTAGTTTTAAAATAAGTTTTAAGTAATTTTACACTTGTAGGTTTTAATTTCATATATTTCAGTTTTTATCCCATTTTAGATTTCCCGTTACGCGTTTTTAGTTTAATTAATCCGCGTTTAATTTTCTTTTGTATATTTGTTTTTCTTATATCAATTAGAATTAATTAAAAAGCAAAAATCCATATTCCATATCATCTGTCACTCTAATCCAAAACTTGAACAATTTGCCCATTCCAGCCTCGTTGGGAAACGATCCGGGTAATCACTTACCTGGTTTCACACTACACACGAACGTGAGTTTTTGCAAGTATCCTTTTTCACAAAGGGGTGATTTGCATTTATTCACGCGTATCCGTCGTTGCATAATATTTATATATACGTTTTAGCACGGATCAAATTTTGGCGCCGCTGCCGGGGAGGTTGTGTTGCGACAATATTGTGTAGAGTTTTAGCGATTAGTGATTTGAGATCCTTCCTCGTGAAGTTCCTATTTCCCATAAACCATATAAAATACAAAAATATTTTTCTTTTCTTTTATATATATAATATCATATAAAAAATAAAAACCCAAAAACATTTTCCTTTTTATTGTAAAATAAAAGATTAAAAGCAAAATTGAAATAATATTCCTCAACTTGGGTATTATCATAATAAGATTCCCAAACATCAGATTTAAAACTTGCCTCTGTATCACTTGCGAATACCGGCTCACCTTTGATTGATAAACAAACTATAACGGAGGTTTAAGGATAGTTTGACATTAAATTGTCGAACTGAAAGAAGCGGATTTTTAAGGAGCATTAATTGCCCACCTTTGCTTCTCCGCCACTCTGTGCGTTTATCTTTTAGAGAGCTACCGTACGCTTGTTGATTGTTGGTTTTAAGTTCCTTGTGTTTTGCTTCGATCTTGATTTAATTAAAATATTTTATTTAGTGCATGCGTACTCGTTCTTCCACGTCATCAAGCCCTTTACGTGAACTCGTAGATATTCCGAGAAGACGTAATCGTAGACGTGCTGCCCAAATAGTCGAACCCGAGATTCGTACTGTTCCCACTGATAATATGGCAGACGAACGCACAATGGCTGAGATGCTCCAAGCACCCACCGAGGGTTACGGAGATGCCATCGTTTTACCACCCATCGATTCTGATCATTTTGAACTAAAAACGCATTTGATTCAGCTCGTTTCTACAAACCAATTCCACGGGTTTGAACGAGAAGATCCATATGCACACATTCGTTGGTTCAACAAGTTGACCTCTATAATCAATTACAAGAATGTGCCGCAAACAGTTATCAAATTGATGTTATTTCCATTCTCACTCGAAGGGGCAGCCCGGATTTGGCTGGATAAAGAACCCCCTCGATCCATTGAAACCTGGGAAGATCTCGTAAAGAAATTTGTCAATTATTTCTTCCCTCCATCAAAGATGACTAATCTAAAAAATGAAATTGCTGGATTTCGTCAAGGTTTTGATGAAAACTTCGGAGAGGCATGGGACAGATTTAAAGATCTCCTAAGAAAATGACCGCATCACGATTTCACGGAGTTACAACAGATAAATACGTTTTATAATGGGTTGAACCAAAACGATAAAGATTCACTTAACGCAGCCGCCGGTGGCAATATCTTGAATCGTAAACCTAAAGAGGTGATTGAAATTTGTGAAAATAAATCAAAAGTTCCTATTTCTCGAAACAAAGTGAATGTTCCTGTCACTCCTGCTTCTTCATCCGGTAACTCATCAGAGTTAGCCTTTCTAACGGACTCAATGCGTTGCATGATGAAAGAAATGAAAGAATTGAAGAGTGAAATTCATAAACCAGAACAAATCAAAGCCATAAACAAAGTGTGTGAAACTTGTGGTGGCCCGCATGCGTATTATGATTGTCAAGCAACCGATGCTTCTCTTTACCCAGCTCCCGTAGCTGCAGTAAACCAAAATCAATACCGACCGCATGCTGAAACTCAGTACCGAGCACCGAATGCTATGGTATCACCTGGTTTTCCACCCGTGCCAAATCAAAATAATCAAAATCGCTTTGTTCAAAATCAAGGACAAAATTTCAACAATTCCCAAAATTTCAATCAAAACCGAGGTCAGAATCAGGGTAATTTTAACCAAAAGCCATGGAATGTCCAAAACCAGAATCAGACGTCCTCAGATAAGTTGCTTAAGCAATTCATAAAATCCCAAGAGGAGACAAATAGGACACAATATGAGACAAACCGGTTATTGGTTACCCAAATAAATGATATAAAAAAGTCTTTAAATGATCTACCTTCTACCTCGGGAGGTCTCCTAAGTAACACTGTTGTCAACCCAAGGGGTGAACTCAAAGCTGTCACTACACGTAGTGGTAAAGCTCATGTTGGACTCAAGGTGAAAAAGGACCCGGTACTTCCCTCTAACAATGGAAGTGCTAAATACGTCCAACCTATGGTTGTCCAAAACTCTACACCCACACTTGCTCCTCAACCGTCAAGAATAGATCCTACTCTTTCACGATTTACGGTTAAAAGTTTGTCAAACAAACTTAGTGAGCAAAGAACAGCCAGAGCTTATTCCAATATGCTCAATGCTACTCCTATCAGTGTGCTTGATGACAGTGATGATGATGAAAGTATGACTAATGTAGTAATATAAGGTATGATGTATAAACTAAAAGGACCTTAGTTGCCATTGTGGTAAAATGGTATAAGTGTGTTGTGGCTAAAGGAGAAAGAAAGGAACTAGGAGGACTAATTATGTCAAAAGGCCAAAGTTTCCACCTAACTAATCTTATCTAGAAATTTCTAGACATTTTCTCCATTATTGATAAGTGAAGGCCGGTTCTATGGAGAAAAAAGGAGGGAAGAAAAGTGAGTCTTGATGGATTTAGGAAGAAGAAGATGAAGCTCTCAAGTTTATGGCCTTCCTTAGCTATGATCTTATGCAAGTAAGTACCTATGTTCTTGATATTAGTAAAGTCATAGATTATGAGTAAAGTGGGTTTTCATCATATGATCAAGATATGATCATATGATGATATGATTTGGAAGATGAGTGTATTTGATGGGTTTTGTTAACCCTTGTTATATTATTAATTGTTATGTTGTTAGGTTTTGGTGGATTATGAAGGATGAAGATGATGATGGAAAATTGTGATGATGATGATGTTCTTGATGTTATTTAGCTTGGATTGAGGTAAGTAAAATGATGATGGCATGTGTTATATGGATGTCTAACATGTATGTGTTATGTATGTTTTGTGGTTAGTGATAAGAGATTTGATATGTGCTTATATGCTAGGATGAATATGATCTAAGTGATGAGTTTGGTTGTGGGAGTAAGTTGATGTTAGGTGTTTTTACAAGAATTAGAGAGTGGAGTCGCTAAGTAAGTGTTTGGATATATGTGATGCTTATATGTTTGATTGAAGTATGATGGTATGTGATTATCATTTTACTTACTAAGCGTAAGCTTATTCTTTAGTTGTCAATGTTTTGTAGGTCTATGTGCGGCGAAATGGAAGTACTTGGATTGTAGCATAAGGATTTGGAAGTGGATTTGGAAGATAATATACCTTAAGAGCTAGGTAGAACACCGAGCTCGAGTCAAAGTTGTACCCCCGAAAGTCTTTTAGTGTTTTGTAAGTAAGGTCGAGTGTCAAATTGTATGTTAGAGAAGTCATAGCGATTTGGGAGTCTAACGATGAGTCAAAGTGTGTTTTAAGCGTTTATGTGCAAAGTTAAAGGGGCGTTTGGTTTAGTTGTAAATATACCCATTTTGGGTAGTAAACGGGTCAAGTGTCGTTGGAACACGTTTGATATGTTAAGTTATTGACGTTGGTCAAGTTTGGTGTAAATCGGAAGTCGTATGGATGGTTTGTAGTGAAAATGGGTCAAAACGGGTTATTTGCATAACCCGTCTCATTTGTAAAGTACCCTTTCGGGAAGTCGTTCGGTAAATGTTTTTGCATGAAAATGAGCCCATTGATATACTAAGTAAATCTGGAAAGTTTGGTTCGATAACGAGTTCGGGAGGCTGGGTTTCCAAAACGGGATTTTGAAAACCAATTCGGCGAACAGCAAGGTTGAACCGCCGCGGTTCAGCCTGATTTTGGGGCCAAACCGGCGGTTGGGTTTTCCCAGCCGGCGGTTTGGCAGAATTTTCAGATTTTGGTAATTTTCGAAAAATCATATCTTTTAAACCGTAAGTCGTCACGGGTCGTGCCACCCGTCGTTTTGAAGGTAATTGAGTGTACTTTCATTTAAAAATAGTCTCAAGTCCTGAAAGTGTACCGATTTTTGTCAGTTGTCAAAAGAGTGACGTAAAAGTCAAGCATTTTTGTGTAAAAAGTTTTAAATTTTTGGTCTAAGCGGGCATGGGGTGTTACAACTTGGTATCAGAGCTTCGGTTTAGGTGAATTAGGTTTTCTTTAGGATTGCCTAGACTTAAACCACTCGTAGATGCATTAAGTTTAAGTTTAAGGAATGCGGGCAAATATTATGTAGTTTTATAGGATGTGAATGTTGAGTTTTGAAACGAATTATGTGATTGCTATATGGGTATAATGATGAGGACTTATGGATGTGTTTTATGTGATCTATGTTGTGGAAGATTTGATGTGTGAGTGATAGGATTACCGTGCACCTCGGGTTGTATCGGTAATTATTATATGATTATGTGAATGTAGCGAAATATAGAAGTAATGAATTAGACGTGAAAAATAGATGCCTTAGGTGTGCGATGTGAAAGTGCTTATAGCAATAGTGGGATTAGGCTTTGGTTGGATATAATGTGAATATTGAGAATGTGGACATACGGACTACCATCCCGTTTTATTTTATGTTTATTTTATGTTTTTGTTATTTTCTTTCATTAGCTTAAGATTGAGTCGAGTCTTGGCTTAGCAACATTGTATAGTACATGTAATTGATCAAGATCTTTAACTCGCCACCAGTAAAATATCCTTTATCCAACCAAACCGTGTTTTCCTTTTCCCTACACCTAACGTTATAACCCATTTAAAAGCCCTCTTTGATAGTTTATCTTTGGTGCTTACGCCTAGTGGAGGAGGTTTTCGATCCTTTCCCAAGCCTATGGTAATCTATTTGCTATGACAGGTAGTGAGAGATATTATCCGTTTTCATTTATGAGATTTATTTTGATGACACTTGAGAGATGTGAGTATCTAAACACTACTTGTGAGGTGCTAGTATGTAATCTCCGTGCTTATTATGATTGAAGTGGAACGAATATTTGTTGTAATTACTTTTATGTTTGCATTAAATGACCCCTAACTTGTATTTTGATTAGAATAAAAGCGCATTTGCTTGAGGACAAGCAAATCTCAAGTGTAAGGGTATTTGATGAAGCGAAAAGTGTACCGCTTTTAAGGGGTCATTTAAGCCCTAAATCGTATTTATTTGATCAAATATCGCCCTAAATCGTTCCTTTTGTCATTTTAGGTACTTTTGAGGAGAAATCTAGAAAAGGAGGCATTTTGGACGTTTTTGGAGCATAAAAGTGAAGAAAACGGCAAAGTCTCAAAAATCGGCTGAAAGTTACCTTTGACGGCGTCACATTTAACCCCAGACGGCGTCATGCCTTGGCAAGAAAAAGTGGACGTGAAATTTACTCATGATAAGCCAGTGAAAATAGCATGTGAATTCTGACGGCGTCACGCTTTAACTTGATCAAGGGCGTCACGGCTTAAATCAAAAGGGGACGGCGTCACGTTTAAGGTTCGACGGCGTCAAGCCTTGATAAGCCAGAATGGATTTTGAAGAGCTAAAGAGGGACGGCGTCAAGAAGGTCATCCGGGAACCCTAGAAGCGGCGAGGTGACGGCGTCACACTCCATAAGGTGACGCCGTCAGATCCAAAAATCTATATATAGTTTTCTAATTTTTTGTCATAAAGGGAGAGCTTAGTGTGTGGAATTTTGGGAGAAAACCCTAAGACGAATTTAGCTCCTTTTTCAAGGCTTTTTGCCTTGAGATCTTCCATGTTACATTGAAGATAAGTTATCAATTAATCATTCAATATGTCTATGTATTGTTTGATTTTATCTTATTCTTGTCTTTTGATTAACATGTTAGGCTAAATTTATCTTGTGTTTGCTTAGATCTAATGAAACCTAGCTATTGATTATTGGTTATTAGTGTGTTATTAGTTGTATTGGATGATTGTTTATCTATGTTAGGCTTAAGAAAACTGGCTAACTTCCTATTCGGTAACTTGCTTGAACGTCTTAAGAAACATGAACCAAATGCGTACTAAAGGTTTTTATGGTTGTATTTAATGCACAAGCGAATTCTAGTGATCCCATGTTAGGAGCTTCCTAGCCGGCTCGACATAGGAGTGAAGTAGGAGCTTGTAGAGTTGGGGAAGTAAGTACGCCACCCCACGAATGGTATTAAGGAATACACCCGTCATCCACGCGACTAATACACACTAATTAACCGGTAAAAGATAGTTAGGGAGTAAGGAAATCTAAGTAAACACATTTCTCTACACATAAGTTTCTCACCACATTTTATTTTCAGTTATTTATTTATTTGCATTTGTAGTTATTTGGGTTAGTTGACTAGCAACTAATTCCGCCCACTCTTTCAAAACCCGAGATTTTACTTGCTTTCATAAAAAATTATAAAAACATAAAAAAGAATCTTCCTCAACCCTTAGACCTAATTAGAGTAGTCTTTCACACCTAACGAACACTATTCCCTGTGGAGAACGATCAATCCCCCGTACTTACCACTACACTATACTACATCGGTCAGGTACACTGCCTGGTGGGGTTGTAAGCCTCTTGAGATCCCTCGAGAGGTAAAACCTGTTGTAAGGTTGCAAAACCCACGCATCAAGTTTTTGGCGCCGTTGCCGGGGAATAGTTATTGTTTAGGTTGAATTTTTATTTCTATTCGGTCTACTCACTAGATTCCTTTCTAGTGAGATTTTTATTTTATTTTTCTAGGTTTTCTTTAGTCTATCTATTTTCTTCGTGTCTTTGTTCGTAACCATTACCATCCGACGTCATGGAAGATGGTAATATCCTTAACCCCCACAACCCACCACCACAACAACCACCACCACCTCCTAGAGCCCGTACTTTAGGAGAGTATTCCCGTCCTAGCCACCACGGCTATCGAAACACCATTGAGCTCACTCAAGGAGCCAATATCACACCCTTGCGATCCGACACCATCCGGTTGGTGCAAAGCGGATGCGCATTCCATGGACTTCGTTCTGAAGATCCTAATCAACATCTCAAGGACTTTCTTAAAATCGTTGATTCTATAGACCTTGATGTTGCCACTCGAGAGACGACCCGATTGCGTCTCTTCCAATTCTCTTTGCGGGACCAAGCTAGTCAGTGGCTAGAACGTCAACCCGCAGGATCCATCACCTCTTGGGATGATCTCACCACTCGTTTCCTTGCTCAGTTTTTCCCACCGGGAAGAACTACCAAGCTAAGGAATGATATCTTGATGTTCCAACAACGTCAAGGCGAAACTCTCTACGAGGCATGGACTCGATTCAAGGATTTACTCCAAAAAGTCCCCCACCATGGCATAGAACTTTGGCTCCAAGTCCAAATCTTCTATGACCATATCAATCTCTCCACGAGGCAAACCATTGACCAATCGGCCGGTGGCAAGCTACGTGATCTAAGTGCGGAACAATCATGGGCTCTCCTAGAGGATCTTGCTCTTTATGACAACGAAAGTTGGAGTGATCCCCGTGATTTGAATAAAACGGTCAAGGCAATATCTTTGCCTTCGAACAATTCAAGCACTTCCGACCGTAGGATCATAGAACTTGAAGACCAAGTCAAGTTTCTCATGAAATCTTACGAGGCTCCTAAACCTTCAAGCCAAGTGAACAAAATCACTTCTTCATGTGAATTATGTAGTGGTCCCCACGACACTCGTGATTGCATGGAACTCCCCGAACAAGCTTTTGTTGACTACGCATCCTCGCGTACCGACGGAGCGGGAGACAAGTGGTACACTTTCAAACCCGAGCCAAACCATTACGGTGATACATACAACCCCTCATGGAAAAATCACCCGAACCTTAGGTGGAAACAAAACCAAAACACACAACAAACCAATTCTTCCAACCCACCTAATCGTTTCCAATCAAGCGGTTCCAACTCGAACCGTACTTTCAACAACAATCCTTCCGGCAATGGTAGTACCAATAACTTTGAAGGATTGATTTCCCAATTTATGGCATCTCAAGAAGCTCGTTTAGCCAAGTTTGAAGCCGATTTCAAACAAAAACAAAGCGAGATGACCGATAAGATTGACACCTTGTTGAAAGCCCTCAATGACCGAGAAATGGGAGCACTCCCTAGCAACATGGTCAAGAACCCGAAACTAAACGTCAACGCTATTTCATCGGTTTCGTCCCCTAGTTCTTGTCCACAATATTATTCGGTCAATTCCATGAGCACGTGTTTCAAACAAACCCAAGTCGTTCCAAATGACCAAGAAGTTATGACATCCAAATTGGTCAACAACATAGTTGAAACACCTCCCACTCAAAACCTTGACGAAGAATTCAAGGAGCTCCACCTTGAAAGTCCGGTTGTTGATGTGTTGGATGAGAAGAAGCTCAAGTTAGGCGAAAAAGGGACCGCCTTTGTTCAAAACATGCTACCTAAGAAGTTAGATGATCCGGGCTTATTTGTTCTACCTTGCAAGATCGGTAATTCGGAGGCTTATGACACATTAGCCGATCTTGGATCAAGCCTTAACCTACTTCCGTTACCTCTCTACACCTCTCTAAAACTTGGAAAACTTGAAGAAACCGAGGTAATAATAGGTTTAGCGGATGGGAGTGTTGCTTACCCGGTTGGAGTAGTTAAGGACGTGTTAGTGCACATTGGAAAACTAACCATTTTAGCCGATTTCCACGTCCTTGATATGGTTAGCGACCCTACATGCCCCTTGTTGATAGGTAGAGGATTTTTGGCGACCGCTAGTGCTATGATTGATTGTAAGGAATCCAAGATAGCGGTAGGAGAAGGAGATACTTGGTCAGTCTATGATGTTAAGAAACATGCCTATGATACTAGTGAGGAACCAACACCACATTGGCTAGAATCAAATAGGAGACCATCTAGATATGGACCTTGGATTGATAAAGACTTCATAGGACCCCAACGCCCATTTTACCTAGAAGAGGACTTTGTTAACCGAACGCATTCGGTAGAGCAACTCTTGGCTAGGGACACCGAATTGGATCCATTTGAAGATTCTCTAGTTTTTAGAAAGATGATTGATTTCCTAGGAGTTTTGCCAATTAACCTAGGAATGAATAAGTGGATTTGTGAGGAAGATGATCATAAGTGGAATTGGGATAAACCACCCAAAGATGGAGATGGGTCATGGCATATCAAGATGACATTGTATGACCCGGATGGAGAGAAGTTTGAGAAGATATATCGTACTAAGCGGACCAATAGGAAACTTCAATCCAAGCTTAACCCTAAAGACGTCCTCGATGACGAGCTCACTTATATAGGGTAGCGTGACTTTGAGTCTAGCTACAAGACTCGTTAATAAAGAAAAGCGCTTCTTGGGAGGCAACCCAAGCTTTATTTGTTTTATTTGCTTTGTGTGCTTATTTATTTGTTTGTTTGATTTTATTTGTTTCCGTATGTGTGTTTAATTTTTATTTAGTATTGATTCATGTTCAAAAGTAAATTGTGAAAATGCTTTATGTTGTTTTTAACTTCGTCTTAACTACATATAAAGGTATTTTGCAAAAGATAAGTGTAAGGGAAATCTAAATCGGTTTATTAGAACACAAATGAACATGAATCATAATAATACTAAATTAACATACATATTAGTGTTTGTTTGAGTCAAATGCTTGTATCGAGTCATAATGATGTTTTGCAGGATTTCCAGGAAGTAAGGTAAAGGTTTTTCCAGAAATTTTCCGGAAACTTAAAATGAAAATTTTTGTCAGGTCATTTCTGACGGCGTCAGGGGTTATAACCTGACGGCGTCAGATTTAATTTTCAGAAATTTTTGAAAGTTTTGTTTTTAAAAAGTTTTTATTAAAATCTCCAACTTATAATCTCCAGGAATCTGCAAAATTATCATTCCACAAGCATTATATCCTTATATATAGATTTATCCCGCCGATGTTATGCAGGTTTTCGTGTTTGTTTTCTCAGGTTTAACAGGTTATTTTGGACAAGGAGATGTTTATGGAATCAAGCTTTTGGCGATGCATTAGTCATGAAGCTTTTACATTCTCTTTGGAAGAAGATTTAACCGTGTAACTTCATTATCCACCGAGCGAATCAGGGGAGTATTTGATTTCATTCTTTTACTTTTTCTTTTACATCTTGTTATTTGAACATTGGGGACAATGTTCATCTTAAGTGTAAGGGGGGGGGGGGGTAAAAGTACGATTTTAGAGAATACAATTGCGCTTGACTTTTGTTTGTTTAATGGTAGATGTGTAATAAAACTGAGAGAAATACTTGTTAGGGTAATTTTAGTGCCAAATTTAAAATTTTTACAACATATAGGAGTGAAACTTTGATCTTAATAAGCGTCTCACGGATAGGAGTTATATGACTAGCACAAAAAACCGTACCACTAAAAAATTTTCCACCCCAAATATGTGAGGTTCGCCCCTAGAATTGGTAGGAAAAGCATTTATGCTATGATGTGTGTACCGGTAGCACTTAGATTCTAGAACTTGCGTTAGGACCATTCCGAGGCCACAA
The DNA here is from genome assembly GCA_021014915.2 of Artemisia tridentata subsp. tridentata. NCBI lineage: Eukaryota > Viridiplantae > Streptophyta > Magnoliopsida > Asterales > Asteraceae > Artemisia > Artemisia tridentata. The sequence goes on from CP139501.1 coordinate 243,761,151, forward strand.
GTGAGACTACATTCGTGTAGTTAGATTTACTACATGATAAGAGGCATTAGGATTAACCCATTGTTTTACACCTGTGTTTTTGTTATAGTTACTTTGGCTACATTGGTCAAGTAATTCTCCCACACCCTTTGCGTTGTACTCATTTTTAGTACACGATACCCCTAGTACACCCCTCAGAGCCTATCTTTTCGTTTCAACCTTTAAGCATTTTACTTAAAGGAAGAATTTGTTACACCCCACTTAAATGTACACCCAAATCGCCTTAGCCTACCTTGTATGCACTCATTTTTTGTGCATTATTGTTACAACATTTGTTTAAACCCAAGTTAATTATCTAGTTGATTACATGGTTGCTAAGTCGAGTCATATCCTTGTACATATTGTTTTGGGACGATTGGGACTCATGGGTAAAGTACTAGTGTAATGGAGTAATGGGGAAGAACATCATTTATTACCCCCATATGTGCTAAATATTTTAAAAGTACTCCAAGTTTTTCAATTATCTTAATTCGAGTCATTAGAATAGTTAATTGTAAAGTTATGTAAAAGTTCAAGTGTAAGGGGAATGCAACGCCCCTGTGATGTATTATTTTGGATGGTAGGGCAAAAGTGTATGCAAAAAAAAAAAAAAAAAAAAAAAAAAAAAAAAAAAAAAAAAATCAAGAAAAATACAAAAAATGAGAAATAGAAAAGTAGAAAAAAAAACATACGGACTACCATCCCGTTTTATTTTATGTTTATTTTATGTTTTTGTTATTTTCTTTCATTAGCTTAAGATTGAGTCGAGTCTTGGCTTAGCAACATTGTATAGTACATGTAATTGATCAAGATCTTTAACTCGCCACCAGTAAAATATCCTTTATCCAACCAAACCGTGTTTTCCTTTTCCCTACACCTAACGTTATAACCCATTTAAAAGCCCTCTTTGATAGTTTATCTTTGGTGCTTACGCCTAGTGGAGGAGGTTTTCGATCCTTTCCCAAGCCTATGGTAATCTATTTGCTATGACAGGTAGTGAGAGATATTATCCGTTTTCATTTATGAGATTTATTTTGATGACACTTGAGAGATGTGAGTATCTAAACACTACTTGTGAGGTGCTAGTATGTAATCTCCGTGCTTATTATGATTGAAGTGGAACGAATATTTGTTGTAATTACTTTTATGTTTGCATTAAATGACCCCTAACTTGTATTTTGATTAGAATAAAAGCGCATTTGCTTGAGGACAAGCAAATCTCAAGTGTAAGGGTATTTGATGAAGCGAAAAGTGTACCGCTTTTAAGGGGTCATTTAAGCCCTAAATCGTATTTATTTGATCAAATATCGCCCTAAATCGTTCCTTTTGTCATTTTAGGTACTTTTGAGGAGAAATCTAGAAAAGGAGGCATTTTGGACATTTTTGGAGCATAAAAGTGAAGAAAACGGCAAAGTCTCAAAAATCGGCTGAAAGTTACCTTTGACGGCGTCACATTTAACCCCAGACGGCGTCATGCCTTGGCAAGAAAAAGTGGACGTGAAATTTACTCATGATAAGCCAGTGAAAATAGCATGTGAATTCTGACGGCGTCACGCTTTAACTTGATCAAGGGCGTCACGGCTTAAATCAAAAGGGGACGGCGTCACGTTTAAGGTTCGACGGCGTCAAGCCTTGATAAGCCAGAATGGATTTTGAAGAGCTAAAGAGGGACGACGTCAAGAAGGTCATCCGGGAACCCTAGAAGCGGCGAGGTGACGGCGTCACACTCCATAAGGTGACGCCGTCAGATCCAAAAATCTATATATAGTTTTCTAATTTTTTGTCATAAAGGGAGAGCTTAGTGTGTGGAATTTTGGGAGAAAACCCTAAGACGAATTTAGCTCCTTTTTCAAGGCTTTTTGCCTTGAGATCTTCCATGTTACATTGAAGATAAGTTATCAATTAATCATTCAATATGTCTATGTGTTGTTTGATTTTATCTTATTCTTGTCTTTTGATTAACATGTTAGGCTAAATTTATCTTGTGTTTGCTTAGATCTAATGAAACCTAGCTATTGATTATTGGTTATTAGTGTGTTATTAGTTGTATTGGATGATTGTTTATCTATGTTAGGCTTAAGAAAACTGGCTAACTTCCTATTCGGTAACTTGCTTGAACGTCTTAAGAAACATGAACCAAATGCGTACTAAAGGTTTTTATGGTTGTATTTAATGCACAAGCGAATTCTAGTGATCCCATGTTAGGAGCTTCCTAGCCGGCTCGACATAGGAGTGAAGTAGGAGCTTGTAGAGTTGGGGAAGTAAGTACGCCACCCCACGAATGGTATTAAGGAATACACCCGTCATCCACGCGACTAATACACACTAATTAACCGGTAAAAGATAGTTAGGGAGTAAGGAAATCTAAGTAAACACATTTCTCTACACATAAGTTTCTCACCACATTTTATTTTCAGTTATTTATTTATTTGCATTTGTAGTTATTTGGGTTAGTTGACTAGCAACTAATTCCGCCCACTCTTTCAAAACCCGAGATTTTACTTGCTTTCATAAAAAATTATAAAAACATAAAAAAGAATCTTCCTCAACCCTTAGACCTAATTAGAGTAGTCTTTCACACCTAACGAACACTATTCCCTGTGGAGAACGATCAATCCCCCGTACTTACCACTACACTATACTACATCGGTCAGGTACACTGCCTGGTGGGGTTGTAAGCCTCTTGAGATCCCTCGAGAGGTAAAACCTGTTGTAAGGTTGCAAAACCCATGCATCAAATACGTGATATGTTGTATGAGCGTAAGGTGTTAGGAGTTGTTCATGTTTATAGTATTGGTGTGAACGTAATGTAAGTCCATGGCGGACTAGACGTGCTTAAATGATAGATTACCGTACACTCGGATATTGTCGGTGATTGTTATATGATTATGTGATTGTGTGCTATGGTAGTTTAGCGAGGGCGAATGGATGTAATAAGTTGTGTGGTGGTTTATAGGAAATGTGACTAAAAATGAAAGTGCATGGCTTGTGTGATAGTGATGACCAAAGCATGGCCTCATGAGTAATTATAATTGGTGTGATGATCATTAATGAGGTATTAGAGATGGGTTAGTGGAAAATCAAAGTATTAGGAGCCTAATTATGAACGTGTGGTAATGTTGAATGTGTGTTATAGCGTAGCGTGGTGAAGAAATGATATAAATTTATATATAATAAGTCCGTGATGAACTTAGTAAAGTTATAAAATGAAAAAAGGCATAGGGATTGAGTAAATGATGAAATAGAGCGAAATTTCCTAAGTACTAATAGCTATAATGGGATGGGCATGTATGAGGTTAAGGTATTGCCATGAAATAATTATATTACGGCTAAGGCGATTAGCGGTAATTATTAATAATGAATGAATGTGTTATAGTTGACGATCTATATAAGGTCTACATGTAAAGGAAGCGAGTGAGACTAAAAGAGTAATGGTAAAGATGCGGAATTAGCTAACGAGGGTTAAATAATGTAAGTTGTGGTAAGAGATGATAAACACATAGAATTGTGTAATTATAATAAGCAGGCTCATATGCTCTATGCGCTTGCGTTCACTAAAATATATGAATGTAATAATGTATGTGAGGTGCTTATGACTTGGATCCATTGCTAAAGTGATAAAGTGTGGATGTTAATGATCCTTCGGGGTGAACCTCAAAAAGTGGTATCCTTCGGGATGACCAAGTAAACGAATGTTAAGGAATCCTTCGGGATGAATGTTAAAGATCCTTCGGGATGAAAAGTATTGTCTTCATCGGCAAATGGGGTTGCCTACATCCTTGGCAATAAAAGTATCCCCATAATGAATGTGTTAATGATATGGATCCAAGTCTAAAAAGGAAATATGAAGTATAAACAGGATGAAATAATAAAAGTTAAATTGGGAAATAGGAGTAGTAGTGTTATGTCGGGAGTACATAACCATGAGTTTATATTTCTTGATTTACATCGATTGGGACGCCTCTCCATGTAAATGAGGAAGTATAAATGAGTGGGCTTATGTGTTGCCGACACGGCACGAGTAGGGTTAGAGAAGTAGGAAGCGGAAGTTTAGAATTGGTTAGAAAATTATAAGGACTAAGATAGGAGGGTTAGAATTTGACCATGGCTTTTAGTTGAGACTTAGGAGAAGCCTTGAGGAGATGAAGAAATGGTAATGATGATATGATGTGCCTTGCGGCGTGGTACAAAATATGATGAATGAAAATAATAGAACGTGCACGTATTAGTCGAGTGTAATTATGCAAAGTCAAATAGCACGAGTTTCTTAAGTATCAAGTAGTCAAGAATGAGAGTAGAGGATAAAACAAGTGAGATGGTGATGTAACGGTAATAGGGCAGACTAGAATGATGATTAGTTGTAATAAGTATGTCTTGTATTATGCAAAATCTAAGCAAGAGTTATATGGTATAGAAGTAAGTGGGAGTAATGTGGATTAGGGCATGTGATATGTTATAGTATGCATAGAGTTGCAAGATCACTTAGATCGTTGCACTAAATAAACTAGGAATTAAGGTGCTAGGAATGAGATGAGTTATGAGACTAAGTTTTGGTTAGAAATAGACGAAAGATTTCGGGGACGAAATCTAAATAAGGGGGATAGAATTGTAACACCCGTTTCCCAGGTGTTGGGACCCCACCCTAGATGAAAGTGGATAAAGACCTAATGTGATTGGTTGGTCAACAAAGTTACGTGGAAAGTCAAACCCGATAGTCAAACTAATAGTCAAAGTATGACTAATGTAGTAATATAAGGTATGATGTATAAACTAAAAGGACCTTAGTTGCCATTGTGGTAAAATGGTATAAGTGTGTTGTGGCTAAAGGAGAAAGAAAGGAACTAGGAGGACTAATTATGTCAAAAGGCCAAAGTTTCCACCTAACTAATCTTATCTAGGAATTTCTAGACATTTCCTCCATTATTGATAAGTGAAGGCCGGTTCTATGGAGAAAAAGGGAGGGAAGAAAAGTGAGTCTTGATGGATTTAGGAAGAAGAAGATGAAGCTCTCAAGTTTATGGCCTTCCTTAGCTATGATCTTATGCAAGTAAGTACCTATGTTCTTGATATTAGTGAAGTCATAGATTATGAGTAAAGTGGGTTTTCATCATATGATCAAGATATGATCATATGATGATATGATTTGGAAGATGAGTGTATTTGATGGGTTTTGTTAACCATTGTTATATTATTAATTGTTATGTTGTTAGGTTTTGGTGGATTATGAAGGATGAAGATGATGATGGAAAATTGTGATGATGATGATGTTCTTGATGTTATTTAGCTTGGATTGAGGTAAGTAAAATGATGATGACATGTGTTATATGGATGTCTAACGTGTGTGTGTTATGTATGTTTTGTGGTTAGTGATAAGAGACTTGATATGTGCTTATATGCTAGGATGAATATGATCTAAGTGATGAGTTTGGTTGTGGGAGTAAGTTGATGTTAGGTGTTTATGCAAGAATTAGAGAGTGGAGTCGCTAAGTAAGTGTTTGGATATATGTGATGCTTATATGTTTGATTGAAGTATGATGGTATGTGATTATCGTTTTACTTACTAAGCGTAAGCTTATTCTTTAGTTGTCAATGTTTTGTAGGTCTATGTACGGCGAAATGGAAGTACTTGGTTTGTAGCATAAGGATATGGAAGTGGATTTAGAAGATAATATACCTTAAGAGCTAGGTAGAACACCGAGCTCGAGTCAAAGTTGTACCCCTGAAAGTCTTTTAGTGTTTTGTAAGTAAGGTCGAGTGTCAAATTGTATGTTAGAGAAGTCATAGCGATTTGGGAGTCTAACGATTAGTCAAAGTGTGTTTTAAGCGTTTATGTGCAAAGTTAAAAGGGCGTTTGGTTTAGTTGTAAATATACCCATTTTGGGTAGTAAACGGGTCAAGTGTCGTTGGAACACGTTTGATATGTTAAGTTATTGACGTTGGTCAAGTTTGGTGTAAATCGGAAGTCGTATGGATGGTTTGTAGTGAAAATGGGTCAAAACGGGTTATTTGCATAACCCGTCTCATTTGTAAAGTACCCTTTCGGGAAGTCGTTCGGTAAATGTTTTTGCATGAAAATGAGCCCATTGATATACTAAGTAAATCTGGAAAGTTTGGTTCGATAACGAGTTCGGGAGGTCGGGTTTCCAAGACGGGATTTTGAAAACCAATTCGGGCGAACAGCAAGGTTGAACCGCCGCGGTTCAGCCTGATTTTGGGGCCAAACCGGCGGTTGGGTTTTCCCAGCCGGCGGTTTGGCAGAATTTTCAGATTTTGGTAATTTTCGAAAAATCATATCTTTTAAACCGTAAGTCGTCACGGGTCGTGCCACCCGTCGTTTTGAAGGTAATTGAGTTTACTTTCATTTAAAAATAGTCTCAAGTCCTGAAAGTGTACCAATTTTTGTCAGTTGTCAAAAGAGTGACAATATGTTCGTAAAAGTCAAGCATTTTTGTGTAAAAAGTTTTAAATTTTTGGTTTAAGCGGGCATGGGGTGTTACATAAGACTTGTTCTTATCTTCTTAAAACCTTCCCTCATTATCCCGCCTTTTATTCTGGCTTTAGGTTCTTCAGTCATTTGTCTTCAGTCTTCAGTTATTGTTGTTGAGGAGACTTGGGGTTCAGTGAGCTCTTGTCTAACGCTCACTGATCCATTACCTTCTTCTTCATCTCAAGTAACACTTCAGTGAGTACCCCCTCACTGTGTGGTGAATCTTGCTTTTTAGACTCGTTCTGAGCATCTTGAAGGTAACTCACTGAGTGACTGTTCACTCAGTGACTTAGAATGTTTTCGTTTTAATTTACACTTAGCTTAATTTGTATTCAAATATTGTTTTAACGACTCTTGGGTACTGAAGGACCCAACAGATTGAAATTATACAACTAACACATTTTTGTACATTTTCATACGTTTTCATACATTTTCGTACGTTTTCTTCCGTTTTCGTCCGTTTCTGTCCGTTTTGTACGTTTTCGTCTGTTTTTTCGCTTTTGTACGTTTTCTACGTTTTCATCCATTTTCTTCCATTTTTATGTTTTGGTACGTTTTTATACGCTTTTGTATGTTTTTTAACGTTTTCATACTTTTTTGCGTTTTTTAGGTTTCTATACTTTTGTGCGCTTTTATACGTTTGAAAACGTACACAAAGAGACACAAACGGATAAAAACGTATGAAAACGTACAAAAACGGATAAAATTGTATGAAGAGGTAAGAAAGCGTACGAAAATGAAAAAAAACGTATAAAAAAGTATGAAAACGTATAAAACTTATAATTAAAAACAGATTAAAACGTATAATAACGTACAAAAGCGTAAAAAACGTAAAATAATGTGTAAAATAAAAATGATATAACTTGAAACATGGTGTAAAGGTAATTTTTTCCCAAAAGTTGAGCAATATTCATACTTTAGTACCTTAAATTGACAAAAACTAAGTTGAGTACCTCAATTAGAAAATAAAAGTAAGTTGGATAACTTTTTATGCATTTTGCCCTAACATTAATGGTCTAAGATCACTAATTAACACGTCAAAATCAAGCCCACAGTGAACACTTAACAAATGCCCATTATCAACACTTTATAGTCCTAAGGTGCAATCCTATAGAAAGTTACAAAATTTAAAAGGTCTACAAGCCCACCATGATTAGATCTTGTATTATGATAGTATCACTTTTTAAACTTTTGTCATTTTACAAATGATCCCTACTTTATAGTAGTCCTCGTCATATTCCCACACCACGACTTGTCACTTGGCCAAACACCCCTATGAAAAGGGAAAGATCGTTACCCAATTGAAAAATGAAAACACTTCTCGTTCAAAAATTCACAACTTGAAAACCCGCCAAAAACAAATCATTTCAACCTTCAAACCCCAAATTCCACTTTAATTCAATAATCCCCTAACTCCAAAATCCAAACACTCCAAACCCTAAATCCAAACACCCCGAAATGGACAAACGAATGATATCAGTAGTCAAATGGAGTTCAGGAAGTCAAATCTACTTCTTAACTCATCTTCACGCCGATCACACCGTCGGTTTATCCCCTCGTTGGAATAAAGGCCCGGTTTATTGTTCGCGAATCACCGCTCGTCTTTTCCACCCCAAATTCCCTGGTTTCGACCTCTCGTTGCTCCGAGTTATTGAAATCGGGCGATGGTACTCGTTGTCGTTGGTTTCGCCCAGTACAGGGTTGGAAACTAAGGTTCAGGTTATGGCTATTGATGCTAATCACTGTCCTGGTAATTGAACCACTAGTTAATGATAATAAATTGCATAATTAGTTATTTTGTTAGGTGATTAGTGTTTGGATATGTTTGTGTTAGTTTACGTTGTGAATGTAGTTAAGTAGTGCGTGATGTAAATTGGAGTGTTGATTGTTTTGGAATGTGACTGATGTCAAATTGTTTGACGGATGAGTGATGTCGAGTGAATTTACTAAGTATAATATGTAAATATAACGGAGTATTAGATATTTTGCATGTTTAAAAGTGTTAATTTTCAGTCCGTGGCGTTAAATGAGCTTATGGTGTATTCAGCATGGTTAATGCAGTTTTTTATTGTCTTAGTGTGCCACATTTTGTGTTTAGAGATTTTGACCACTTTTTTAAGAAAAGTTTAGTGTTATTGCTGACAGTTACTAACAGTAGGATGGTTCTCCCTTTGCTGGTTGTCAACTTGTCATATTATCGGGTTGTCACATTAGATGATCTGATTTTAGATAGTCATGTGTAGGTTGTTGGGTATTTACATACTTACATCCTGTTTACGATGCACAACATACAAGTATATGTCATAGAGGCATAGATCATGACTTTTGCAGTTTGTGGGTATGTTATGGACATTATCGATTTGAACAAGCACAACACATTGCTGACTTACGAAAAGAATATTAACTGCAAAGAATTTCCATTGGTACCTTATCCTTATCAGTGTGCTTGGACTAGATTTTTAAAAACTAATTGAAGGTTTATTAGTCTCTTTGGTTCTAGTGCTCCCTTGACCTTGCTAATTTGCTATGTGGCAGGTGCATTTATGTATCTCTTCCGTGGTGAGTTTGGCATTATGCTTTACACTGGGGATTTCCGTTGGGAAGTATCAAGTGAGATTGCACAAATGGGAAAGACCATGCTTCTTAATGCTCTTAAGAATGATAAAATTGATACCCTTTACATAGACAACACGTATTGCAACCCATCCTACTCATTTCCTTCTCGGGAAGTCGCTGCTCAACAGGTGATGTACTGTTCTTGCTGAACTTTCTAATTCACAGTTCTAGAGTCCTGTAATGCCTGTGATTTTTAAGGTCGAAGGTCTGGAAGTATAATAATTTATTTTAATCACGTGCTTCTGTCAAATGTCATAACCTAGTGTGAATTTTAGGAAATCTCTCACAGCAAAATTAGTATAACTTATACTTTATTTCTTTTGGAACGTTGATGTGTAGCTGACATTTTCTTTCCTTGTGAAAGGTTATTTGATTATGATTTCGTTCTTGTTAACTGGTTAACTAAGCCCTATTCTTTGCTATAATATCTGACTATCTGTATCCGCATCCTCCTTTCCTCACGCTTTCTCACAAAGTCTTCCTATTACGCTTGGGTTATCACATTGCCATATCTTACACTGCAGGATCAGTTACTTATGTGATATGTTTGCGTGATTGTCTGTGCTCCCCTGACAATCATTTCCTATTATGTGAGTATTGACACGAAAATTCTTTTCTTGTTCTGTATTGAACCATCTGCAGGTGGTTAATATCATCAACTCGTATCCTGAACATGACATTATCATTGGTATAGACTCACTGGGAAAAGAGGATTTATTATTCTACATCTCAAAAATGATGAAAATAAAGGTAATTAGCTACTAACTTGCTATTCTATGACTTTATGAAAGAATGTGTATGTGTTTATAATTTGGCTACATTATTTATAGTTATTAGTTACGGAGTATTACATAATTTTTACCTGTGTAGGTCATAACCATTGCATCCATGCATATGTTAGGATCATTAAAATAACTAGAAGCTCATCGTTTTTCCTACTTTGTATTTATTAATTTTATGGCAGATTTGGGTGTGGCCTGAGCGGTTGCAGACCATGCATCTTCTGGGATTACATGCAAATTTCACAACGAAAACGACGTTGACAAGAGTACGAGCTGTTCCTCGTTACAGTTTCTCTGTTGAAACTCTAGAAGGATTAAATACTATGCGCCCAACCATTGGAATCATGCCATCTGGTCTTCCGTGGGCACTAAAGAAAGCTGGATGCAAGGATAAGTCTTGTGATCTTTCTTCAATGAAGACAGAGACGAGCATCGACCTTCATATGAACATGCGAAATAGATATACAAATAATATCGAAAAACACCATCAGTACATCTATACAGTTCCATATTCAGATCACTCGTGTTTTCCAGAGATATTGGAGTTTGTTAAGTTTCTATGCCCAAGCAACATCAAAGGTATTGTGTCTTCATCATCGTCTTATGTTGATCCTCGTTACCATCTTCGCAACATTATTGGAGCTTCGAGCTTATGTCAAAAATCTGTGACTGAGGAAGAGAGAGAAAGAGTAGAAGGTAAATGTAAGTTTGATCTTGCCTGCAATAGTTTTACAGAAGATAAAGTAAAGCGTAAAAGGATCAAAAAACATTATTTGTGTTGTAAAACTAGGGTGAGTGTGTTAAGAAGGTATAAGTGTGGTGTGAGACTAACCACTGAAGATTATTCTGATGATAAATCGTTAACTAAAACTGTTTGACTCTTAAAATCTCTGGTACAGTTTTGATTGGACTTAATGGAGAAACATGTATAATGTGAGTCCCACCACGTAGGAAACATTATATGGTGGAAGGGGGTGAACCACTAACTTATTCTACAGGTTATGAACCATTTTACGGGTTACGACTGACTTTCTTGTTAATTATTTCTAGCAGGTTTTGCAAGTTAGAGTACTATTTTTGTGGTTACTGGCATTCCACCAGGCATGACATGTACAGAGGGTTCAAATATTAGTTCTATAAAATCCAATACTGGCAATATGTTTCTGCATCTGATATGAGCCATCTCTGTGTGCCTCTTTCTCTCTCAATTACTGTTCACTTTCATATCACCCACGCGCTTCACAAAAAATTAACTGTTTAATGGCGTTTATGCTCCTCCTTTGTTTCTCTATGGCCATTTGTCTCACATCTGCAGCTGACACAATATCTGCAAACCGTTCTCTATCCGGAGACCAAACAATTACATCCAAACATGATAATTTTGTGCTTGGTTTCTTTAAAGCAGGCAGCTCTTCCAACTATTACGTAGGCATTTGGTATAAAAAGGTTGCTTCTAATCCTCCTTCCGTAGTCTGGGTAGCAAACAGAGAAATACCCGTCTCTGACAGAGTTAATTCGAATGGTTGAAACTTCAAGTGAGATTCCAAAAAGGAACATTTTTGCTATAACACATTCAGCATATGTTACCTGTGTAGGTGATATTACCATTACATCCATGCATATGTTAGGATCATTAAAATAACTAGAAGCTCATCGTTTCTCCCTACTTTATTTATTAATTTTATGGCAGATTTGGGTGTGGCCTGAGCGGTTGCAGACCATGCATCTTCTGGGATTACATGCAAATTTCACTACGAAAACGACGCTGACAAGAGTACGAGCTGTTCCTCGTTACAGTTTCTCTGTTGAAACTCTAGAAGGATTAAATACTATGCGCCCAACCATTGGAATCATGCCATCTGGTCTTCCGTGGGCACTAAAGGAAGCTGGATGCAAGGATAAGTCTTGTGATCTTTCTTCAAAGAAGACAGAGACGAACATCGACCTACATATGAACATGTGAAATAGATATACAAATAATATCGAAAAACACCATCAGTACACCTATACAGTTCCATATTCAGATCACTCGTGTTTCCCAGAGATATTGGAGTTTGTTAATTTCTATGCCCAAGTAACATCAAAGGTATTGTGTCTTCATCATCTTCTTACGTTGATCCTCGTTACCATCTTCGCAACCTTATTGGAGCTTCGAGTTTATGTCAAAAATCTGTCTGAGGAAGAGAGAGAAAGAGTAGAAGGTAAATGTAAGTTTGATCTTGCCTGCACAAGTTTTACAGAAGATAAAGTAAAGCGTAAAAGGATCAAAAAACAATAATTGTGTCGTAAAACTAGGGTGAGTGTGTTAAGAAGGTATAATTGTGGTGTGAAACTAACCACCAAAGATTATTCTGATGATAAATCGTTAACTAAAACAGTTTGACTCTTAAAATCTCTTGTACAGTTTTGATTGGACTTAATGGAGAAACATGTATAATGTGAGTCCCACCACGTAGGAAACATTATAGAGTGGAAGGTGGGTGGCCACTAAATTATCCTACGGGTTATGAACCATTTTATCGTTTATGACTGACTTTCATGTTCTATAAAATCCAATACTGGCATTACGTTTCTGCATCTGATATGAGCCATCTCTGTGTGCCTCTACTTTCTCTCTCAATTACTGTCCACTTTCATATCACTCACGCGTTTCACAAAAAAATTACTGTTTAATGGTGTTTATGCTCCTCTGTTTCTCTATGGCCATTTGTCTCACATCTGCATCTGACACAATGTCTGCAAACCATTCTCTATCCGGAGACCAAACAATTACATTCAAATGTGATAATTTTGTGCTTGGTTTCTTTAAAGCAGGCAACTCTTCCAACTATTACGTAGGCATTTGGTACAAAAAGGTTGCTTCTAATCCTCCTACCGTAGTCTGGGTAGCAAACAGAGAAATACCCGTCTCCGACAGAGTTAATTCTGAACTAAAAATCGTAGATGGTAACTTAGTGCTCTTAAATGAGTTTAAGTTACAGATCTGCTCCATAGATGTCACCACCACCAATTTGAGTTTTGTGATTGCTGTTATTCATGATGATGGTAACCTAGTTTTGACAGACGGGTCAAATTCAGTTGAACCAGTTTGGCAAAGTTTTGACCACCCAGTTAATACTTGGTTGCCTGGTGCTAAACTTGCTTATGATTTTAGAAGTAGAAAGAAGCAGCTTCTTACTTCATGGAAAAGTGAAGAAAATCCTGATGTAGGCCTCTTTTCTTTAGAGCTTGACCCGACTGGTAAAGAGTATATATGCAAGAGGAATGGCTCCCATCAATATTGGACTAGCGGGGCTTGGAATGGACACATATTTAGTTTAGTTCCGGAAATGAGGACGAATTACATTTACAGTTTTAGCTTTATTTCAAATGAGAATGATAGTTACTTCACATATTCTGTGTATAATCCTTCCATCATATCAAGAATGTTTATTGGCGTTTCTGGCCAACTTGAATAACAAACATGGTTGGAAAGTACGAAGCAGTGGAATTTGTTTTTCTACATGGTGAGACTCACATTATACATGGGTGAGTGTGTTAAGAAGGTATAATTGTGGTGTGAAACTAACCACCAAAGATTATTCTGATGATAAATCGTTAACTAAAATAGTTTGACTCTTAAAATCTCAGATGATAAATTGTGGAGAAACATGTATATTGTGAGTCCCACCACGTAGAAAATATTATATAGTGGAAGGGGGTGGACCGCTAAATTATTCTACGTGTGATGAACCATTTTACGAGTTATGACTGACTCATGTGTTAGGATTTAGGAGGGATAATCATTCATATGCAAACGACCAGGAGCAAACGTTCATAACCAACAAATGCGAACAGGAACATAAAGATCAGAACATATGAGATTTTGGAACAAAAGATTCTTTTTCATATTTATGAAGTCGAAGTCTAATTAAGTTTACAAAGCTGTGTCTGCTTATGATATATAGAGAAAACCGACATACAAATTTCTTACTTCTTAAGATACTAACAAAATGACCAAAATACCCTTAGTAGATAAACTAAACTATATTATGCCAAAATTACTAAAATACCCTTAGGACTACAAGTCAAAACATCTAACAATCTCCACCTTGACTTTAGCTCCTAAGTAACACCATATTTCCAATTATCGATATTGAGCAAATCCAAACAGTGACGAAACTTGCTCAAAGGAACTGATGGTTGTAATGTAACTTTCCAACTTACAACCAAAATTTCCAATGGTGAAAACATAAGGATCTTCTAACATCAAGATCCGCAACATAATCCAAATCTGAGTAGCCGGCAACCAAATATTCACGTTCACCACCGTAAATGAGGCCAACATCACAGGTCCTGAGTTAAATGTAATCTATACTATCTAAAGATGCAATGGCTTAATTTAATGTGCAAGAGTAATTGTGCATAAAAAGTTGTAATGTACAAGGTAGTTTAAGCTACATCTTTACTATATGAATCATAGGTATTAACCAAAACATAATTAACTCAATTGAATGTAATGAAATGGAGGTGAATATGAAGTGTTCTTGGATTAAATGTTGGTTAGATGAAGTGCAAGGGTTGCAAGAATAATTTATGATTTAACCTAATGCATGCCTATATAAACCGGCCAAAATCACATGCACAAACACAAAAGTTCGAATCTTCATTCTTGATTTTTTTGTTTTTTTTTTTTTGTTTTGTTTTTAGGTTATAAGGTTATGAAAGCCGAAGGTAGTGCAGCTGCAAGTTATTCAACGTGTTTCATTCAATAGGTGGGCTCTACATCCATGCAAACATTAATTCAACAATAAGTTGAATCTCTACAATTGAATATCTCATTCTGTTTCTATTCGATTTGTTCATTTGCTGCTGTGAGTTTTTCCAAACAATTGTATAGGATTTGTTTACTTATTCATATCAGTTTTTGGGTTTGTTTGCTGCTGTGGAAGGGTTGTTTCTCAGTGCCTACTTTGCCTCATAATGGCAATTCTTAAAAGCCTTTAATGATGTTTGATGCTGATGCTCCCGCTTACATCCCTGTCAAATCAATTGGCGAGTGTGAAGTAACATTTGTGGTGAGATCATTAAGGTGAACCTTCCTTTTAGTTTTTATTGGCAATATAATTTTGCAGTGTGATGATAAAGACATTGTGCAGGCTGATATGGATCGTTTTGTTGAGGATGGATCCTCTTGATGATAGAGTCGAGTCTTTTTTATCTCATGATGATACAGATCCGAGGGATACGGTTGGTCGTGGTATGGATGTAAGCATATGTGAGTCTCATTGTATAATTTTTCAACATGTACATATCTATTTATAGGTGCCTAAGTGAATAGGCTGCACATGTCGGCTAAAGGGTCAAATCGGGTGAAGACCACAAAGAGGCATCCACAAACTCATTTGAAGACCAGAAAGAGACATGCACAAAATCATTTGAAGACCAGAAAGAGGCATGCATAAAATCACAGTTTGACTATTTAAGGTCAAACTTATGGCTTCCACAATTCAGTTTTGATATGGGTTTACTCCCGAGCTTTTAAAAATATCATTTTTGTCCACTAATGATATGACTATAAAATGTTGGAAGTTAGAAAAATGTAGTAGTTTCACATTCTTCATTGTTCATTTTATAAACTATTGAATAATCTATATTCTATGTATCTGCACAATGTACATTATATAGTAATTTCAGTATCATGAAACATGAATGGATAAAGTTTATCATATCACTGTCACCTAATTTATGGTACATGCACATCATTTGCAGGCGTGTGTAATTATTGGTTGTACCAATTTCAAGAAGGTAGTCTATTTGAGCATATTCTTTTGTTGAATGGCACGTGTAATAACCAAATGTGCTAAATATTTATGTGTGTTTCATCAATATAATGACATATTAGGGAATTTTATTTAATTCTCACAGTTATGAAATCTTATAACTAGCATATTTAATGTCGATACTTCTGTAGATGGTCTCTATCAGGAGTAAGGCTTCGTCATAATTGAGGATAAGTAACGTTGTCTCAAATTTTTTGCTTTCAAGTCTTCATTTCGTTATAATGTAGTAATGTATTTCATAACAGCAGTGCGTGCGTCATTAACGTTAAACTCAGTATCTTGACTTAATTAGTCAATACTTAAACTCTCTAAGAAAAGAAAAATAGAATGTAAATTCCAGTATATATGGAAAAGCATGCATCGAGGTAGCAGTGAATGATATTGGCTTAGAAAGCCAAACAAAACACTAAATATTTACATGTTCTCATCCACTCTTGAGTCAAAGGAAAACTAAGTCTTGATGTGGTCAACAAGATAGATGTTGAACCTTACTTGCGGTTCTAAGTTACCATACTATTTTGATCTCAATGAGACGCAACCCTAGAAAAACTCCAAACGCGTCGTTATAAATAGAAATATCTACATAATATTAAGTTTCAAATAACTTTTTATTGATTAGTGATAAAGGTCAAAGTGTATTATGAACTGAAATTAATAATGCCAGGAACTCCGATCCAATCCATTCTTTAAATCGTGTGTTTGATGCATTGACACTCAAAACAGAGAATATGAAAAGTTGGATTACAATTTATTTATTTGCCATAAATGTTACCTTTAGAGTATTTAATTTGTTGTGTATTTTGCGGTGAATATGAAGTGTTTTGGATTAAAAGTTGGTTAGATGAAGTGCAAGGGTTGCAAATAAAATGTTATCAATGCAACCTCATAATAAGTATACAATCATGAATGGCGATGAAGTGCAAGGGTCGCCGGAATTGATTATATGATATTTAATATAGAATTAAAAGTTGACTAGATGAAGTGCAAGAGTTTTCGGAATTGATCACATGGTATTTAATATAGAATTAAAAGTTGGTTAGATGAAGTGAAAGGGTTGCAAGAATAATTTATGATGTGAGTTTTTTTCTCATGCATGAATCTGCCATGGCATGGCATTTGTATGAAAAAGGTTGTTTCGGTTAGATTCGTGGTTAGATTAATTGGAAAAAGGTTGTTTCGGTTGCACTTATTAGTTAACAATAATTAACGAGGTCTTAAATATGCATGTATGGAAAAATTTAAAAATATCAACTTACAAATGGAACTTGGGCAGTATGAAGATACAAACAACAGTACTAAGTACCATGGGCAGTACAAATATGAGAACTCAGCAGTACTAATCTTTATTGATAGCAGTACTAAGTGATCGTCATATAAGTAGCAGTACAAAATGCCTTTGATTCTAAAAAAATGTACATATCAGAAAAAAGTCTCTTCACGTATACTCTTTTAATGTGAAAAAAATAACTTCAATACTGAAATGCCCTTTAAATGAGATGTCGCATCAATTACAATGTTATTGAATCATCATATTTGATCAAAGTACATTGCTTTTGAATATACAAGTTATACATTGTTAAATATTTAAACTCACCATCATATTAACAAGTCAACAAATTATTAAGTTTATCAGATTTAGAAGGTCTGATTAGCATATTTATCAGATACTCTTGGTGTATGTTTCAAGTTTAATAATTAAATAGTTACAAATGCACTTGAAATACCAGTTCCAATAAGCAGTACTAACTGCTATAACAAGCAGTACAAACATGAAATCCATGAACTGACAGTACTAATTTTCATTGGCAGCAATATTAACTAATATGGACAGTAGAAACTTACAACTTGCAGCTTTTAAATTTTCAATGGCAGTAGAAACATTGGCGCATGATTACATGTGAAGTTTACAATGTTACACATCATTTGTTGTGTCTCTTGGTTGGGTAAACGTTTGTTTTCCAAACTGACGTGTGAAATGGTTAACAAGTTTTATATAAATGGTTGATATTTATCAAGAAAAGGTTTGTCAACACCCTACGTATAAACTTTCAAGTTATTACATTGTGTGTATTATGCCGGGTATAGTTCGAATTTGAATGATAATCATGAAAAATGTATTGAACTTTACTTTGAAACTAAACGTTCATGGAGAAAAAAAAGTAGTCACAAGTCCAAAACAACGTATCAAGTATCTAATTTGGATATTAAATTCTCTATAACAACTTGCAAAAACCCTATTCACATGTACTCTTTTAAAATAAAGTAATTAGTTTATAGTGTAAACCTAATGTATACCTACCATTAAGTAATTCACAAATTTTGTTATTTATTATTTTGTTATATGTGATGAGGTAGAAAATGTAAATGCACATAATTATATTTGAAGTAAAAGGCAAATGAATAGCATTGTACGAAAGAATAAATTGTAATGACGAAACAATGTTCTCAAGTAGGATAATATTTTGTAGGTTATATGGATTTATTATGTTAGTTTTTATATAACAATCAAATAAGTGTGAACGGCTTAACTTGACGTCCTAATTTTACCTATGAGTAACTATTATCTCTTTTAACAAGTGAACAAAACCGACTCACATGTAACTAACTAACATATAAATAACCATGGTGACGTTTTTTTTTTTTTTTTTTTTTTTTTTTTTTTTGAAAAACTAAGAGCCATGTTTGCTAAATGCAAATTAAGTCCTATTTAATGCATGCATGGGAAAAAAGAAAAAGTAAAGTTATATATTTTATCGTAAAACACCCCTCAAGTAGACAACCAATACATTGTCACATTAAAAAATCATATGTACGTGACAGAATTATCAATTTAGCAAGAAATTTATAAATAGAGCAATTCAATAAAAATAACATCACATTTATCCTACAACCTATTGCCTAATAAAAATGCCACAACAAAATCCGCAAAAACCAATCTGTGCAGTTATTGAAAGTGATGATAGTTTATCACGGCAATACATACAACCTAATTAGTACCAACCATTAAGCTATGAACACTTAGATACAATTGGTGCAACGCACGGGTTTGCCAAAGCTTCCATGTTCGCCATATTGTATGGTTCTTCGCCATTACCCGCCTCAAATGTTCACAACAAGAAAAAAGTAATTTCGAAAGTGCATAATCTTGACCTGCCTGTTGCACAAACCATAAACGCATACAATCATACAATTTAGAAGAACCGGCAACATTTAAACTAATTAGTTTAGATAGTGTAAACCTAATGACTACCAACCATTAAGCTATGAACACTTAGACACAATTCGTGCAACGCACGGGCTTTACAATGCCTCGTACCTTGTAAATTCTCATGTCATTTATTAATGTTAATTACTAAGTAAATTCTAATCTAAAGTGATTAACCCATTTTTACGAGCTATTTTTTTTTTATTTCAATATATCAAACAACACATCACCAGTCGCTCTTTGATCATATAATGAGTCATGACTCGAATAGCTCTCACTTGCGCACCGACACTAAAAGATTAAGGCTGTGTTTGGTGGTGACACAGATTATGAGAGATTATGGGGGCTACAGCTTTTTTTTTTTTTCACAAAATAATCTTTTGTCTAAAAAGTAGCATTGTTTAGCTGAACAACTTATGAAAGATTATAGTAAAAATAATCTCCAAAAATAAAAGCTCCTTGAACCAACTTATGAAAGATTATCGGGGCTACATCTATTTTTTTTCACAAAATAATCTCTAATTATGTCATTTTAAACTTTTAATTTACAATTTTAGCTAGTTTACCAAACATCACTAAAAAAAATCTATAATTTTAATCTTTTTCAGCAACAGCACCAGCATAAGCACCAGCAACAGCTATTGTTGCCAAACATACCCTAAATGAACTACGAGATATATTTAACCAATATAATTAATATATATATATATATATATATATATATATATATATATATATATATATATATATATATATATATATATATATATATATATATATATATATATATATATATATATATATATATATATATATATATTACAAATAAAATTTTATTTGATTATCTATTTGAATTTTTCTTTCTTCTTTTCCTTGGGCCGAAGCAAACACAACACCAACATCACCACCACCAAGCCCATGTTGCATTTTTTTCTTTTCTTCTTTGGACCGAGCCACAAACCAATCCCAAGCCCAACAATGTTTTTCTTTCTTTTCTTTCTTTTGGATATAACTCAGGACACATGTACATACTTAACATTTTTTTTTCTTTTGTTACTCAACATCATACTCCAACACAACCCACAAGCTCAAACACACCTTTTTCTCTTTTCTTTCCATGCGTGTGAGACCATGAACCAACAAGCCACCCTACTTGTCACTCTAACACCTTGCCTACCCCATTAAACAATAATAAAACCCATACTTACTTTGAATCACTTAGAAACCAACATGCTCCTAAACTCCCCAACACACCCTCTTTTTCACTTCTCTTTTCTTTATAATAATCAACTAGGTACAAGTCTTCATTCCTCCATCCCATCGTGTACCATAAACAAATGCAACAAAACATTTGTAGCCTCCACCCTAATGCCTCATTCGACAAGACTAAACTATACCCCTTTGACCATTTTGCTCCATTCGACAAGACATGACATTGCATGCTTCTAAAACCACAATTAAAATAATCAAAGGATGGTACCTTGTTCCTCTATATAAACATCTCAAACCTCACATCTTACTCACACACTAAAAACTCACAAACACCTAACAAAAATACTTCAAATCAATTTTTTTTCTTCCTTTTGTTCCAACAGTCGAGCCACAGGAGAAGGAAGCAAGATTTATTGAGTCACATTACAAGTTTCTAGGCCTCTTTGGGTTTTGTTTTGGTTCGAGTGGGGTTTTGTTCGTAAAGCATAAGCCAAGATCGTTTTCTTCATTCTTCATTAACACATTTCTAATCGCGTCTCATCACCACCATTTTGGTATTGTAAGTCCTTAATTATACTCATTTCCATTCATATCTTAACGTTCTACTTAGTTATAATTATCATTTAAGTTGAATCACTTAGCAACTCACTAAAACTCACAAGTATATAAATGTTGTAACACACCTAAGAAACAAGCTCATATCTTTTAATCTAGACGTGCACTTAATAAATTTCTTAGCACAACCTCAGTAGCTCACCATAGTTGAACCATATAAAGAAAGTCCCATGCATGTACACACTCGACATGTTTTTTTCGAATTTGTTTAAAAGCCAAGCTAACTAACAAAATAACGTCACGAACACTCCCTTTTAACTAAAACAACATGCATGCATGATAATGCCTATAAACTAGTGAACATGAAAACATATGCACACCCACTGTGACGAAATGAATGTTCATTACTCGACCCATTTACTTCATTTTTAACTTGAGCATATCGACCTCAGTAGCACTAGATCAAAGAAATATGTATTATAGTCGGGACCTAAATATATGTGTTCCCATACATGTAGTCTGTGTCAAAAGAAAGCAAATATGTACGCCCCTTAAATGAGAAACCATGCATGCATGTCTATGTATAAATTAGTTACAATAAAAAGAAACCAAGCACCCACTGGAACATGAATTATAGTCAAACATCAAATGTGTTTTTCATGCGTACTGTGTCACATGGCAATATATACAATCCAGTTCGAGACCCCTTTAATACGTACGAAATACAAAACATAACACTAAGAAGCCTTTGCTCAACTGGTTTTGTCATTTACTTTTTCACAACAAACCCATGTTCGAACCCAAGTGGAGCTATATATTTCTTTCTTTTTCCACAACCTGCTCGTCTTTTTTTTTTTTTTTTTGCTACAAACCAAAGCGTTGCCCATGTTGGGCCTAAGGCCCACTGATTCATTTGTGTATATACTGATCTAAGCAAACAAGGTGGTATAGAAACTAAATATGAAGACTAAAATTTATTTTGAACAAAGAGAAAAAGGAAACTTCCATTTATTTACTTTGGACTAAAAATGCAAATTTTGCGAGACTGAGGGTTAAAAATGTTAATTCTGAAAATAGGGTGTGCGAAACTGGAAATTAAAATAAAGCTAAGGACTAAAACTGTAAATAACGGAAAGTAGGGGTAAAAAGTGTAAATTTGATATTATGGACTAAAATTTTGAATAATTATAATATTGGTTAAAAATGAAACTTTCATATGAGTTAAAGGGTGAGAATTGTAAATTTATTATATTGTCAAAACTTATAATTTTAACAAGTTTCTTTTGATATAAATACAACAAAAATTAACACATATTGATATATGGATATTATCCCGTAACAAATAAATATAAAGTCACTAACGAATATTCCAACGATAACAAAACCCACATAACATGAGTAATGTTTCAAAAATTATATTTTTTGAACTTTAAGCATTTTATCACGCGAGCATCAATAATCTAACACACATCAACATGCACATCGAGCCTAAACCACGAATCTAAACAATTGACATATTGCTCTAGGTTGCGAGCTGGAGCCACTCTTTTTCATCACTTGATTTCTACTTGTCTACTGTACCACCAAGGTGAGTTCATAGTCCCACATTTTTATATGATTTTAAACCCGTGGGGAGATACATGCTCTAAACCCGAACATAAGTATTTTTCTGTACGTTATTCTAAATGATATTGCCTAAGTTATCGATATTGCCAAAAGTCCCTCATATCATGAGCCATTAATCACTTGCGAGTGAACGCGAATATTGTGGATAGATCTATTGGGGTTGACGACCCCATTTGTGTTAGCTAGATTAGCAACCCAAATGCACTTTATTTGAGATAACCAGGAGAATGGCAAACTCCTGCTACGAGGGCCCCTTTTACTTGCACCATTATTATGCTGTGAGTTATATCATTTTATTTTATGATGCTACATGATGTCAACATTTGCGTGTCATGAGGCTTAGGGAAATATATCTATATATGTTACACAACGATATCACCGTTGTGCTACTGATCAACTATTTATTTATGTTTACACAACGATATCACCGTTGTGCTACTATTCAACTTGTGTTCAAACTATTACAAATTTAAACACTATGGATTCACTCAACCTTTGTGTTGACATTTTAAGCATGTTTTATCTCAGGTAACTAAAGATTTCAAGGCACGAAGTTGGCAAGGGCACTAGAGACTTTCCCTTTATTTCAAATAATTATATCATTCTTTTCAAACTCGGCATCACTTTTGTGAAACCTTATTTCTTTTGGGAAAATATTTTGTAACTCTGAATATTGAGTTTTCATTGAATGATATAAATTTATGGAAATCTTACTTTTGGATTGTTTTTCTATACTGATGACTGTGATCTAAGAAGTAATACCCCTTTTAAGTCTTCCGCTGTTACCAAAAATTTTATGGGGTGTTACAGATTGGTATCAGAGCCTAGGTTATAGAGAACCAAGTGATTTTCAAAACACTGGACTATAACTACGATTTCTAAAAGGACCATTTTAAACCTTACCACCTTATGCCCTCCGTGCCAACACTTTACTAACATATGCATTGAAATTTGTTTGGCAGATTATGCATAACGAATGAATATTATCACTTATGAACTCATGCATTGAGATTTGCTTGGCAGATTATGCACAACGAATGAATATTATCACTTATGAATGTTATAGCTATCAGACTTCATAACTAAACATTAATATTATTAAATGACTTACATTGGGATATTACAGTACCATGTCTTCCTCATCTCATCCCATCATCATTACTACAAACTCCGACATCGAGGATGCCTGCTCATCCACCAATGATCCGGCTCCTCCCTCACCACACCCCCCTGTACCTACATCATCCACACCACCTACTAAACCCGCCATACTTATTAGGCCCGGGAGGGATGTCCCATCCCATTACATTTTCCAATACTACCCCGCTGGACCCAGGATGGTACACACCAGGATTCGTCTAGTGTGCCCACTCCACTACCACCATCATGGACCCCTGGCATGCCTACCTATGAGGATTTGGATAACTCACTATGAATAGTACCACAACCACCACATCATACCACCACCAAGGATCCACCCAGAGGAGCACCAGGTAGTTCTTAGACTACACTATTATCATCAGTAGCTTCTATCCTAGCCACGAGATGTGTGGCCAAATTAGTGACGCTTGTAGTATCTCTTTGTTGTATAACAAATTTGAGACAAGTTATCATTTGGACATGTGGTTCGATTATGCTATGTATTGATATTGGTCTATAAAAGCCGAGATTTTCCATCATATGTGTAGTGATTGTATCTACTCATGTTATCATATCATATTATGGTAGCCGTGATTTATTCCGACCTTATCGTGTTTGAGCAAACCTTGTCATATTACATAGAATTGGTGTACAATCTCATATCGACTAAATGTGCCAACAGTCGCCCATTGCACTCCATATTTTACTTATCTTATAAACTATTATTATACCATTTTACAAACTACCACCATGTAAGAGACCAGTTTGATACCCTACCACTATCAACTTATGAATTGTTTTGTTAAGTTACATATAAACCATTTTGTAAACACCTTACAGACTGCTTTGCTACTATCTTGTGAAATCATCTACTATCACTTTATAAAACATTTTGCTAAAACTTTATATACTGTTTATCACTATCCCATTAGTCATTTCGTCACTTTACTTTACTACCCTCTTATAAAACAATGTCGCTAACAACTTACAATCTATTTTACGAACCATCCCACCGACTATTTGATATAAATGCAATAAACAAAATTTGCTACCCTACTACTAGTTTATAAATGTTTTTACTGACCCCTAGTAAACAATATTGCAAATACCCTACAGGTTTTATTATTGGCTTAAAAAATTATTTCACCCCTCTAAGCATCACATTAACCGCTGATAAAACAACAAACTATATCGCAAATGTATTACAAATCAATTTGTCGTTATCCTACGAACTGTTTTACTACCACAAAAATCAAAAATTACGACCTTACTGCCAACTTTTGGATAAAAAAGTGTCACCCCTATTGTTCTATAAACTATTTCCCATATTATTTTATGAACTATTTTATTTACTACCCTAATAGGCCAACAAACGGTTTCGCCAACTTTTTGAAAACTATGATGCAATTATCCAAAAATTTCCGCTACCATTTTATAAACTCTTTTACACACCGTTTTGCAACGTATTCTACAATCACCCTATGAACTAAGTCCTCTTTGAAAAGTATTTTAAGCTACCACTTTATGAACAGAGTTACCGATACTTTCCTTTAAACTAAATCCGACATTGCATCGTTGAACTTTAATTATGACAAGCTTGATCACCTATGTATTATTCAAGTAGGACCATGCTATGCTGGGAATAGTTGTCAAAATTTTTTTTGCCAAAGGTCAAACTTTTTATTACTATTGTTGAGAAATCACAAATGTACATAAAAGTTGTGCAAGCCATGGGCATCCGTACTAAGAAACACAATAACCAAATAGACTTCGACACCATCTTATCACATGAAATCAGTCTAGTCTCGCCGCATACTCTAATCCGTAAGGACCAATTACATCATTAGCCATCATAGAAGCAACCTACCAACGGACGTAGCCAAAATCAACGGGATTAACTACGATCATTACCATAAGAATTCATACGAGACTTAACCTTATGACATCACACTTTACTTCACATCATCCGATTTCGAAGGATCTCACCATCAAACATACAACTTCTAAGTTCAATAACTACCAAATGACTCATAACCCTAAGGGGAAACTAAGACTTACCCTCACTGTACTCAATGTCAATCATGATGATTACATTTAGCCCTAAATCGAAACCATGCTTGTTGCGTTGAACACTAAGTACACTAACGAATCAACCAACTGATTGCTAGTAGCAACCAGCACCATTCTTCAAGACTTTACCTTTGTAATACCTGAAATTCAGATAACATGTAAAATGACCAAAATGTCCTCACTACTTAAGAATTTAATTACAAGCTATTATAAGTACCAAATTAATCCGAATTATGTTAAATAAATTACATATAAGGTAAAATAAAATTAAGACAAGTCTTGTACTAATTTTTATATGTCCAAAATAATTATCTTGCACCTTAAAAAAATTAAAAACCGAAAATACATTACTTTTATTAATTTCGGTATAATTAAAAGTGATTTAAAAGTTAGATAAATACAACTAAATTAAGATAAGGATCAAACTAATCAAAATTATGATCCCCTTAACTAATATAGGCTGATTTCTATGTATTCCCCCCCCCCCCAAGACCGGATTTCCTATTCTATATAATTTTATCCCATTTATTTCTTTCTTTTTCATCAAGCCGAGAAAACACAAACACCAAATAATTCACCATTCATTCCATACGATTTCTGGAGGTCCAAGAGTAATTTTTCTGAGTTCATTATATTGCTAGGAAGCCAAGAAAAATAGCCATTCGAATTATAGAGGCCTGAATTCATTGTTGTCGAATTTTGTTCATACGTAAGGTATAATTCCCTATTAATTCATACGACCCTTTATAAATTCGTTTTCCATTTTTCCTAAGTTCCTTATATCATATATGATCTGTGAAAAATGATTACAAGGTTTGTTGGTCGCGTTTGTGCTCGTGGGGAATTTTTGTTCGATTTAAGCAAATCGTGTGGTATAATTTTCCATCTTCCATTCGATCATTCTGAGATCACTCTGGTATTTTTACCATGACCTCTACATCACATAGGGTCTGTATAAAATGATAAACACGAACCATGCATGATCTATAATTTATTTGTGAATTAAACCTTAAAAACGTAATAAAACTCTAACTAATTCTATACGAATTTTCTTGGCATGAAATCTATTTTATTTGGACTCTATACAGTACATATGATCTCATAAAAATACTAATTCGAATTGTTGAGGCTTGGATCATGTTTTGTGAATTTATGTTCTAATCGCTAATTTAGAAAAAAAAAGAAAAGAAATAAAATAAAAGAGAAAGAAATTAGGGTTAGGGTTTTGGTGTATGATTCTGGTCATTTAATGATGTTTAAGGTTTTTCATTATTATGGGGTAATGATTGGAATTTAATATTAGGGTTTGTAATAGTTTTGTTAATTAATGATTTGAAAAATAAAAGTATAGGGGCTGTTTTGTAATTTCTGAAACTTGTAGGGTATTTTTATAATGCTTTATACATCTGTAGGAATGTGGGAAAAATATTACTTTGGGGTCCTAAGTGTAAATATTGCAAGATAATGAATTAATTGTATTTATAAGGGTTGTTTTGAAATTAATTAAAATAGAGGGGCTAAAAGTATAAATTCTGGAATCTTGATATTTTTCGGAGTAAATACTGATATTAAAAGTGTAATGTGAAATTTTGAGGATTTATGGGCTTAATATGTAATTGTTATGAAATTATGATTTAATTTATAAGTTTTGTAAACTTAAAGGACCATTTATGTAAATTCTGAATTATGAGGGATCTGATCTGTACTATACCTAATTCTGATGATACATTCTGTAATTATGTAAAATAAGTTGCTTGTTTGATAAATATGAATATTGTAGGGATTAAATTGTGAATATTGTAAATCTAGGGTTTGTTTTGTAAATATGGTAACTAGAGGGGTATAATCTGTAAATTGTGAAACTAAAAGGATTAAGATGTCATTCTGAATAAAAGGAGTATTTAAGTCAGTAGTTAAAGTATTTTCATTGTGATACCTTTGAATTTAGAATAATTACAGTTTAAACCCTGAACTATGAAAATCTGTCATAATTAACCCTAAAGTTTTGTAACTTGATAAAAGATACCTTAATACCATAATATTCTGTAATTAAGGACTTAACAAAATCTGTAATATCAATATCTGGTTAAATATGGAAATCTGTTAATTCTGGAAACCTGCTAAAAATAGAAAATTACTAAAAATGGAAAGATAAACTAAAAGTAATAATCTGAATTAGAATCCGTAGTAATTCCGTCTTCTACTTCTTTAGGTGTGAAGAAGGAGAAGTCCTGATTTCTGTTTTGTGTCTGTTTTGCTTATTCTGCTTTGCTAATAAGGTACAGATATTCTGCCCTTTTTCAGTAAGGGTTTTTCATCCCATTTCTTTCAGTTTTTCATTTCCTTATTAGGATCCCCTATACCATTGCTATGTTCCCTTCTGTTTGTGAATCTTTGTTGTAATCTGTTTGTCTTGAACCTTTTGTTTGAACCTCTGCTATGATTCTTTTATTCTGAACCTTTTTCCTGAACTCTGATTGTAAACTTGTTTGTGAACCTTTGATGTGTTTCTTCTGTTCTGAACCTTTCTTGAACCTTTGTGTTTTGATCTCTTGTTCTGAACCCTGAATTTGTGAATCTTGATTGAATCTGATCTGTGAACCTTGTTCTGAACCTTAACCTGATATATCTGTTGTAAACTTTGATTTGATTTTTGGTATAAACCTTAACCTGTTAAATCCTTATCTGAACCTAATTGATTTTGAACCTTTATTAAACTACATATGAAACTGTTTAAGAAAAGCTATTAAAAAAAATAAAATAAGCGATACCACTTGAAATGGAAGTTACTAAAAGTTTCGGAGGACCATTTTTATGAAAACTATTTTGTAAGATCATTTCAATGAAAACCATTATTAAAGGATTGATTTAAATAAACTTGTGACAGGAACTTCTGAAATGGATTATTGCTATAAACTTGTAATTGTTAACCCTTGATATACTCTTTCGGACTATTGGAAATAAACCTTTTAATCTGAACTTAAACTTTGATATAAAACTTAATCTGATAAACTCTGATTTGAACCTTCGATATTTATTTCTGAACCGTTTGACATGAACCTTTTGCCATGTACCCTTAAGATATGACCTTCTGATTTTGATAGTACATCTGACCTTGACCACAGTCTTATATCCGAGCCAATCACTAGGCATGAGGGTTTCATGTCCGTGTCATTGATGCACCGATGGCATGACTCTAGGGCAGGAGAGTGATGACCTGTCCCGTCCCTGATTTTATCTGTTATGTAGGAGAAGATTCTGGCCTACTGGGGCGTATGGATGCATCCTAGATCTGATCTGATTTCTGTTATCTGTTATTATGTTATCTGTTTTATATATCTCTGGTGACTGATGGTGTGTGCGATACACGTCTTTCACATATATCTGGGAGCTGATCACTCCGATTTGATACATGAGGTCACCCCTCATATTATCTGGTTACTTGAGAGGTATCCCCTCTAGATTACTTATGTGACTACACTGTTATGATATTATCTGTTATCTGGGCTCGTGATAGATTTATGTTCCCTTTATTCTTACACCTTATTTATTTCTTATTCTTATTTCGTTTCACTTATTCCATTTCTTATTCCTATTCTTTCATTTGACTTTGTTTCTGTATGATCTGTATTTTCTGATTTCCTTTGTACTGCTATCTGTTATCGTTTCTGTTATCTATATATCTGTTCACTGAGCTTTTGAAGCTCAGCCGCATTTCTTTTCCTGCGGCAGGTTTTAGTAGGAAGCTGGGAATGAGTGAGAGTGTACCTCTGGACTTAGAAGGCTTGGTAGCTATTTTGGATTAGAATTGGATAGAAGATATTATGTTTTAGAATTAGTTTTGAAAGTTTTCATTGTAACCTTGTAGATTCAGTTTTTCATTTGTAATCCTTTGAGATTTTTGTATTACTGTAGATGTATGCTCTGTTTTGATCTGATATGAATCCATTATTGTGATATCTTTACCCTTGTCGGGTTGGGGTGTTACAATTTATGGTATCAGAGCTCACAGGCTGCGACTCGTAATACATTTACCCTTGACCTGTGAAGTCTGGATCACTAAGTTTCCACTGTAGGCGCTCGTAGGACAACCTTTGAGAATTTGCTTTAGGATTTTCCTATAGGAACTTAAATTCTGACCAGTGAGGAATGGGTAGACTATAAGTCATTTGCTTAAGTATCTTGCTTCCGCACCTCTCTGATTCGTGTCTTGCTTTTGGTTAAAAATCACATTTGGAAATTTAGAGCTTATGCCTTGCACCACCTAAGAATTGAAACCTAAATAAAATCTGAAGCATTGGAAATTGCGTAGTAATTATCTGACATTATTTGATCCTTGCCTTCCGATTTCCACTCCGACCTCTGAAACTTCTGTTAATCATTCTGATGCCTCTTTGGGCAATCTGAGAATCCCCATGACGATGATACACTTGATACATTCTGTTAGTTGTTCTCGTTTCTAATAATCACCTATGAATCTTCTGATACTATTTGATTTCGACTTAACCATCTCTGTTCCCATGAGAAGCCTTGTGGTGTTTTAACCACGAGTACACATATGTTTTCCCTCTCATTCTGAATGGTAAAATCTGCTTTGTTGATCCGTCTTTCCTTGGTAGTAACCTTGACTTTATTCTTATAAGGATAAATTGAATGATCATTTAAAATATTGATGACTATCCTCCTATGTCTAACCTTTGGCGTTTGAAACAATGTTGGAACCCCGACATGATTACCAATTGTTAAACTTTTGCTGCCATTACCTGATTTTGACCTTCACTTCCGATCTGTTTGATAAACAGTCTGATATCTTTCCGACCATCCCGAAGGCCGTTTAACCCTAATGTGGTTGACACCTTCTATAATTCATTACCCGTGCTGGATATAAATGTATCATCTGATACTATTCTGTCTTGCAAAATCCATACCACTCCTATGAGAACTCTGGTGATTTTAATCTTGGGTATAGAAGTTTGTTCCCTCCCTTGAATGATGAATCTTATTTGCCCATCAGTTTTCCTTTGGAAGGATTTGATGCAAATACTATCTCTGTATGAAACTGTTAACTGAGCATGATGATGCTGATAACCGATATTTCATAAACCTCACTTTGACAGTATTCGATGTTCGTATTACCGATGACTCACACCCTACCTGCCGCTTGTGATATATAGCTAAATGAAACCCCAACACCTTGAACTGTTCGCTTATCTATCCCCAACACTATACTGAACCACGTACTTGACTCTGACATATGAACTATCCGTCTGGGTTAATGACCATATTCGTTCTGCGGATCTGTTTACTATTGATATACTTGATTTTGGAGATCTTGTGATTATTGATTGGCTGGTTCTTCAGCTATCATAAACTACCGCATCTGAAGTGTAACAATCTGACTCACCCTATTTTGTTATAATAACCTTTAACCGCTTAAATCTGTTAAGCTTATCACTGTTATGGAAATATTTACTCTGATCTCATTTGATTGTCAAATTCTCCTGACACCTATTAGTATCCACCCCTAGAAAGTTTTGTTGTACAAATTTTCTGGCATTTTCTAATGAAACTCCTGGGTTTTCCTCCCGTTTGAGAAGTAGAATTGATTCTGAACCGATCTCGGTTGACGAGCCATGATGCTATAGAAGTTGAGAGATTGAAGAAACCAATGAGATATGATTTTTGTTTCACCTCAGTGTTTCCCTTGAATACCCTATTAAACTATGAAGTAGAAAGAGAAAAAAAATTTGCTTCAACATAACAACTATCGTAAACCTAACCGTAATTTTAACCGTAATCACTTTTCATTTCTGCGTATCAATGATTAAATTGTTCTACCTTGAAATTCTGTATCAGACAACCTCATTAAATGTTTGAAGGACTGATGAAGCAACCACAAGAACTCCTAAGATGGGAGATGACTAACTGAGAGAAGCTTCCGTAAAGTATTTCAGTTTTATATGAAGTTATCCCTGAAAAGATTCATGAAAACTGTTTTCGTACTCATTGTGACCATTATGAGTCTTAAATAATGCCAATAGTATTGGCTAATAAGAATCATGTTTTCACGAGTATCTGGACAATTGTCATAGTATGACAGCATGTTGTGCCCTGAGACGAACGAGGAAACATATAGACCATCTTCGTATTAAATGGAATGACCTTTGTTCTGGAAGAGTAGATGTAATTGGCGTTCAGAGATTGTAGCAGACACCACTACCAAGCATCCGATGACGACAGCAATCTGAGTTGGCGAATTCCGAACTGTGCTAGCAGACTTGTCCAAGACTCGCAGTCTTGCTTCTCTATTCATTTTAGTTGTACTAAGATGAATTGGGAGCAGAAGCAGACTTGAGAATGGAAATTGAGATCATGATTTTGAATGGAAGAAAATTCTGAAGCGAACGTTTGGTTTGGAAGAATGAATTCTGTGATGGATGAAGCTATGGATGACGTAATTGATTTCCTCTTGACCTATTTAAATTTTGTTACCTGATGATAAAATCCTTTGAATGATTTAGGTTCTCTATAGTAATTCCGCTCTGTGTTCATTCTGCGCATGTTGGACGATGGTTTGTTATGTGAAATTTGACAAATAATGGATGATCTGATGTACCAAATTCTGATAGAAATTCTGGGACTTCCGTTAACTTTTTCGAGTGATTCGTTCTCTCCTCTTAGTTAGTGTATTTGATTTTGATGACCTCTGAGACCGTAGGAAGACTAGGTGGATTAGGATAAGTTTGTTCTGTTCACGACTTGAGATAAAGTATGACCATCATGAGGGCATATTTATATGATGCCAGTATTATGACGTCTGGCCAACGTGATAATACTTACATCATATAACGTGCACTTGTTGTGGGCATATGATATTTCGGGAAGTGCCTTTGAACCTTAGAAATTCTGATAACTGTTGGGAGTATCTGCCTTAGTGAGACTGTAAGTTCATTTCTGACTGTACGCGTAATCTGCTTCCACCGTTATGCGAATTGATACGTCTGGATTCTCGTCACGCGTTTTGCTGACCTCTGTACTTCTGATAACTATCTTAGGTTACATTGTAGAACTTTATGCTAATTGATGTTATCAATAATCTATTTCCAGCACGTTCTAATCTAATTTGTCTAATCAATGTCTGTGAACGACATATCCGTCAAAACCCTATGTATTTCTTTGTCTTTTCCGAGGGAATCTGATTTTCATCTACTACGTTTGGTATGTTATTCTTCTGATCTGGATTCAGTATGTTATGTCTGTTCTGAGGATCTGAAACAATTTTGGAATCTACAAGTTCGAGTCATGAGAAACAAATCTTTCATATGTCTGTTCACCGTCAGTTGTGTTTCTGTTTCGTTTCACCTCAATTCTCGTCTTAGTCTGTTATGTCTTTGTTTTGTTTTCTGCTCTCTTTTCGTTCTGCTTTCTGCAAATTTCGAGGACGAAATTTTTTTGTTAGTGGGGAAGAAGTTGTAATACCTGAAATTCAGATAACATGTAAAATGACCAAAATGTCCTCACTACTTAAGAATTTAATTACAAGCTATTATAAGTACCAAATTAATCCGAATTATGTTAAATAAATTACATATAAGGTAAAATAAAATTAAGACAAGTCTTGTACTAATTTTTATATGTCCAAAATAATTATCTTGCACCTTACAAAAATTAAAAACCAAAAATACATTACTTTTATTAATTTCGGTATAATTAAAAGTGATTTAAAAGTTAGATAAATACAACTAAATTATGATAAGGATCAAACTAATCAAAATTCTGATCCCCTTAACTAATATAGGCCGATTTCTATGTATTCCCCCCCCCCCCCAAGACCGGATTTCCTATTCTATATAATTTTATCCCATTTATTTCTTTCTTTTTCATCAAGCCGAGAAAACACAAACACCAAATAATTCACCATTCATTCCATACGATTTCTAGAGGTCCAAGAGTAATTTTTCTGAGTTCATTATATTGCTAGGAAGCCAAGAAAAATAGCCATTCGAATTATAGAGGCCTGAATTCATTGTTGTCGAATTTTGTTCATACGTAAGGTATAATTCCCTATTAATTCATACGACCCTTTATAAATTCGTTTTACATTTTTCCTGAGTTCCTTATATCATATATGATCTGTGAAAAATGATTACAAGGTTTGTTGGTCGCGTTTGTGCTCGTGGGAAATTTTTGTTCGATTTAAGCAAATCGTGTGGTATAATTTTCCATCTTCCATTCGATCATTCTGAGATCACTCTGGTATTTTTCCCATGACCTCTACGTCACATAGGGTCTGTATAAAATGATAAACACGAACCATGCATGATCTATAATTTATTTGTGAATTAAACCTTAAAAACGTAATAAAACTCTAACTAATTCTATACGAATTTTCTTGGCATGAAATCTATTTTATTTGGACTCTATACAGTACATATGATCTCATAAAAATACTAATTCGAATTGTTGAGGCTTGGATCATGTTTTGTGAATTTATGTTCTAATCGCTAATTTAGAAAATAAAGAAAAGAAATAAAATAAAAAAGAAAGAAATTAGGGTTAGGGTTTTGGTGTATGATTCTGGTCATTTAATGATGTTTAAGGTTTGTCATTATTATGGGGTAATGATTGGAATTTAATATTAGGGTTTGTAATAGTTTTGTTAATTAATGATTTGAAAAATAAAAGTATAGGGGCTGTTTTGTAATTTCTGAAACTTGTAGGGTATTTTTATAATGCTTTATACATCTGTAGGAATGTGGGAAAAATATTACTTTGGGGTCCTAAGTGTAAATATTGCAAGATAATGAATTAATTGTATTTATAAGGGTTGTTTTGAAATTAATTAAAATAGAGGGGCTAAAAGTATAAATTCTGGAATCTTGATATTTTTCGGAGTAAATACTGATATTAAAAGTGTAATGTGAAATTTTGAGGATTTATGGGCTTAATATGTAATTGTTATGAAATTATGATTTAATTTATAAGTTTTGTAAACTTAAAGGACCATTTATGTAAATTCTGAATTATGAGGGATCTGATCTGTACTATACCTAATTCTGATGATACATTCTGTAATTATGTAAAATAAAGTTGCTTGTTTGATAAATATGAATATTGTAGGGATTAAATTGTGAATATTGTAAATCTAGGGTTTGTTTTGTAAATATGGTAACTAGAGGGGTATAATCTGTAAATTGTGAAACTAAAAGGATTAAGATGTCATTCTGAATAAAAGGAGTATTTAAGTCAGTAGTTAAAGTATTTTCATTGTGATACCTTTGAATTTAGAATAATTACAGTTTAAACCCTGAACTATGAAAATCTGTCATAATTAACCCTAAAGTTTTGTAACTTGATAAAAGATACCTTAATACCATAATATTCTGTAATTAAGGACTTAACAAAATCTGTAATATCAATATCTGGTTAAATATGGAAATCTGTTAATTCTGGAAACCTGCTAAAAATAGAAAATTACTAAAAATGGAAAGATAAACTAAAAGTAATAATCTGAATTAGAATCCGTAGTAATTCCGTCTTCTACTTCTTTAGGTGTGAAGAAGGAGAAGTCCTGATTTCTGTTTTGTGTCTGTTTTGCTTATTCTGCTTTGCTAATAAGGTACAGATATTCTGCCCTTTTTCAGTAAGGGTTTTTCATCCCATTTCTTTCAGTTTTTCATTTCCTTATTAGGATCCCCTATACCATTGCTATGTTCCCTTCTGTTTGTGAATCTTTGTTGTAATCTGTTTGTCTTGAACCTTTTGTTTGAACCTCTGCTATGATTCTTTTATTCTGAACCTTTTTCCTGAACTCTGATTGTAAACTTGTTTGTGAACCTTTGATGTGTTTCTTCTGTTCTGAACCTTTCTTGAACCTTTGTGTTTTGATCTCTTGTTCTGAACCCTGAATTTGTGAATCTTGATTGAATCTGATCTGTGAACCTTGTTCTGAACCTTAACCTGATATATCTGTTGTAAACTTTGATTTGATTTTTGGTATAAACCTTAACCTGTTAAATCCTTATCTGAACCTAATTTATTTTGAACCTTTATTAAACTACATATGAAACTGTTTAAGAAAAGCTATTTAAAAAAAAAATAAGCGATACCACTTGAAATGGAAGTTACTAAAAGTTTCGGAGGACCATTTTTATGAAAACTATTTTGTAAGATCATTTCAATGAAAACCATTATTAAAGGATTGATTTAAATGAACTTGTGACAGGAACTTCTGAAATGGATTATTGCTATAAACTTGTAATTGTTAACCCTTGATATACTCTTTTGGACTATTGGAAATAAACCTTTTAATCTGAACTTAAACTTTGATATAAAACTTAATCTGATAAACTCTGATTTGAACCTTCGATATTTATTTCTGAACTGTTTGACATGAACCTTTTGCCATGTACCCTTAAGATATGACCTTCTGATTTTGATAGTACATCTGACCTTGACCACAGTATTATATCCGAGCCAATCACTAGGCATGAGGGTTTCATGTCCGTGTCATTGATGCACCGATGGCATGACTCTAGGGCAGGAGAGTGATGACCTGTCCCGTCCCTGATTTTATCTGTTATGTAGGAGAAGATTCTGGCCTACTGGGGCGTATGGATGCATCCTAGATCTGATCTGATTTCTGTTATCTGTTATTATGTTATCTGTTTTATATATCTCTGGTGACTGATGGTGTGTGCGATACACGTCTTTCACATATATCTGTGAGCTGATCACTCCGATTTGATACATGAGGTCACCCCTCATATTATCTGGTTACTTGAGAGGTATCCCCTCTAGATTACTTATGTGACTACACTGTTATGATATTATCTGTTATCTGGGCTCGTGATAGATTTCTGTTCCCTTTATTCTTACACCTTATTTATTTCTTATTCTTATTTCGTTTCACTTATTCCATTTCTTATTCCTATTCTTTCATTTGACTTTGTTTCTGTATGATCTGTATTTTCTGATTTCCTTTGTACTGCTATCTGTTATCGTTTCTGTTATCTATATATCTGTTCACTGAGCTTTTGAAGCTCAGCCGCATTTCTTTTCCTGCGGCAGGTTTTAGTAGGAAGCTGGGAATGAGTGAGAGTGTACCTCTGGACTTAGAAGGCTTGGTAGCTATTTTGGATTAGAATTGGATAGAAGATATTATGTTTTAGAATTAGTTTTGAAAGTTTTCATTGTAACCTTGTAGATTCAGTTTTTCATTTGTAATCCTTTGAGATTTTTGTATTACTGTAGATGTATGCTCTGTTTTGATCTGATATGAATCCATTATTGTGATATCTTTACCCTTGTCGGGTTGGGGTGTTACAACCTTTCATGTTAAGTGTACCACCAAACTAACCATTTGACTACTAATAGAACCAGCGTCATCTTTCGAGGTTGCACCCTAAACCTACTAGATACCCATAAGACATCGACTTAGTGTCCACAGAACTTGAGGCCTAAACATTTTGGTCTAGTTACTGAATTATCCACGATGAGAAACTCGTTCGCGTACCTTATGGTAATAGGATCTTAACAATACGATGAGGACCCCTCGAGGGAAGTAAACAATGAAGGAACCAATGGAACTTTTGACAAGGACTAGGAACTTACAATGGGATGACTTATAACCTAACGAAAGTTTTAAGACCTTACAGATCAAACCGAGCCACTATCTTGGGAAATTGCCAAATCTTTCACTAATTCTTTGAGGGTATTAGCCTGACTGGAACGTCAGAGTAATCCAAAACGCCGTTGTCCATTAAACCAAACCTTAGAGGTAAATCAAGCATCTCTATCCGCGATTAGGAATGACAAGATACCATAACTTGACATTATTCGGTCAATGTATAATTCACCCTTTCCACACCGTATAATAAGATTTCCCTTATAAGTGATGGATACCTTGGATTGGACAATCATTATACGATCACCCTTACAACGTGTCCCCTAGGAGTTCCAGATTATTCAGCCTCAAAAATCCATTTTAACCTTGCTCCCACGCTGAAATGCCAAACAGACTCAACGAACCAACCGGCCATTGATACACAACTATCACTTGTAGCCAAGGAAAATGCCTCATGACACAATATCCGACTCACTCATAAGTCATGATACATCCCAATACTGCTCTAGTGAATTTAGTACCATATCTATAAACTTCACCCGACATTTAACCACCAAACACTATCGAACATTGGAAACTAGACTATGTCCTTAAAATTTTCGAAAACTTATATAAATGCCATACCCAACTATACCTTCAACTTTTATGATTTCGCTTTCAAGAATCTTTCTTTAAAAACTCTTTTATATCAACTACAAAAGTATTTCTCCAAGATATTCATTTTGTGGAGTTAAAAGTTTTCTCTGGTCAAATTATATCAAAACTTTTGCATATTGAAGAGCGACTAAGTGTTAATTTTTGTGTGAAATTATTTTATCTACACCATGCTTAAAAACCCACACTACTAAATAATACATCAATTTTAGTCAAACCTTATCAAGCTTTCAAACGTCTAAACATTGATTTCTGTGAAATTGTCTTATCTATACCGCATTTAAAATTCGTTTCACTAAACTTTAAATTTTTCAGGGTCACATCTATTTACTTGACTATTAACCTCAAACAAAGAAATTTGTGTCTTTTAAATTATTGATTTGGTCGGATTCGTGTAAAACGCATACTCAAATAAAAATTTCGAACAAAACTTTTATCAATACCTCTAAGCAAGAAAATGCACAATACCTGACTTGCCTAAGATTGAAAATAGCGATATGACATACCTTAACACTATTCCTTCGAAGTGCAACTTTCCACTCATCATGTAAGATAGGATTCTCACCCTGGTAGAAGCGCGTGAAATTGAATAAGCAGTTACTCAAGAGACGACGTGCCCTTTCAGAGTTTTAGATAGCATAATCCCTTTGGCACGTGGCATCACTTTCACTTGGGATAATAAGAGATCACATCTGACCGTAAGACCTTTAACTTCCTTCTGTAACGAGACAAACATCCCTCGACAGAGTACCCACTTGACTTAGACCACTATACCACGAATCTCTAGTCAAAATACACCATAGTTTTGCCTTGACAAGTTAAGCACTTGCAATCACGAGCATTATCTGATGATAGCTTTCGAACATTCTTAATCATTGGCACCCGAATTTGCCCTTATGTAACACCCCCAATTTCATGATACGCAGCGGAATTCAAATTGGGTGTTACTTCATGGCACAACAGTTGAATAGTAGAAAACGATCACCAATTTAGTCGTTTTAAAGGATTTATCATTCGAATATCAGAGTTTTACAAAGTGAGGTGCCAGTCGTTTCAAAATTTATTAAATAGGTTTTCGAATGATAGTAAAATTTATAGCCTTCATAAGTATCCGTGCTCCTCCGTGCCATCCTTGCTTATTATGGACCTGAGATAAACACATGCTAAAAGCGTCAACACAAAGGTTGGTGAGTTCATAGAGTTTGTAAGTAAAAACTGTTGATTTCCAAAATCAAAGAGTTTGTGAGTCCATAGCAGTTGTAAATAAACAGTTGATTATCGAAGTCAAAGGGTGAGTAATACCATAGTATTTATAGTTAAACCAGTTGATTGTCAAAATCAAAGTGTGAGTGAATCCTTAGAGTTTGCATAAAATCAGTTGATTATCAATAGTTCCAAGTTTAGGTAATAATTGTAATAAATACCATTATTAATAAAATAAGCGATGGGTTACGATGTTATACACCCATAGTTGGTTTGTTATAAAGTAAGTGGTGGGTTAAGTTGTTATACACCTATAGTTGGTTTGGTTGCCCTAGATGGGTCAACACAAAGTAGTTATTGTTTGCCATGTAGTGATTTTCTGCTATATAGTAAATACAAGTTCAAGTTTTGATAAAAGAATGGCAATACTGTATCATGACTACAGTATCGTTCTATTGCCCTAAGCCTCATGACACTCAACGTTTAACAGGCATCAGAAATGATGTAAAGTAAATAGGCCCTCGGGATAGGTATTTGCCAATAACCTATAAGTTTGTTTAATTAAAGTGCGCTTAGGTGGCTCATCCTAGCAGACCCAAACGGGGATTGTCAGTCCCAAATAGATCTATTCACAATTATTTACGTTCACTCGCAAGTGATTAAGGTTCATGATATGAGGGACTTCGAACAGGGCAATAAAGGTAAACTTAGGCAATAGTGAATCAGGTATAGCATACAGTTGAAAATCACTTGTGATCATGTTTATAGTAGGTACCTCTCCATGAGATATAAAAGCGTATAAAAGTGGATTCATAAGTTCATAGTAAATTGCAAAAGTTTATAGTGCCCTTGTAAGTAAAAACAAGTATTACGTTTAAATAACAAGTAGAGTGGTTTATCAACTGAGTATAATGTTTAAGGTAAACTAGTAAAGTTTATATGAAATACAAGCATGTATTTCCACCAAAAGTAATTTCAAAATAGGTAAAAGAGTGGTCTATGGAACTCACAGTATCATGTATATAGATAAGAGTACTTGTAAAAGTATAAAGCATGTATCACCCCCAAAGCATTTATAAAACAATTATAACGAGTAAAAGTGGGGCGATAACTCATAGTAGTATGTAAAAGTGCTTGTAAAAGCAAATAGTTTAAGCATGTATCTCCCCCAAAAATATTTCAAAACGTATAAAAAGAGGGGCTATGAAACTCACGATAATACGTAAAAGTTAAGAGTACTTGTAAAAGTAAAAGCAATTAGTTGAGCATGTATCTCCCCCAAAAGTAATTCAAAACGTTTAAAGGTAGGGGCTATAAACTCACAGTAGTATGTAAAAGTGCTTGTTAAAGTAAAAGCAAGTAGTTTAAGCATGTATCTCCCCCAAAACGTTTATAAAACAAGTAAAAGTAGGGGCCATGAACTCACCTTGGAATGTAGTGATGTAAGTAACGCAACGGTGCCAAAGAGTGTGGCGGAATAGAGTAACATAAGTGATGTCAAGAGTCAGAGCACGATGATATGGAATTCGGCACGACCTAACGAATATGAAACTCATCTTAACGTATATTCCAAAACGTAATGGTTTCCAATAGTTAACTATTCCCATTCCCAAGTATTGTTTCAAATCTTGGTTCCAAAAATATTTTCGTTATATCCGTTTAATAGTGTTTGGTATCATCATTCGTGTAGTGGTTTGAATGTCAAGACTCGAAAACTCACACCAAAGTATAAAACATATTACACAGGTATGCGAGGAAATAAACACGTAAGAGTCAAGTAGCATATAAGAGCTAAAGTGAGTTGACTGTTAATTTCTAGTCAATTTAACTAAAGTTGTTCCAGTTAGTTAATTTACCGGATGGTTTTAGTTTACAAGTTTTATATGTCATCGAGTTTTAATATCAAGTTAACTATAACAAATTAATTCTAATTATTAAATTTGTTAAGTTTGTCGATAATACAAGTCTCAACCAAAGGTATATAATCCGATTTTAAGGGCCAAGTCCCAAGTCCAATATTAATAACCTTATACAAAATGTATCTCACCAAAAACCAAATACCAAAACCTTACATTTATGTAAGCTAAATAAGTCGCGAAAAGGCCGAAATGAGTAAACCAAAATGTATATGTATCGAAAAGATCAAACCATCCCATTTGTGTTTAATTATTATCAAAAGTAAATAAACATATATTTATGTTTATAATTTTTATGTTTACGAAATTAAATATTCATTACGTTCTGTTTATTCAAAAATTAAATAAATGTTTTTGTCTTCCTTTTCTCGGTTATCCCCAATAACAACGACACAATAACAACAACATTAACAATGACAACAACCAACAATTACCCACAACGATGCCGAGACCCTAGTGGTCTCGGCCTACCTCTCGGCTCATCACCAAAACCAAACGAGCCCTCTTGGGGTCTCGATTACAACAACAAACAACAATAACATAACAACAATTAATCATGTATTCGGCCGAGACCGTAGTGGTCTCGGCTCTTGTTCCCATGGCAGCCCGACCACAAAAAAAACAACAAATAAACAACAACAATAAACAACAACAATAAACAACATCAACTTGCCGAGACCATCATAGTCTCGGCTTCGTCTCTCGGTGCAGCCAACAACAACAACAAACAAATAAACGACAAAAACAAATAACATCAACTTCAACAACACAAATTTAACATCAAGAACCTCAATCAAAAGCCACTATCCCAATCCTTAACTCTCGGCTCAAACCCATTCGGCACTACAATCCAAATCCGAACCATAAATAATTAACAACAATGACAACAAGAACATCAAGACTACCTCGTCAAGAATCAAAACAAGCTCACAAAATCAAAATAAAGATCAAGAACATCATTAGTACCGTGAGCTTAGCTCACGATCGTGATTCAACTCGACACATAAACACACTTACGATACCATTTTTGTTTTCTAATCATTTTTATTTAGCAAAAACATTAAAACCCGTTTGTTATTAACCCGAAATATCAAGATTAAAACTGAGTTGACTCGTATACGAGTCAACTCGCGCATGGTGTTCGCGTTCCTTACCTTTCTTCTTCGATCTACACGTTGTGGGTGACAAGAGGTGATGAGGAAAGGTTCTTGGTGGCGCGTGGTGATAACGAGGGTGGCAGTGGGGTGTTGATTG
Source organism: Artemisia tridentata subsp. tridentata (assembly GCA_021014915.2). Taxonomy (NCBI): domain Eukaryota; kingdom Viridiplantae; phylum Streptophyta; class Magnoliopsida; order Asterales; family Asteraceae; genus Artemisia; species Artemisia tridentata. The sequence goes on from CP139501.1 coordinate 243,803,337, forward strand.
AGCGTGTGGAGTGGTGTAGGTGGTAAAGGAAATGATGTAAGGTGGCTTGGTGGTGGCGGTGTGGTGAGGCTGTAGTGGTGGTGATGGAGCGTTGTGAGGTTGCTGTTGATCTCCAAAGAGAGGAGGGAGGAGAGTTATCTCTTCTCTTTCTTTGTGTTTATAGAATGAAAGGGAAACACAGATATATATAAAAATGAGAAAGAGCTATTTGACTAAGTGTACTACTTTTACTAACCACTTTAGATTGCGTGGAGTGTTGGTGATATTTTATGGCTCTGACATGGAGTGTTCAAATATGAATGATGATTACACATTATGATAGTGTGTGTAAGTAAGTTAAATGATGGTGGTTTTTGGTGTGTTTGGCCGGCGCTCACAACCAAAGGGAAGAAGACAAAAGAGTTTTTGTGTTAATTTTAGTTGGCTCGTTGGTGTCTTAAGGGGTCAAGCGAATATAGAAAATGTGACTAAAATCCATTGTGGCTCGATTGGAGGTGCCTGGAAGTCGAACGAAATAAATTCACTAGACAAAATATATTTTTGAGTCGAGTTGAGATAATTGGAGATCGAGCTAAGCTTGGATGTTTTTAATTTCCGTTATACGTTCGTATAAGGTTTAGTACTTCGTGAATCTTGATTCTATGTTGAATGATGAATTGATCTATTTAAAGTTTGTATGATGTTGTTAAAAGGATTTCAAAGATATTGATCCAAAGTAAGGGTACTATAGTCGATTTCTAAATAATTTTAAAAGAGATTGGGCCGAATTGGAATGCCGGGGTACGTGTATGAGTTTGATACAAAGAATGCGAATTGCGATACAACGTCCCGTTTAGTAATAATGTTGAATGAAAGTAAAAAAAAAAAAAAAAAATTAGTCCGTAAAAATGGTTAATTAAATCGTGACAATAGATTACTCTCGTTAATCATTTATAATTAGGTGGGAAATTTTACGGGATATTACACCTTAGTTCCCTTGAGTAATGGACCATCACTCTTGACTAGCCATGTATGCCTACTGACATGTTATTCCTTGTCATTCACACCAAGGGACTTTTCCCTTAAATTCTCTATAGCCGCCATGAGAATAATAGCAATATCTAGCCCTACTTTTTTTAATCCAAATGGGACCCATCCTTTCATTTCAATGTCGAAAACTAAACCTACCTCCCTCGAAGGATGAGGACACAAATAGGCTCTAGGAGACACATTAATAGCATGAGCGAATGATTGTTGAAATAGCTGGGAAAGCTATTTGGCATGAATCAAATCCTCCTACAACCACCAGGTATCTCACTAGTAGGAGGGCTGTTTCATTTGAGGCACTTTATGGTCGGAAGCACCGATCGCCCGTTTGTTGGGCATAAGTTGGAGACATTCCGATTTCAGGACTAAATTATTTCACGAAACAACTGAGAAGATAGTGCAAATTAGACAACGTTTACAAGCCACCTGAAATCGATAAAAGAGTTATGCCAATGTGAGGCGAAAACCCATGGAATTTCAGGTTGAGGATAGAATAATGCTAAAAATATCACCCTGGAAGGGAATGATTAGATTTGGGAGTCATAGAAAGTTAAACCCTAGATACGTTGGACCAATCAAAATCCTGGAAAGGATTGGTCCAGTGGCATAAAAGCTTGAACTTCCTGAAGAGCTTAGTAGAGTGCACAATACCTTTCATGTATCGAACCTAAAAAAGTGCCTATCGGATGAAACCTTTGTCATTCCCTAAAAGGAAATTCGACTTGACGATAAGTTGAATTTTATCAAAGAACCAATGGAAAGTTTGGATAGAAATGTAAAACAATTGAAACAAAGCCGTATTCCCATTGTCAAGGTTAGATAGAACTCTAAGAGAGGACTAGAATATACCTGGGAACGCGAATACCAAATTCGTGCTAAATATCCTCATCTATTCGATAAGACAACCCCGACAACTATCACATCTTAGGATTCGGGACGAATCCAGTCTAACGGGTAGGTACTGTAATACCTTGTAAATTCCCATGTCATTTATTAATATTAATTACCAAGTAAATTCTAATCTAAAGTGATTATTCCATTTTTACGAGCTATTTTTTTTTCAATATATCAAACAACACATCACCAGTCGCTCTTTGATCATATAATGAGTCATGACTCGAATAGCTCTCACTTGCGCACCGACACTAAAAGATTAAATGAACTACGAGATATATTTAACCAATCTAATATATATATATATATATATATATATATATATATATATATATATATATATATATATATATATATATATATTACAAATAAAATTTTATTTGATTATCTATTTGAATTTTTCTTTCTTCTTTTCCTTGGGCCAAAGCAAACACAACACCAACATCACCACCACGAAGCCCATGTTGCATTTTTTTCTTTTCTTTGGACCGAGCCACAAACCAATCCCAAGCCCAACAATGTTTTTCTTTCTTTTCTTTCTTTTGGATATAACTCAGAACACATGTACATACTTAGCATTTTTTTTTCTTTTGTTACTCAACATCATACTCCAACACAACCCACAATCTCAAACACACCTTTTTCTCTTTTCTTTCCATGCGTGTGAGACCATGAACCAACAAGCCACCCTACTTGTCACTCTAACACCTTGCCTACCCCATTAAACAATAATAAAACCCATACTTACTTTGAATCACTTAGAAACCAACATGCTCCTAAACTCCCCAACACACCCTCTTTTTCACTTCTCTTTTCCTTATAATAATCAACTAGGTACAAGTCTTCATTCCTCCATCCCATCGTGTACCATAAAAAAATGCAACAAAACATTTGTAGCCTCCACCCTAATGCCTCATTCGACAAGACTAAACTATACCCCTTTGACCATTTTGCTCCATTCGACAAGACATGACATTGCATGCTTCTAAAACCACAATTAAAATAATCAAAGGATGGTACCTTGTTCCTCTATATAAACATCTCAAACCTCACATCTTACTCACACACTAAAAACTCACAAACACCTAACAAAAATACTTCAAATCAATTTTTTTTCTTCCTTTTGTTCCAACAGTCGATCCACAGGAGAAGGAAGCAAGATTTATTGAGTCACATTACAAGTTTCTAGTCCTCTTTGGGTTTTGTTTTGGTTCGAGTGGGGTTTTGTTCGAAAAGCATAAGCCAAGATCGTTTTCTTCATTCTTCATTCACACATTTCCAATCGCGTCTCATCACCACCATTTTGGTATTGTAAGTCCTTATACTCATTTCCATTCATATCTTAACGTTCTACTTAGTTATAATTATCATTTAAGTTGAATCACTTAGCAACTCACTAAAACTCACAAGTATATAAATGTTGTAACACACCTAAGAAACAAGCTCATATCTTTTAATCTAAACGTGCACTTAATAAATTTCTTAGCACAACCTCAGTAGCTCACCATAGTTGAACCATATAAAGAAAGTCCCATGCATGCACACACTCGACATGTTTTTTTTTTTTGAATTTGTTTAAAAGCCAAGCTAACTAACAAAATAACGTCACGAACACTCCCTTTTAACTAAAACAACATGCATGCATGATAATGCCTATAAACTAGTGAACATGAAAACACATGCACACCTACTGTGACGAAATGAATGTTCATTACTCGACCCATTCGAGACCCATTTACTTCATTTTTAACTTGAGCATATCGACCTCAGTAGCACTAGATCAAAGAAATATGTATTATAGTCGGAACCTAAATATATGTGTTCCCATACATGTAGTCTGTGTCAAAAGAAAGCAAATATGTACGCCCCTTAAATGAGAAACCATGCATGCATGTCTATGTATAAACTAGTTACAATAAAAAGAAACCAAGCACCCACTGGAACATGAATTATAGTCAAACATCAAATGTGTTTTTCATGCGTACTGTGTCACATGGCAATATATACAATCCAGTTCGAGACCCCTTTAATACGTACGAAATACAAAACATAACACTAAGAAGCCTTTGCTCAATTGGTTTTGTCATTTAATTTTTCACAACAAACCCATGTTCGAACCCAAGTGGAGCTATATATTTCTTTCTTTTTCCACAACCTGCTCGTCTTTTTTTTTTTTTTTTTTTTTTTTTTTTTTTTTTTTTTTTTTCCTACAAACCAAAGCGTAACCCATGTTGGGCCTAAGGCCCACTGATTCATTTGTGTATATACTGATCTAAGCAAACAAGGTGGTATAGAAACTAAATATGAAGACTAAAATTTATTTTGAACAAAGAGAAAAAGGAAACTTCCATTTATTTACTTTGGACTAAAAATGCAAATTTCGTGTGACTAAGGGTTAAAAATGTAAATTCTGAAAATAGGGTGTGCGAAACTGGAAATTATGGAAATTAAAATAAAGCTAAGGACTAAAACTGTAAATAACAGAAAGTAGGGGTAAAAAGTGTAAATTTGATATTATGGACTAAAATTTTGAATAATTATAATATTGAGTTAAAAATGAAACTTTCATATGAGTTAAAGGGTGAGAATTGTAAATTTATTATTTTGTCAAAACTTATAATTTTAACAAGTTTCTTTTGATATAAATACAACAAAAATTAACACATATTGATATAACGATATTATCCCGTAACAAATAAATATAAAGTCACTAACGAATATTCTAACGATAACAAAACCCACGTAACATGAGTAATGTTTCAAAAATTATATTTTTTGAACTTTAAGCATTTTATCACGCGAGCATCAATAATCTAACACACATCAACATGCACATCGAGCCTAAACCACGAATCTAAACAATTGACATATTGCTCTAGGTTGTGAGCTGGAGCCACTCTTTTTCATCACATGATTTCTACTTGTCTACTGTACCACCAAGGTGAGTTCATAGTCCCACATTTTTATACGATTTTAAACCCGTGGGGAGATACATGCTCTAAACCCGAACACAAGTATTTTTCTGTACGTTATTCTAAATGATATTGCCTAAGTTATCGATATTGCCAAAAGTCTCTCATATCATGAGCCATTAATCACTTGCGAGTGAACGCGAATATTGTGGATAGATCTATTGGGGCTAACGACCCCATTTGTGTTAGCTAGATTTGCAACCCAAATGCACTTTATTTTAGATAACCAGGAGAATGGCAAACTACTGCTACGAGGGCCCTTTTTACTTGCACCATTATTATGCTGTGAGTTATATCATTTTATTTTATGATGCTACACGATGTCAACGTTTGCGTGTCATGAGGCTTAGGGCAATATATCTATATATGTTACACAACGATATCACCGTTGTGCTACTGATCAACTATTTATTTATGCTTACACAACGATATCATCGTTGTGCTACTATTCAACTTGTGTTCAAACTATTACAAATTTAAACTCTATGGATTCACTCAACCTTTGTGTTGACATTTTAAGCATGTTTTATCTCAGGTAACTAAAGATTTGAAGGCACGGAGTTGGCAAGGGCACTAGAGACTTTCCCTTTATTTCAAATAATTGTATCATTCTTTTTAAACTCGCCATCACTTTTGTGAAACCTTATGATGAAGCGAAAAGTGTACCGCTTTTAAGGGGTCATTTAAGCCCTAAATCGTATTTATTTGATCAAATATTGCCCTAAATCGTTCCTTTTGTCATTTTAGGTACTTTTGAGGAGAAATCTGGAAAAGGAGGCATTTTGGACGTTTTTGGAGCATAAAAGTGAAGAAAACGGCAAAGTCTCAAAAATCGGCTAAAAGTTACCTTTGACGGCGTCACAATTTACCCTGGACGGCGTCATACCTTGGCAAGAAAAGTTGGACGTGAAATTTACTCATGATAAGCCAGTGAAAATAGCATGTAAATTCTGACGGCGTCACGCTTTAACTTGATCAAGGGCGTCACGGCTTAAATCAAAAGGGGACGGCGTCACGTTTAAGGTTCGACGGCGTCAAGCCTTGATAAGCCAGAATGGATTTTGAAGAGCTAAAGAGGGACGGCGTCAAGAAGGTCATCCGGGAACCCTAGAAGCGGCGAGGTGACGGCGTCACACTCCATAAGGTGACGCCGTCAGATCCAAAAATCTATATATAGTTTTCTAATTTTTTGTCATAAGAGAGAGAGCTTAGTGTGTGGAATTTTGGGAGAAAACCCTAAGACGAATTTAGCTCCTTTTTCAAGGCTTTTTGCCTTGAGATCTTCCATGTTACATTGAAGATAAGTTATCAATTAATCATTCAATATGTCTATGTGTTGTTTGATTTTATCTTATTCTTGTCTTTTGATTAACATGTTAGGCTAAATTTATCTTGTGTTTGCTTAGATCTAATGAAACCTAGCTATTGATTATTGGTTATTAGTGTGTTATTAGTTGTATTGGATGATTGTTTATCTATGTTAGGCTTAAGAAAACTGGCTAACTTTCTATTCGGTAACTTGCTTGAACGTCTTAAGAAACATGAACCAAATGCGTACTAAAGGTTTTTATGGTTGTATTTAATGCACAAGCGAATTCTAGTGATCCCATGTTAGGAGCTTCCTAGCCGGCTCGACATAGGAGTGAAGTAGGAGCTTGTAGAGTTGGGGAAGTAAGTACGCCACCCCACGAATGGTATTAAGGAATACACCCGTCATCCACGCGACTAATACACACTAATTAACCGGTAAAAGATAGTTAGGGAGTAAGGAAATCTAAGTAAACACATTTCTCTACACATAAGTTTCTCACAACATTTTATTTTCAGTTATTTATTTTATTTGCATTTGTAGTTATTTGGGTTAGTTGACTAGCAACTAATTCCGCCCACTCTTTCAAACCCGAGATTTTACTTGCTTTCATAAAAATATAAAAACATAAAAAAAGAATCTTCCTCAACCCTTAGACCTATTAGAGTAGTTTTTCATACCTAACGAACACTATTCCCTGTGGAGAACGATCAATCCCCCGTACTTACCACTACACTATACTACATCGGTCAGGTACACTGCCTGGTGGGGTTGTAAGCCTCTTGAGATCCCTCGAGAGGTAAAACCTGTTGTAAGGTTGCAAAACCCACGCATCAAGTTTTTGGCGCCGCTGCCGGGGAATAGTTATTGTTTAGGTTGGATTTTTATTTTATAGGTCTACTCACTAGGTTCCTTTCTAGTGAGATTTTTATTTTCTTTTTCTAGGTTTTCTTTAGTCTATCTTATTTCTTTGTTTGTTTGTTCGTAATTTCCATTGACTCTTCCGTTCACCATTATGGAGAACGCGAATCCACCATACCACCAACCACGTAATTCACCCACTCCATATGACATCTTGATGTTTAAACAACATAAAGATGAACCTCTCTATGATGCATGGACTCGTTTTAAATATATACTCCAAAAAGTCCCTCATTATAACTTCGATTTTTGGTCCCTAACTCAAATTTTTTACAATCATGTCGACCGACATGCCCAAAGGGACATTTACCATATTGCCGGCAGGGATATTAGGGAATTAAGTGCTGAGAAAGCATGGGAAGCTATTGAGAATTGTGCCCAATATTATTATATGGTAGACAACCCAACAAACATTAATACAAGTCAATTGACCACAAATTTCAAGGATCATGAAACAAGTTTGTTTGGGGATGAGGGTAGAGTTGAGCCACCTAGCTGCATGTCTTGGTTAGGCACTACCATAATACAGGGTGAACACTTAGGTGATCTTGATGTGATGGAGGATCTAGCCGGGCATGATCACATTGATCAAAAAGACCTAGGTTTTATGATCGATGACGATGAATCTCAAGAAACACATGATGAATCTTTTTGGCAATTTGAATATAGCAGTCAGAATGTTGAGGATGATCCTTATAATTCGGATATAGAAGTTGAGATGCCTAGAGAAGCACTTGAGATACTTGGGAAAATGTTAGGGTTAGATTGTACTAAAACACATGATGAGGATATAGGTGATTTTGACATAGGGAATGATGAGGTAGGTAACATAAGCCCACCAAGTACCCCACAAGTCCTACCATCATTTGAGGCACACACACCACCCATGACTTACCCGAAAGAAGTAGAAGAGACTATAGGAACCCCAATAGAGGTAGAGCCCTTGGACCAAACAAAACTAGAAGAAATAGGTTTGAATACTTGTAGTCATAACCTTTCTTTTAGTTCTATGGAAGTTCCTAGTTTTGATGAACCGGAGCCTAAACCAAAACCGTTACCTAATCTTCCATCCTTAGATGTGAACTTAGGAATTGAATTAGGTCCTGACCCACCCATCAAACCATATAGTCCGGGTAGTTTTATATTGAAGGTAGTAGACTCTAAGCCTTGTAGAGAGGAAGCTGACATAGGAGTGAACCATAACCTTTCATACTTACATCACCCATTCATGATTAATCACAAGAAACACTATGGGTTTAAACCGGGTTTATTAGGTCAAGATGGATTCCCAACTAGGAGTCTCTCGAAGTTGATAGAAGATGATCCCTTTCTAGGAGAAAACTTCAATTCACCCATTGACCCAATTGAACTAAGTAAGGTTATGATGATTGGATCCCACATCTTTGAGCATATAATTCATCCACCACTCTTTCCTCACGTGGCATACTCATACCGAGTCGGTGTGTATCGCTACTATCACCCGCACTTAACCCTAAGTGTAGGGAAAACCTCCCCTATTTTCGTTAAATAAGGGTAGAGTCAGGCTCATGACTCGAACAAAAACAAGCGCTTCTTGGGAGGCAACCCAAGCTTTATTTGTTTTATTTGCTTTGTGTGCTTATTTATTTGTTTGTTTGATTTTATTTGTTTCCGTATGTGTGTTTAATTTTTATTAGTATTGATTCATGTTCAAAAGTAAATTGTGAAAATGCTTTATGTTGTTTTTAACTTCGTCTTAACTACATATAAAGGTATTTTGCAAAAGATAAGTGTAAGGGAAATCTAAATCGGTTTATTAGAACACAAATGAACATGAATCATAATAATACTAAATTAACATACATATTAGTGTTTGTTTGAGTCAAATGCTTGTATCGAGTCATAATGATGTTTTGCAGGATTTCCAGGAAGTAAGGTAAAGGTTTTTCCAGAAATTTTCCGGAAACTTAAAATGAAAATTTTTGTCAGGTCATTTCTGACGGCGTCAGGGGTTATAACCTGACGGCGTCAGATTTAATTTTCAGAAATTTTTGAAAGTTTTGTTTTCATAAAAAGTTTTTATTAAAATCTCCAACTTATAATCTCCAGGAATCTGCAAAGTTATCATTCCACAAGCATTATATCCTTATATATAGATTTTATCCCGCCGATGTTATGCAGGTTTTCGTGTTTGTTTTCTCAGGTTTAACAGGTTATTTTGGACAAGGAGATGTTTATGGAATCAAGCTTATGGCGATGCATTAGTCATGGAGCTTCAACATTACTTTGGAAGAAGATTTAACCGTGTAATTTCATTATCCACCGAGCGAATCAGGGGAGTATTTGATTTCATTCCTTTACTTTTTTCTTTTACATCTGGTTATTTGAACATTGGGGACAATGTTCATCTTAAGTGTAAGGGGGGGTAAAAGTACGATTTTAGAGAATACAATTACGCTTGACTTTTGTTTGTTTAATGGTAGATGTGTAATAAAACTGAGAGAAATACTTGTTAGGGTAATTTTAGTGCCAAATTTAAAATTTTTACAACATATAGGAGTGAAACTTTGATCTTAATAAGCGTCTCACGGATAGGAGTTATATGACTAGCACAAAAAACCGTACCACTAAAAAAATTTTCCACCCCAAATATGTGAGGTTCGCCCCTAGAATTGGTAGGAAAAGCATTATGCTATGATGTGTGTACCGGTAGCACTTAGATTCTAGAACTTGCGTTAGGACCATTCCGAGGCCACAAGTGAGACTACATTCGTGTAGTTAGATTTACTACATGATAAGAGGCATTAGGATTAACCCATTGTTTTACACCTGTGTTTTTGTTATAATTACGTTGGCTACATTGGTCAAGTAATTCTCCCACACCCTTTGCGTTGTACTCATTTTTAGTACACGATACCCCTAGTACACCCCTCAGAGCCTATCTTTTCGTTTCAACCTTTAAGCATTTTACTTAAAGGAAGAATTTGTTACACCCCACTTAAATGTACACCCAAATCGCCTTAGCCTACCTTGTATGCACTCATTTTTTGTGCATTATTGTTACAACATTTGTTTAAACCCAAGTTAATTATCTAGTTGATTACATGGTTGCTAAGTCGAGTCATATCCTTGTACATATTGTTTTGGGACGATTGGGACTCATGGGTAAAGTACTAGTGTAATGGAGTAATGGGGAAGAACATCATTTATTACCCCCATATGTGCTAAATATTTTAAAAGTACTCCAAGTTTTTCAATTATCTTAATTCGAGTCATTAGAATAGTTAATTGTAAAGTTATGTAAAAGTTCAAGTGTAAGGGGAATGCAACGCCCCTGTGATGTATTATTTTGGATGGTAGGGCAAAAGTGTATGCAAAAAAAAAAAAAAAAAAAAAAAAAAAAAAAAAAAAAAAGAAAAAATCAAGAAAAATACAAAAAAATGAGAAAAAGAAAAGTAGAAAAAAACATACGGACTACCATCCCGTTTTATTTTATGTTTATTTTATGTTTTTGTTATTTTCTTTCATTAGCTTAAGATTGAGTCGAGTCTTGGCTTAGCAACATTGTATAGTACATGTAATTGATCAAGATTTTTAACTCGCCACCAGTAAAATATCCCGTATCCAACAAAACCGTGTTTTCCTTTTCCCTACACCTAACGTTATAACCCATTTAAAAGCCCTCTTTGATAGTTTATCTTTGGTGCTTACGCCTAGTGGAGGAGGTTTTCGATCCTTTCCCAAGCCTATGGTAATCTATTTGCTATGACAGGTAGTGAGAGATATTATCCGTTTTCATTTATGAGATTTATTTTGATGACACTTGAGAGATGTGAGTATCTAAACACTACTTGTGAGGTGCTAGTATGTAATCTCCGTGCTTATTATGATTGAAGTGGAACGATTATTTGTTGTAATTACTTTTATGTTTGCATTAAATGACCCCTAACTTGTATTTTGATTAGAATAAAAGCGCATTTGCTTGAGGACAAGCAAATCTCAAGTGTAAGGGTATTTGATGAAGCGAAAAGTGTACCGCTTTTAAGGGGTCATTTAAGCCCTAAATCGTATTTATTTGATCAAATATTGCCCTAAATCGTTCCTTTTGTCATTTTAGGTACTTTTGAGGAGAAATCTGGAAAAGGAGGCATTTTGGACGTTTTTGGAGCATAAAAGTGAAGAAAACGGAAAAGTCTCAAAAATCGGCTAAAAGTTACCTTTGACGGCGTCACAATTTACCCTGGACGGCGTCATACCTTGGCAAGAAAAGTTGGACGTGAAATTTACTCATGATAAGCCAGTGAAAATAGCATGTAAATTCTGACGGCGTCACGCTTTAACTTGATCAAGGGCGTCACGGCTTAAATCAAAAGGGGACGGCGTCACGTTTAAGGTTCGACGGCGTCAAGCCTTGATAAGCCAGAATGGATTTTGAAGAGCTAAAGAGGGACGGCGTCAAGAAGGTCATCCGGGAACCCTAGAAGCGGCAAGGTGACGGCGTCACACTCCATAAGGTAACGCCGTCAGATCCAAAAATCTATATATAGTTTTCTAATTTTTTGTCATAAGAGAGAGAGCTTAGTGTGTGGAATTTTGGGAGAAAACCCTAAGACGAATTTAGCTCCTTTTTCAAGGCTTTTTGCCTTGAGATCTTCCATGTTACATTGAAGATAAGTTATCAATTAATCATTCAATATGTCTATGTGTTGTTTGATTTTATCTTATTCTTGTCTTTTGATTAACATGTTAGGCTAAATTTATCTTGTGTTTGCTTAGATCTAATGAAACCTAGCTATTGATTATTGGTTATTAGTGTGTTATTAGTTGTATTGGATGATTGTTTATCTATGTTAGGCTTAAGAAAACTGGCTAACTTCCTATTCGGTAACTTGCTTGAACGTCTTAAGAAACATGAACCAAATGCGTACTAAAGGTTTTTATGGTTGTATTTAATGCACAAGCGAATTCTAGTGATCCCATGTTAGGAGCTTCCTAGCCGGCTCGACATAGGAGTGAAGTAGGAGCTTGTAGAGTTGGGGAAGTAAGTACGCCACCCCACGAATGGTATTAAGGAATACACCCGTCATCCACGCGACTAATACACACTAATTAACCGGTAAAAGATAGTTAGGGAGTAAGGAAATCTAAGTAAACACATTTCTCTACACATAAGTTTCTCACAACATTTTATTTTCAGTTATTTATTTTATTTGCATTTGTAGTTATTTGGGTTAGTTGACTAGCAACTAATTCCGCCCACTCTTTCAAACCCGAGATTTTACTTGCTTTCATAAAAATATAAAAACATAAAAAAAGAATCTTCCTCAACCCTTAGACCTATTAGAGTAGTTTTTCATACCTAACGAACACTATTCCCTGTGGAGAACGATCAATCCCCCGTACTTACCACTACACTATACTACATCGGTCAGGTACACTGCCTGGTGGGGTTGTAAGCCTCTTGAGATCCCTCGAGAGGTAAAACCTGTTGTAAGGTTGCAAATCCCACGCATCACTTTTGTGAAACCTTATTTCTTTTGGGAAAATGTTTTGTAACTCTGAATATTGAGTTTTCATTGAATGATATAAATTTATGGAAATCTTACTTTTGGATTGTTTTTCTATACTGATGACTGTGATCTAAGAAGTAATTCCCCGTTTAAGTCTTCCGCTGTTACCAAAAATTTTACGGGGTGTTACATTAAACTCCTCCACCTGCTTCAAATCAAATTCAAAGTTCCAAAGGCTAGAGATACTAGCCAATTTCAAATCAAACGATCGATTCCCAAAAGCTATCCGAAACAAAATCGTTCCAAAGCAAATGCCGATGACTTCAAAACGAACAATCAAATGTTAGCCGACAGATTCAAAACGGCCAACCGAACAAACAAATCAGCTCAAACGATCTTCGCCAATGACAATCAAATTCAGGCAGCAAACTTCAAAAGCCCGACAAACGATTATCCAAATTTTCAAAGTTACAAATTCCAAACGATCGAACAAAATTCAAACGACCTGATTATAACCAAGTCTTCAAACACCAAATCGATCTTCAAATGCAAACACCAAATTCAAATTCTAATGACCCACTTATATCATAAGGATTACGGTCAAACATTCAAAGCTATTATCTGAGTATCATACAAATTGAAGTTAACGAATAACTTGACGAACATGATAATTCAGATGCCCCTAATATGATACGGATAATACCAATGACCCACTTATGTGATAAGAATTACAGTCCAGATTCGAATACCAAATACAAATACCTAAATACCTAATTGTAGGTTACTTTCGAAACTAATAGTCGCTCAAAAAACCAAGCAAATCAATGCCAAATCTGTTCCAAACGAAGTTTGTATATAACAAGACTGATTCAAAATTCGGTCACCAACTACCAAACGAAATCAAAGAACTAACAAATATTGGAAAAATTCCAAAATCCCATTTTCTGATTCAAAGCCCACTTAGTCAAAGCCTCCATATTCAAACCCAATAACTAATTGATCCAAAAAACCAGAGATTAGATAATCTTTACACAAACTGATCAATTCAACACAAATTGTGACTATCCCTAATCCCAATCAATAAACACCTTCAACTTATCAAATAAGCAGAAGCAATATAATCGATTGAACAAAAGGGAAAAATCCTAAATCACAAACCTGATATCTTGAAGTAACCATATCAGCAAGCCACCAAGCACAAAACGAATTCAAATAATGTCAAGAAATCAATTCTTGAAATCAACCAAAAGTTAATATCAATCAGAAACCCAAAACAAGTTGTTGCTTGCTTCAAATTGATCGGTTGGCTCTGATACCAGTTTGTTAGGATTTAGGAGGGATAATCATTCATAAGCAAACAACCAGGAGCAAAAGTTCAGAACCAGCAAATGCGAACAGGAACATAAAGAAAAGAACATATGAGATTTTGGAGCAAAAGCTTCTTTTTCATATTTATAAAGTCAAAGTCTAATTAAGTTTACAAAGCTGTATCTGCTTATGATATATAGAGAAAACCGACATACAAATTTCTTACTTCTTAAGATACTAATAAAATGACCAAAATACCCTTAGTAGATAAACAAAACTATATTATGCCAAAATTACTAAAATACCCTTAGGACTACAAGTCAAAACATCTAACTTCATGTATAATGTGAGTCCCACCACGTAGAAAATACTCCGTGTTATGTAGTGGAAAGCGGTGGACCACTAAATTATTCTACGGGTTATGACCATTTTACGGGTTATGACTGACTTTCATGTTAATTATTTCTAGCAGGTTTTGCAAGTTAGAGTACTATTTTTGTGGTTACTGGCAGTCCACCAAGAATGACATGTACAGAGGGTTCAAATATTAGTTCTATAAAATCCAATACTGGCAATATGTTTCTACATCTGATATGAGCCATCTCTGTGTGCCTCTTTCTCTCTCAATTACTGTTCACTTTCATATCACCCACGCGCTTCACAAAAAATTAACTGTTTAATGGCGTTTATGCTCCTCCTTTGTTTCTCTATGGCCATTTGTCTCACATCTGCAGCTGACACAATATCTGGAAACCGTTCTCTATCCGGAGACCAAACAATTACATCCAAACATGATAATTTTGTGCTTGGTTTCTTTAAAGCAGGCAGCTCTTCCAACTATTACGTAGGCATTTGGTATAAAAAGGTTGCTTCTAATCCTCCTACCGTAGTCTGGGTTGCAAACAGAGAAATACCCGTCTCTGACAGAGTTAATTCTGAACTAAAAATCGTAGATGGTAATTTAGTGCTCTTAAATGAGTTTAAGTTACAGATCTGGTCCACAAATGTCACCACCACCATTTTGAATTCTGTGATTGCTGTTATTCATGATGATGGTAACCTAGTTTTGACAGACGGGTCAAATTTAGCTAAACCAGTTTGGCAAAGTTTTGACCACCCAGTTAATACTTGGTTGCCTGGTGCTAAACTTGCTTATGATTATAGAAGGAAAAAGAAGCAGCTTCTTACTTCATGGAAAAGTGAAGAAAATCCTGATGTAGGACTCTTTTCTTTAGAGCTTGACCCGACTGGTAAAGAGTATATATGCAAGAGGAATGGCTCCCATCAATATTGGACTAGCGGGGCTTGGAATGGGCACATATTTAGTTTAGTACCGGAAATGAGGAGGAATTACATTTATAATTTTAGCTTTATTTCAAATGAGAATGAGAGTTACTTCACTTATTCTGTTTATAATCCTTCCATCATATCAAGAATGTTTATTGGTGTTTCTGGTCAACTTGAACAACAAACATGGTTAGAAAGTAGGAAGCAGTGCAATTTGTTTTGGTTTCAACCTAGAACACAGTGTCAGGTGTATGCTTCATGTGGCGCTTTCAGTACTTGCAGGCAGACTGAATTGCCATTCTGTAATTGCTTGACTGGCTTCAAGCCTAGATCAGAAAGTGGTTGGAACCAGAGTGATTTCTCTGGTGGGTGCGTTAGAAAAACGGAGTTGCAATGTGGGAGAAATGAGGAAAATTCCAATTTTATTATGATTAAAGTCAAAAATTTGCCTTCAAATAAGTTTACGGCCGCTGGGAGTGCTGGAGAATGTCGTACTACATGTATGAACAATTGCTCCTGCAATGCTTACTCTTTTGCCGATAACGAGTGTTCATTGTGGGATGGAGAGCTTTTAGATCTTTCAGAAGACAATGCTAATGGGAAAACAATCTACATCAAAATTGCTTCTAAAGACCTCCCAATTTATAGAAAGAAAAACGGTTTCCCTGTGGGTTCTGTTGCTGGGTCCGTTGTAGGTCTCTTTTTATTCTTGGGTCTAATTCTGCTTATTATATACAGAAAAAAGAGGGTATTGGTTGGAAAAACAAAAATGGAGGGATCGTTGGTGGCGTTTGTTTACAAAGATCTGCAAGCAGCAACAAAGAATTTCTCAGATAAATTAGGAGGTGGTGGTTTTGGTTCTGTTTATAAAGCAGTACTGCGTGATTCATCCATTGTGGCGGTGAAAAAACTTGAAGGTATCAGCCAGGGAGAGAAACAGTTCTGAAGTGAAGTCAGCACAATCGGGACCATCCATCACATTCATCTTGTACGTCTTCGTGGGTTCTGCGCAGAAGGTGACAGCAAGTTACTGGTGTATGATTACTTGCCAAATGGTTCTCTACATTCACACCTTTTCCATGAAAAACAAGATAATGTTCTAAAATGGAAAACTAGGTATCGCATTGCACTTGGAATTGCCAGAGGGTTGGTTTATCTCCATGAGAAGTGCAGAGACTGTATAATTCACTGCGACATAAAACCAGAAAACAATCTCTTAGATGCTGATTTCCACCCAAAAATTGCAGACTTTGGCCTTGCAAAGCTTGTAAGTCGAGACTTTAGTCGGGTTTTGACAACTATAAGAGGGACCAGAGGGTATCTAGCACCAGAATGGTTATCAGGGGTGGCCATCACAGCCAAAGCTGATGTTTTTAGCTATGGAATGATGCTCTTTGAATTAGTGCATGGCAAAAGAAACACAGAGCGATATGAAGATTCAAAATTTACTTTCTTCCCTAGTTTGGCTGCGAGTGTTCTTATGGTGGGTGGTGACATCCTTAGCCTAATAGATAGTAGGTTAAACCGGGAAGCTAGCGTTGATGAAGTTACCAAAATTTTCAAAGTTGCATATTGGTGTATTCAAGACCAGGAAGACAATAGGCCTTCAATGAGTCTTGTGGAACAGATTCTTGAAGGAGTTTCCAATGTGAACATGCCTCCTATCCCGAAATATGTCAACTTTTTTCTTGATAAAACCGAGCATGATCTTTTTTTCACCAAGATATCCTCAAATGGAAATTCCCAGAGCAATTTTCCGAGTGGTGATTCCCTGTCGGACAGTGCATCATCTTTTTAACGTTTCTTCTCTTTAACTCATTGGTTTAAGACCACATACTACACTCTGTAAGAACAAGGTTTGTAAGTGTTTAGAATGATATCTTTGTTGCATTTGCATTTTTATAACTTTCTCCAGAACTGCATATTCTTGAGCATTGGTGTTCTTTTGACATTTGTGGGAATTATGATTTTGTTAGTTTTTGTAGATGGTTTGAAAATTCTATCATTTTGAAATAAAGCCAATATTTGTTGGTTTAAGTTATTCTGATTGCTCATTTCAGCAGCTTCATAATTTGAGTATGAATATCTAATATATAAGATGTATTCATAAAACGAGTTTATTACAAATTTCGTTCATGTGATCCGCACTCAATTGCACCTCTCATCGTTAAACTTTATTGATTACACATTTCCATCCTTGTGGTTGTTGATTTCATGATTTGAAACTGGTCACTTGACAAAACGTTCATTAAATTGGTCATGTTGAATTTAGAACGTTCCACTCATGATGAGGACAAGATTTGAGTGTTTCGCGAGGGGTTTTTTCAGTTTTTTGTCTTTTTGTTATTTAGGAAAGTTAAGGACTAATTTTTTATTTTTTAAATTTTAATTAGGTTTCTTTTTTGCACTTGATAATTTTCCTTTATAAATTTAAGGTTTGGGGTTTTGTAATTTAAATCTTTTGATCTTTGATCAATAAACTACGCATTTTATAGTTTTTACTTTTGTTAAAGTTTTATTCCGTTGAGGTGTGCCTCGTTTATCTACACTTGGATTAATGTTTATCTAAATTCATTTTCGCGTGCTGCATCAGTTGACATCTAGAGTTTGTTAGTACCTCGATGGTAAATGGTGTAGAATATCCAAAAACCTTTACTGTTGGTGGGTATGGTCTGGAGAACACATGGCTTAAGATTTTTTCAATATCGTATCCAAACTCGACATAAATTCCATTATCTATCAAAAAATGCGTGTCGTGTTCGTAGGTGGAGGTAACAACGACGAAAATCATGAGGGTGGCAAACACCAAGGTCAAAGAATTTGCTCAACCATAGGCGATTTTGGAGGCAATTGTGCAATTAACCAATCCCCGTTCAACAATAGGACATTTGATGAATGAGAGGAAATGATGGAGATGAAGAGATTTGACTACCCAGAATCAAACTGTTTCATTCAAAAGTTTTGATTAATAATAAGGTTTATTCTTTAATTATTGACAATTATGGTGCTCGAAATTTAATGCCGAGAAAATTGGTTAGTTATTTTAAGAGTTAACTACATTTTTGGTCCTCGTGGTTTACCGGGTATAACGATTTTGGTCCAATAGTTTCATTTGTAACGGATCATGTCCTATGTTCTCTGACCCGTAACGGGTTTAGTCCAATTTTAACATCATCGTTAGTCAAACTTAGTTTGACCATTAAAATAAAGGGTATGTTGGTCATTTCACTCAAAATCATATCATTCTTTCTTTCTTTAAACCAAAACATATACACACTCAGATTTTGACTCAAATCAAAACATATACACACCAGATTTTCAGCAAAGATTATTAATCTCTCATCTCTCTCCTTCAAAACACAAACAACAAAAAAACAAAGAACAAATCCGAGTATATCGAATGACCAGTTATGCATCCTCACCCAAAAAAAAACAAAGAACAAATACGATTATCTAATCTCTAATCTCTTATCTAATCTCTCATCCCTTTCTACAAATCCGAGTATATGGAGATAGTTAATTGTTGTCGTGAGTTGAGGAGTGATTGTGAGGATTGAAGATTGAGTTTGAGATTTGATTGTGAGGATTGTGAGGAGTGTTGGTAGCGATGGGGGTTCCGTGGTGGTGATGTCGTGGATTTAGGGGGATCTAGCCGAAAACGATTTTTAAAGTTCAAATGGTATCACTCCTCTTCGTGTATCGAGTTGTTTTGTTGTCCAAAAAGCTCGAAGAGCTTATCCCATTTTTGGTTGTAGGTGATAGATGGTTTTTGTGTTTTATTCGTTGTTGGGATGCTTTTGATTGAGTTTTATTCGTTGTTGGGACGTGTGGAGGATGCAGAGAACGTGTTTGGTGAAATGCTTGTGAAGGGTGTAGTTGCTGATGTTTATGTGTATACTTCTATGATTAGTTGTAATTGTAAGGCGGGGAGGATGAAGAGGGCGTTTGAGTTGTTTGATGAGTTGACTGAGAGAGGTATTGTTCCAGATGTGCATACTTATGTTGTTGTGTCTTGTTTAGCTAGTAGGACTGGTGCAAGGTGTGATGAGTTTTGTTCATGTGTTGCATCATGAGTTGGAGATAATGGTTGTAAAGGTGTGGTTTCGAAAGGCTGATGTGGGGAAGACGGTGAAGATAGAGTTGGAGATAATAGTTGAATATCCGATAAAGATACAAGGCTTTGATCGAGGTTGAAGTATAGAAGTGGAATATGGACGTAACCACGGATAGCATAAACACCCAAAGATCTTTAGACAAGAGTAGTTCCAGTGGTTGTGAACTATGAAGAGAATTTTCGGCAAACGGAAGTTTATGACTTTTAATGGAAGAAGACGATTTTCAAGTGGAAATTGTGTGTAGTCATAGCTTATTGGTTGCGTTGATGAGGATGGTTAGAGATAAAAGACACCCAAGTAGGAATTTGCCGGGGTTAATGTTGCTTAAGTCGATATGCTCACATATGCAAGTGCAAGATAAAATACACCCAAGTGGGAATTTGCCTCGGCTTGCGTACCTGAATCCAGAAATTCTTCGTTTATTGGAATGGTGTTGTACCTGAAGCTTGAACTACTGAAATTGTGGTTTATTTTATTAGACATGATTGGTGAGATTTTGAAGTGAAGAAATTATCAAGTAGTTTCTTCATGTATTGATTTCTTTGTATGTAAGATCCTGGGATCTTCATTTTGAGTATTTGGATGATTTGAGTCATTATGCTTTATCTGAATTGGAATGTGTAGAGGTGTAGCAGAAAAATGGACCAAAAGTGTTACAAACATCTGAGGGTATTTTAGTCATTTCATGTTTTTTTAAAGAGTCAAACTAACAGTCAACAAAAATTGGACTAAACCCGTTACGGGTCAGAGAAAATAGGACATGATCCGTTACAAATGAAACTATTGGACCAAAATCGTTATACCCGGTAAACCACGAGGACCAAAAATGTAGTTAACTCTTATTTTAGTTTACCAATAGAGATTTTTCAACTTAAAGGAACGCAAGTTTGTTGGATTCCAATATCCGTTGGTAGGTTTTCAAACGTGAAGTGTTTTGTGAATTGGATGATATGGAGGATTGTCATATTTGGTTGTGAAAATCATGGTGATGTGAAGTTCAAGGTTTTTATGATTTAAAGCGTAGTCTCTATCTTTTTTTTATGGGAAGGAAAAAGAATTGCGATGATTCCATCCAAAGATCAAGTACATGTAGCAAAGCGCTAGGTTAAGATTGAAAAAAAGTTGTTGAAACTTGATATCATTGTAGAAAGTTTAAAATCAATGTGATGTTGAAGTTGATACGACTAATGTGGAAGTGTCGACCGAAGTACCGGAGAAGACAAAGGATTCTAGGGTTTTGAAAAATCTTGAAGTTACCAAATTCGAAGTTATTGAAGGTACAAAGGTATGCGATCTTAATTGTGGGTTAATTTTGAAAAAGATTATCAAGAATTCAATAAAGTATTCAATGGCTAACAAAGAAACATTTTTATTGCAATTGAAGATTTGGTAGTCGTTAATAAGGTGTACATAACCCGA
Organism: Artemisia tridentata subsp. tridentata; assembly: GCA_021014915.2. Lineage (NCBI taxonomy): Eukaryota > Viridiplantae > Streptophyta > Magnoliopsida > Asterales > Asteraceae > Artemisia > Artemisia tridentata. The sequence goes on from CP139501.1 coordinate 243,824,077, forward strand.
CGTTTAGGGTCATGGGTTGATTGTTGGGAGTGTGGTAGGTAAGGGTGGAAACGAGCCGAGCCGAGCCCGAGCCTGCCAGAGCTCGAGCTCGGCTAGTTTATATATATAAAGCTTGAGTTCGGGCTCGAGCTCGATTCGAGCCTCATATTTTGAGCTCGAGCTCGGCTCGTGTATCACAAGATCGAGTTCAGCTCGGGCTCGACTAACTTATATAACGTGTTGAAGGAAAAAAAGCTCAAATGCTCATTAATCACACTAGGCTCGAGCTCTTTTAACTTTTTAAGATCGTTTTACATGGTTATATGTATAGAAATATATATACATATATATTTTTAGGGCTTGTTTAGGCTCGCGAGCCTAATCGATCTTTATATATATAATGCTCGGGCTCGAGCTCGATTATTAAATGAGCCTAAACTTAGGCTCGAGCTCGTTTAGGCTCGGCTCGTTCGAGCTTTTTACCGATCCGATCCCGAGCTTTTCACGAGCGGCTCGTCTCGTTTCCACCCATAGTAGTAGGCGTGATAAAAAAGATGAAGGTTCTCGAGTTGATGTAAAGTGTAAATCTACCAAAGATAAGTTTCGTCGTGAGATAATGTTTGAGGCAGATGAAGTTATCGGTGGTGATAACTTGAGGGCGATTTTTTTTAAAGTGAGGGGAATGATCAGGACAAGATTTGAGTGTTTCGCAAGGTTTATTTATTAATTTATTTATTTATTTATTATTATTTATTTATTTATTTATTTATTTTATTTATTTATTTATTTATTTTAGCAGAAGATAACTTTCCGCTATACTATAGGGTTTGGGATTTTGTAATTGAATTTTTTTATAGCATAACATTAAGGGCAAAATGCCTAAAAAGGTACTTAACTTACTTTCAATATTTAATTGAGGTACTCAACTTTATTTTTAACAATTTAAGGTACTAAAGTATCAAAGATGATTGTGTTGTTCCCTTAACACGCTTAGAGTTAACTAGAAAGTTAATCTATTTGTGTTTATGACTAATACAGTGTATTGATTAATTCTAACAGTTAATGTAACGTAAATATAAAAACACACAAGTATTTTCAACATTTAAATTCTTATTAGAAATGAATCAAATAATCTATTACCCAAGTGTTTTGCGGAACAAACACTTGGGATTGAATAGACAAGGTATGGTGTCTCCTATCTAAACTTAAGCAATGCTTTAAGTGGTAACAATTTGACCCACTAAGCTATCTCAGGGATTCGTTACTCTTTGTAGGAGAAAAGGGGTATTGTGAAAGTCTAAGCTTTAATTTCACAAAAAAAAATACCTAACCCACTTTTCTCTATCTGTTTGCTATTTATAGACAAACAGATCAAGGGTACTGAAGATTAAAATTAGATAAACAAATAGGAAGCGTGTCTGACAAATACAACAGTAGTTGTCATTTCCAAGAACCAATGGGATTGCGCCAAAAAGTCTTCGAGTGTCAGACCTTACACTTCTTCGACTTTTAGCCACTTGAGGGATGGTTTGTCTGACCCAGATAAGACTTGTTCTTATCTTCTTAAAACCTTCTCTCATTATCCCGCCTTTTATTCAGGATTTAGGTTCTTCAGTCATTTGTCTTCAGTCTTCAGTTATTTTTGTTGAGGAGACTTGGGGTTCAGTGAGCTCTTGTCTAACGCTCACTGATCCATTACCTTCTTCTTCGTCTCAAGTAACACTTCAGTGAGTACCGCCTCACTGTGTTGTGAATCTTTCTTTTTAGACTCGTCCTGAGCATCTTGAAGGTAACTCACTGAGTAACTGTTCACTCAGTGACTTAGAATGTTTTCGGTTTAATTTACACTTAGCTTAATTTGTATTCAAATCTTGTTTTAACGACTCTTGGGTACTGAAGGACCCAACAATCTCTCCCTATTTGGATATAAATTATGCTTAAGTGTTTTTGATCAGTTATGAGTGAGCTAATGACTTCTGCTCATACTGAATGTACTAGAAAGTAAATAAGGACACTGAAATAATAAAAACATCATCTTATTAATATTATTACAAGTCCTAACAAAACTATACATAGTACGAGGATAGTGGTGGTGTTGGCAGATTCATTCAGTCGAACTTATAACCTAGGGCTTCAAGCTTTGGCTTCTTGGACTCCAGCTCATGTTGATCAGGATGCTCTTGAATCTTTGTTCTCAGGTCTTGGCAGAACCTCACATTTTTAGGAGTCTTGATTGGTGAGGCCATCATGAGGAAACCCAGCATTGCCTTGATTCCTGATTGGTCAATATCACTCCATCTTTGGAAGGCTGGGTCTCCAAACTCATCAGTGAAGAACAAACCTCTTTCAGGTTGTTCGATGACCAAGTTGTTCCTGAATGGAACTCCTTCTGGGAGGGCTCTGTTGCAATCCAGACCAGGGACATTGATCTCAGGCTTAGCTTCAATCTTCTTTCTCTTTCTTGAGGAAGACTGAGAGGGAGCAGGTTGTTCGGCTAAAGCAGGAAGAAGAGAGGGAATACCAAGTTCCTGAGGTGTTGCTGCCAGTTTTTCATACCTCAGACTCAGGGACTTCAACAGACCAGGGACCACAACATTTGACTTTTTCGCTATCATTGGACCCAATTCATCCAATTCAGTGATCCCGAAGTCAGCGAATCTGAAGGGTTTATGAACCTCAAAGATTCTCTTGCCAGCACTTCTGTAGACAGTAACAATGGCAGGCTTGGTGTTTCGATGAATCTTGACATCAGTGATTGGTTCTGGCTTCAACCTGCTTGTCATGACCCACTGATATCTCTCAATCCTGTTCTGCCTAATCTCTTCAGCCCTTTTCAATTTTTCTTCCCTTTTCTTCCTGAGAGCAATCATCTTAGCAGTCTGAGCTTTCACAAAGCTCTGACCACCCTTCCTTCCAGCAAGTTCCTTAGGCTCAATTCCAAGTTTTTCAGCCTCTTCTCTGACAACCTGAATGAGGACAGACTTGTTCTGCCTCTCTTCCTCAGCAGCTCTTTTCAATCCTTCTTCCTTCTCCATGTGAGCCTGAATTTCAGTCTCAGTGAGAAGTTTCATCACCCCATTGATTTCATAAGGGAACCTGACTTCCTCATCAGGGTCTTGCCTTCTTTCCTTGGAAGCCGACACCAAGATTGTATGCTCAGGCTCAGTGGTTGTTAGTATTCCTTTGCCTTTGTCTTGGCGGGATGATGATGGGATTTCTTCAGGATTCTCCCCCTCAGTGTGGGAAGGAGGTTGTTCTTGTTCAGGTTGTTCTTCTTCAGTGACTTTCTCCCCCTCAACTGTTGCTTGACCCATGGTGAGAGCAAGAGTTGCTGCGCTCACTGAAGTTGAGGGAGCAGCCTGACCTTTGAAGGCTTGATAGATCTCAATCATCATTGACTTGATGTCTGAGGTGTCCTTCTGAAGAGTTGAGACCTTAGCCTCAAGAGAAGCCTGAGAAGCCTCTATTGTTGTCATCCTTGGCCCAAGATTCCAAGACAAGGAAGAAGAAGAATTTGCCAAAGATGCCAAGTGTGACTCCATAAGACCCAGAGAAGACTTGATGGAGTCCACAATAGAGCTGAGTCCCTGAAGATTGGAGGATCTCAGCATGTTTACCAGCTTAGCCAACTGAGTAGTTTGTTGCTGGTAGGTCTCAGAAGCCTGAAGAATTTTCCTGTTAAGCTCAGGGTCATCTTTCACTGACTCTTGAATAGTTTCAACGCTTTTGTGTATGTTGGTGAGAGACTCATTGAACAGTTTAAGATTGTGATCAAGATTTGTCAGGGAGAAGGAGATAGATGACTTGTGCTCATTAACATCATCATGATAGGATTCCACTGAGTCCTTCATGTCGACATAATGAACAAAAGCTTCACAGTGTTGGTCAAATAATTCTTCAGTAAGCCCATTAAAGAGAGCATTGTTGGCCTTTTGTAGGAACTTGACCAATTGCCTTTCAGTAAGAGGAAGAATTTTGTCATACTTCCTGAGTTCGGGAGGGCAGGATGATTCAGAATCTAAAGAATGATCAGCCTGAGATTCAGATTCTTCACCATGTGGAGAAGACTGATGCGATTGTTCAGTAGGTTGTGCATCAGTGTCCATATCATCACCTGCCTCAAAAACTTCCTCCTCACTCTCTTCATTGAGCTCATTATCAGAATCAAGAAGAGCCTGAATATCCACCATAGACTCGATCTCCAAAAGGTTACCCGGCTCCTCTTCATAAGAAGACTTGCCTTGGTTTTGGCCAGGTCCTGACCCCGCCATAATAACTGAGTTGGTTGTCTCAGCCTGGCTAACCATAATAACTGATTTCTCAGCCTTGTTTTTGGGGTCAGTTCCCAAGAGAATGGATCCGCCTGAGGGGGTTATGGGTTCCGTATCAGCGGGTGGTCTATATCCCTCTGAGTCTTTGTCCCCCTTTGCGCCTTCAAGTACTGATGGGTGTTTTCCAGCACTATCATGAGGCACAGTTTGTGAATGTTGATGGACCCCCTTCCCATCAGGGTGTGATTGGGTGTGGGTCCCCTTCCCAGTAGAGTAGTGCTGCCCTACCGAGGATTCAGGACCCTTTTCTCCCTCAGGCGCTGATTGTGATTTGTCAGTGCCTTCATCGGGATGTGATTGGGTTGAGGTTCCTGACTCCAATGACTTGTTTATGTCAGTAGAGCCATGAGGAAACTGGGGTTTGCCCGAGGACACTGAGGATGATTTCTCAGTGACCTCCGTTGGCGTTTGTTTCAGGGTCAAGAGGGTCTCAATGATGGGTGTCTCTGAGGTCTTGGCCATTGTTTCCCCTTGTTTAAGGTTGCGTGGGGCAGCAGTCTCAGTGACGAGTGGTTTAGGTCTAACCACCTTACTGGACGTACCCCCTTTCTTCTTCTTCTCCTTCTTTGTAGGAGAAGGAACTGGTGAAGCAGCATTTGCACCCTGATTTATTACCAACATATAGTCGGTCAGGGCGACTGGTTATACCTCAGTGATGCCACTAGTATAGTTGGCCTTGTGTAGGACGTCAGGTTTTGAACCTTCAACGTCAGGCCTAACATAGTCAGGGCCAAGTAGGTCCTGAAGCACACAGGAAATGAATCTAGGGTAAGACATGTGTCTTTGCCTAGACTTTCCTGAGAGTTTGGCGACGAGATCACGGAAGATTATTCCTCTGATGTCTATCTTTCTACCCTCCAGGAGACTGAATACCATCAATTGTTGTGATGAATTCAACTGTTCAGTGGAGGATTTATTGCCTCCAAGGACCTGAATGACAAAGGTCATCAGAATCCTCCAGACAGGGTGAAACCAAGTTTTGACTATTGGAGCTTTGTCCAATAGAGCTCCTGCGGCCATCTCAGGCCTCTTAGGGTCATGAGGTCCAAGGAAAAGGTGTTCGGCCTTTACCTCTTGGTCAGTAGGGTTGGCCTCAAAACTTTCAGTGAAGTTAAGGCCTGTGGCCTTGATGAAAGTTGAGTAGTCCAGGGAGAGGGTCCTTCTCCCATTCATCACAGTGAATGTGATTATGGACTCTTTGGTGTCCTCAGGGCTAGTTGCCACTGCAGTGCACCAAAATTCCCTCAAGTAGTCATGATATATGACTGAGGGGGTCTTAGTAAATGCCGTAGCAAGGAAGCAGTTTTGTAGATACTTAACTACATTCCTGTATGCCCAAAACTTTTGGGGATAGGCAAAATTGCCTACCACATTATTCTTGGTCAAGTCTACAGCCTCCATTGTGAACTTCACATTTGGGGCGTAGGTTATAGCCATAGAAGAAGCCATTTGTGTTGGGAAGTCTGGGTTAACAAATGATCTGGGTTTTTAACAGCTATGAACACACACACAAAATCTTGTTTTTGAAGGAAGAAAGGGCAAAATTTTGCTTAAGATTTCTAAAAAAAACGTGTGTGTATTTTTTTGATTGTGGGGTATTTATAGGGAAGTGAAGTGGAGGGTATTTTAGGCATTTAAGCGGTTATTTTCTCAAAAGATTTTATTTTGAAAATCATTTTGAATAAAACGTTTCAGATCCGCATTTAATGCCCAACCCCTCCACTATCCCTGTATTGCGCAACTATCAAGGCAAACAGTTGCGCCGTCTGTAAAAAGTGTATTTTGCAGAGCTGAGTCATCACATATCTGTTATGTGATTGGAGAGGCATTTAATGCCAAGTGAGAATGTGGTGGCCCATGAGGTGCATGCCAGAAAGGCAAAGAACAAATATTCTTATATTAAATAAGAATTCAGTTACCAACCTCGGACATTTATTAACTAGATACTTAGAGCATTTAAGTTAGCATTGAATGTCTTCTAAGGGCCTTGAATGACTTTTCATTCAGTGAACGTGTTGTTCAGGACTTGGGTTTAGTCACTGATGGTTCAAGGTTTCAGGAATTTGTGTTTAATTCCTGAGGTTCAAGGATTCTGGGACTTGGGTCTAGTTCCTGAGGACCAAGATTTCAGGAACTTGGGTTTGGTTCCTGAGGTTCAGTGATTCTTTTCACTGAAGAGCACATTGAGTCAGGGACCTGGGTTTTCAGAATTTACACTTATTTGGATGGAATCAATTAGTGGTCTGATTCTCAATATCCAACATTCCTAGTTCAGCTTTCAGTCTTGTAAAAGTTGGTTCATCCAATGGCTTGGCGAATATATCAGCTAGCTGATATTCAGTAGGAATGAAGTGTAATTCTATGTCACCATTCATGACATGGTCCCTGATGAAATGATATCTAATATCAATGTGTTTTGTTCTCTGATGAAGAACAGGGTTGTTTGAGATGGCAATTGCACTTGTGTTATCACAAAAGATGGGAACCATCTTGTACTGAATTCCATAGTCACTGAGTTGACTTTTCATCCAGATTACATTTGCACAACAACTTGCTGTTGCAACATATTCAGCTTCAGCTGAGGACATGGCAACTGACTCTTGCTTCTTAGCACTCCAACAGACTAGTTTTCCACCAAGAATTTGGCAGGAGCCTGAGGTGCTTTTTCTGTCTATGTTGCATCCAGCATAGTCAGAGTCTAAGTATCCTTTAAGATCAAGGCCTGAACATTTTGGATAGTATAATCCAAGGCTTGGAGTACCTTTCAGGTACCTGAATATCCTTTTCACAGCAGTGATATGAGATTCTCTTGGGTCAGATTGATATCTGGCACATAAACAGACCGAGAATTGGATATCAGGCCTTGATGCAAGTAGATACATCAGTGATCCTATCATTCCTCTAAAAAGAGTTTGATTCACTGGTTTTCCAGTAAGATCAGGACCAAGGTTATTTGGGGGTATCATGGGAGTCTTGACTGAGGCACAGTCACTGAGCTCATACTTCTTCAGTAGGCTTCTGACATACTTCTCTTGACTGATAGAGGTTCCTTTATCAGTCTGCTTGATTTGCAGACCAAGGAAGTAGGTCAGTTCTCCCATCATGCTCATTTCAAATTTCTTTGCCATAAGTTTTTCAAATTGTTTGCAAAGTTTAAAACTTGTTGAGCCAAAGATTATGTCATCAACATACACTTGTACAAGTATGACATCATTATTTGTCTTGTAGATAAACAATGTGTTGTCTATCTTGCCTCTGACAAATTTATTTTGGATCAGGAAGGCTGAAAGAGTTTCATACCATGCCCTGGGAGCTTGTTTCAGTCCATAAAGGGCTTTGTTAAGCTTGCAGACATAGTCAGGAAACTCATGGCTTTCAAATCCAGGAGGTTGCTAAACATAAACTTCTTCTTTCAGTGAACCATTTAAGAATGCACTTTTAACATCCATTTGGTACACCTTGAAGTTCATGTATATAGCAAAAGCAAGGAAGATCCTGATGGCTTCCATCCTTGCTACTGGTTCAAATGTTTCTTCATAGTCAATGCCTTCTTGTTGATTATAGCCTTTGGCAACAAGTCTGGCTTTGTTTTTAATGACTATGCCATTTTCATCAGATTTGTTTTTGAATACCCATTTCATGCCAATGACTGAAACATCTCCAGGATACTTGACCAAGGTCATTACCTTGTTTATGTCAAATTGTTCCAGTTCATCATGCATGGCCTGAACCCAACTTGGGTGATTAAGTGCTTCCTTGACACTTTTGGGTTCAATTGTGGAGATGAAGTCCACAAATAGGCATTCATTGTCTGAGGTTTCTCTCAGTTGTGCAGCCATGCTTCTTGTGAGCATGCCTTCAGTAGGCTCGCCAATTATATTGACAAGTTCTATATCCTGAGACCTAGTCCAGCTGTCCTGAGGTCTAGGATACTGACTAGAACTTGAGGCCTGATGGGTAGGATCAGGATCAGACATATGATGATCTTCAGCATCTTGAGTGTCTGAGTGGGTAGACTCATCACTGTGATTGTTTGGTTCCTGAGTATTTTGTTCAGTCTGAATGATTTCATCAGTACTTCTTTGTGCTTCAACAAACTCAGTGATGGTTGGGTAAGGAAGGTTGTGGGGAATGATGTAATAGGAGATGTCAGCATTTGCTTGGTACTGAGTGGAAGGACCATTTTTAGGATGATGTTCATCAGGAGGATATCTTGATGATTCATCAATACCTATCTCTTCCACAGAGTTGTTAGAGACACTGATAGCATCAGTGCTCTCATCAAAGGTAGCATGAAATGTTTCCTCAGTATGTTGTCTCCTAGTGTTGAACACCCTAAAGGCCTTTGAGACAAGGGAGTATCCAAGGAAGTATCCATCATCAGCTTTGGCATCAAATTTTCCTAAGTGATCCTTGTGATTATGAATAAACACAAGACACCCAAAGACATGAAAGTAGCTGATGTCAGGGATCCTTCCCTTGAATAACTCATAAGGAGTTTTGCTATGTCTCTTAACAATGATGGATCTGTTTTGTGTGTAACAGGCAGTCTTTACTGCTTCAGTCCAGAAGTGTTTGGAAAGGACTGATCCATTTAGCATTGTCCTGGCTGCTTCAATGAGGGTTCTATTCTTCCTTTCAGCCACACCATTTTGTTCAGGTGTGTAAGGTGAGGAAATTTTTTGGGAAATCCCTTTCTCATCACAGAAACATTCAAGTTCATAATTTTTGAACTCTGTTCCATTGTCAGTTCTAATCTGTTTGACTTTGATGTCATTTTGATTTTCAATATTCCTGACAAAGGACATAATTGTTTCAGCTGCCTGACTCTTTTTGATCAGGAAGTATACCCAAGTGTATCTTGAGTACTCATCCACAATGACTAGAGTATACTTCTCATGGTTAATGGATTTAGGACTGATTGGTCCAAATAGATCCATATGGAGAAGATGTAGGCAATTCCTGATGGAAAAGTTGGTTTTGGTTTTAAAGGATGCTCTGCGATGTTTACCTTTTTCACAAGCTGAGCATGGTTTATTGATGCGCGTGATGTGTCGTTGCGGTTTAGCAGTTTTAATGCCTACTCAAGTTTTAAATTTATATTTAGCCGACTTATCAATAACACACACACTTAACGAGCAGTGTACCCGGTCAGTATGAAGATAATGGTAAGTAGAGTGTCGATCACTAAGAGTGGAACGTATTATCTAGTTATTCTAATCAATATTTTAATATCCTAACGCAAGGGGGTTTCAGCCTGAGAGACTGGCACGGTTTGTTGCAATTAAATAATAAAATAAACAAATAGGCACGAATCAGCAAGTAGCACACACGTACACAGATAGATACTCGAGACAATAAGAGGGCTGTCCTTATGATTAAGTAGATTGTCACTTGTTTTATTGATAGCTTTATATGAAGTGTATGTAATTAACCCTTTCTCGTTGGTCCTATTCTTATCGGCGAGTAAACCCTTAATGATTACTTATGTCTAAAAGTTATTCCTAAGTGATCAATTTAGAAACAACCGTGGGAGCCACATCTTGTCCCGCAGTCGGATGCCCGCAAGCCACTAATAAACACAGAGGTTATCAATGCACTAATAAGTAGTAACCAAAGACATCAACATATAAACTTTAATTGATGGGAAAGCAAGTATTAAAGGGAGTGCAATCTTTCGTTGTCACATTACACAAGCCACCAATCCTGATGAATTAAAGTTTGCTAACACAATAAAACAAAACTACTTAATGAATTAAATACATGCAGCACCTTCTTACAGCTCTTGTATCTTCGATTTGGGTGTGTCTTGTGCTGCCTCCTCGACTGAATTCGTCCTTTTGCTCTGCTGTCCGAACTTCGGTTTTTTTAGGTTTCGAACTCTTTAATTCGTCTGGTCTACGGGGTATTTATAGTTTCTGTCTGAGGGAAGATGCGGCGCATCTACTTAAGTAGATGCGGCGTATGTACTTAACTTCGCGTGGGGTCCAAGATTATAATATTCAGGAATATTCGTACACCGCCAGAAGATGCGGCGTAACTCTTGATTAGATGCGGCGCATGTCCTCTTGTATCTTGGATCGTATCTGGTGATATCTTGATAGAGATGCGGCGCATGTCGAGAGTAAGATGCGGCGCATCTGGAGCAGAATTGACTTGATCTTGTCCATGTCAGTAGACTTCCACTTTATGCACGTTTTGCTCCATTATTAGTCCATAATCGCTAAGTTTCACCAAATGCTTGTTTTTACCTGAGAATTACAAAAGTAAACGATTAAGTATCAATCCTCATACATAATATAGTCAAACAAGTCAAATTAATAGGATAAATGATAGTAATAAAATGTACTTATTTGAGTTCATCAAATATCCCCCCACTTGAACTTTACTTGTCCCCAAGTAAACCTTAGAATTTCATTTATGAAAATGTATCCTAAAAGATGTATTAGGATTTATTTTTATATTTAAGCATGTATTCGTTTATTTCATAATCACACAACTAAACACTTAATGAATTAGAAGTAAAATAAAATAAGTCGATAAAAGCAAATCTAATCGTTTAACTGTCCAGTCGCGACGAATATTCTATCATAAGCTTGGCAAGTATACACATCTCCACCACTAAAGCTAAGGAATAACAAGTCTAACGCGGTAAAAAGGGTTTTTAGGCTAAAGGGTTAATTATTCTTTTTTACACTATCGATCTCAAATTCCAGAAAAGGCGACAAAATCACAAATACATGATCGAATCCACGAACACGATACTTGCAATTGCTCAAATCCTTAACTCGAATAGGCTAAAGATAGGTCCAAACTTCACCAATAATAATATATCAAAAAGGGCGACAAAATCATAAATACATAGCCGAATCCACGACTACGATACTTAAGATTGCTCAAATCCCTAATCTCAATAAATCAAAGGTTCGGTTGGATAAAGAACAATACAGGGTATGGATAATATTTGGGATATAAATTGGTGTAAAAATAAAAATAAACAAAACAAAACAAATAAATTAAAATCCTAAGTGTGGTTAATCACTATCCCAACCATCCCATGAATAAGACTCATATCATTGAATAACTCACGCTTTAACACTTGAAACACACGCTTTTGGTAGACACGAATTATACTCAACAAAATCTTAATCAAAGAATAAACCTTAATCGGCATTCCCATAACTGCCAATTCCCATTCAATCCATAAATATAGTATAACAAATAGTGGTGATATCGACCACTTACATAACTCTACATCGTTGGCTTAAAATAAACATCCAACTCTTTTTTTCTTTCTTTTTCTTTTCTCATTTTTTTTCGATTTTTTTTTTTTTTTTTTTTTTTTTTTGGAAACATAAACATAGATGTGTAAAATTTCACCACATCACTACAACTTTCTTTCCGGATAATTTTTTTTTCATACTTTTCATACTTTCAGAAATAACGGTAATAGTGAAAGTAGTAAACACACGAAAAATAAACTCAAAAATATACAATATTTACTTTCACTCCAATTTGCATTGTGCAATTTCCCGACCTAACCATAGATAATGAATTACGCACGCGAACACAGGTAATGTAAGGAAACACACTCTGCCTATAGCAATTAACCAACCACGGATTCTAATCTACAGGGTAGGCTAAGGTGTAAGGGTGTAACGAAACATTTTAAACATAGGTGTAAGAAACGAAAGGAATGGCTCTGAGGGTTTTTCTAGGGGTATCTTACTCTAAAAATGAGAGTAACAAAAGGGTTTTATACGGGGTTAACTAACCAGTGTAGTTAGCTAATAACACATAACATATAAAGGCTATTTGGTGTAATCCTAGAATTTTACCAAGTTAGACAAGTCATTCCAATTATATAAATAATACTCATTATGGTGGTCTCGAATAGTATACAAGCCAAGTTCTAAAGTTTACAAGTCACCGGCACACTCATAGATTTGTGAATTTTGGAAAAATCATAATTTTTGAAAATAACGTCATGTGTGCAGTTATGTAACTTAGATCTTAAACAAAAACATGCTAAAAAATTTTTAAGTTTGATATATTAAGCACATTTTAAGCATAATTTTTGAAAAAGTAGGACAAGTAATTGTTAAGTGTTCTAATTCTCCTATCCCCCCACTTAAGTTAAACAACGTCCTCGTTGTTTGTATAAAAGGTTAAAAACTGGAAAGAAAAGAATTAGAACAAGAAAAACTCCCCTGAGATTTGCTCGGTATGATCCTCCATTAGTGTAAGAGCAAAAATCATCTTTCTTGTGGATTAGAACATTAAAGCTTCATACTTGATGTATCCACAGGAAATCCAGGAAACTATAATACCACCAACACTTTAAAACACACCTAAGATAAGAAAGGTTCAACTTGCATAACACATTAGTAGTTAGGAAAAATAAAACTTAAAAATTAAAACTGAAAATCATCAGGTCAGTCGATGCGCCGTATCTTATTGAAGAAGATACGCCGTATCGAGCCTGGAATAAATACGGATCAGAATAAAGATGCGCCGCATCCTTAACCAGGGATGCGCCGCATTAAAATAAACTGATAAAAAGTTTTAAAGTCGAAAAATAAAAATGCAGAAAAATAAAATAAGATATGACCATTGCAGAGGATGCGTCGCATCTCAGGACTGAGATGCGCCGTATCTTCGTGCGGCCTGGACTGACTCGACACAGAAAACAGAATAATAAAAGATAAATCCGGGTTGTCTCCCGGTAAGCACTTGTCTTTATTCCAGAGTCTTCAAGTTAGACTCACGTTCAGCTCATTAGTATCGATCATTGATTCCTACATGGCCACGTAGGATCCATCTAGCAACCGAATCGTCTCGTATATATTCAGGTCCCAAATTCAAAACTCCTTTGTAGAATCCTCCCATTAATTGATATGGGTACTCAATTCCTTTCTTCACGTCATCATTACTAATACAAAGGAATGGAGAGAATTTGTAGCAGACCCTATTAGTAGCATGTTTAAATCCAGGGTGAGTTCGGGGCATCATATAAGTGATAACGTCGCTTCCACATTGAAAGGTGATCTTTCCTTCAAATCGTTTTGCATTAATAGTGATCTCCCTACAAAATGGTTTTCCAACAATCACGTCACCCATATTGTTGTCACAATAGGCATTCATGTCTTCAATAACTACGAACTCAGTAACAATAGTGAAGCGTCCAACGAAGATCGGGACATTAATGAAGGCTCCAACTACATTCTTTCCTTTATACTCCTTTTTATTTCTCATAATAGAATTGTAAAAGCTTCTAGACATGACATTCATTGATAAAATAGGAAAGAAATTGGCGTCAATACACTTGTACCCAATCATGCATGGGAATTGTAAATTGTAAGCACAATTGGTGTTGATCCTACTACCGTAATCCCATGAACCATCATATCCCTCAAATTCATCGTAATTTCTAGTAGTAATAACGTTGACTCTTGGACTATCCACAATTTCTCCTTCTTCTAACTCAGATTCAGCATCAACCATGAACAGGTCATTGGATTCCAACGGCCCATTAAGGTCATTAAGTTCAATATAGTCCCCATCGTGATGTTCGGGTGTTTTTTCATGCACTAATACTTCATTCATAAAATTCGCTTCGAAGTCGAAGTCAATTAGTTCTCCGTATCCTTCCATTATCCTTCTGAAACAATCACGAAAAGCATCAGTAGGGTATGCTCGAGAAAGTAATATATCAGATAATTAATAACGAAAACGAAATATGAAAAATTAAAGTTACTGATATCTGCAGACGATGCGCCGTATCCAAAGAGTTGGATACGCCGTATCTTAGAATCGTTAAAAATTAATCAGACTTTATTCAGAAAATAGATACGCCGCTTTAGAATTTAAGAATGCGCCGTATCGAATTAATTAATCAAAAATCAACTTATCCAATTAAAATTAAATGCGTCGTATTAACGAAAGTTAATGCGCCGTATTTTCGTTACGTTTAAAAATAAAAGATTTTTGATTCAGTAAGATGCGCCGTATCGACAGAGATCGATACGCCGTATCTGTTTAATAATTCGCAAACTGTTTTTAATTAAAATAATAGATACGCCGTATCTTCAAAAGAAGATGCGTCGTATGGCGTTAACGTTTTAGAAATTTTTTTTATCAAAAACAGATACGCCGTATCTGCAAAAGCAGATGCGTCGTATTACTTTATCGCTTAGAAAAATTTTCTTATTAAAAACAGATACGCCGTATCTTGGGGAAAAGATGCGTCGTATCGAATTAATTAAACGCGTTGTATATAAAAAAATTGAACGCAATACGCCGTATCTGAGAGATCAGATGCGCCGTATCGTTTGATTTAGCACAGTACAACGGTAGCAGAACACACAAAAAACGAAAAATAAAACAAAAATAAAACACACGAACAAAAACAAATAAAAGCAAAAATAAAAGAAAACAAATAGCACACAATACAACAAATATGCAAAATAGTACAATGATGCAATTAATCTAATAAAAAGAAAAACCTAATTAAAATACTAATCAAATTAACAGATAATAACAATTCACTCCCCGGCAGCGGCGCCAAAAACTTGATGGGCGTGCGTTGGAGTAAAGTTTTGGCAGTTTTAATGCCTACTCAAGTTTTAAATTTATATTTAGCCGACTTATCAATAACACACACACTTAACGAGCAGTGTACCCGGTCAGTATGAAGATAATGGTAAGTAGAGTGTCGATCACTAAGAGTGGAACGTATTATCTAGTTATTCTAATCAGTATTTTAATATCCTAACGCAAGGGGGTTTCAGCCTGAGAGACTGGCACGGTTTGTTGCAATTAAATAATAAAATAAACCAATAGGCACGAATCAGCAAGTAGCACACACGTACACAGATAGATACTCGAGACAATAAGAGGGCTGTCCTTATGATTAAGTAGATTGTCACTTGTTTTATTGATAGCTTTATATGAAGTGTATGTAATTAACCCTTTCTCGTTGGTCCTATTCTTATCGGCGAGTAAACCCTTAATGATTACTTATGTCTAAAAGTTATTCCTAAGTGATCAATTTAGAAACAACCGTGGGAGCCACATCTTGTCCCGCAGTCGGATGCCCGCAAGCCACTAATAAACACAGAGGTTATCAATGCACTAATAAGTAGTAACCAAAGACATCAACATATAAACTTTAATTGATGGGAAAGCAAGTATTAAAGGGAGTGCAATCTTTCGTTGTCACATTACACAAGCCACCAATCCTGATGAATTAAAGTTTGCTAACACAATAAAACAAAACTACTTAATGAATTAAATACATGCAGCACCTTCTTACAGCTCTTGTATCTTCGATTTGGGTGTGTCTTGTGCTGCCTCCTCGACTGAATTCGTCCTTTTGCTCTGCTGTCCGAACTTCGGTTTTTTTAGGTTTCGAACTCTTTAATTCGTCTGGTCTACGGGGTATTTATAGTTTCTGTCTGAGGGAAGATGCGGCGCATCTACTTAAGTAGATGCGGCGTATGTACTTAACTTCGCGTGGGGTCCAAGATTATAATATTCAGGAATATTCGTACACCGCCAGAAGATGCGGCGTAACTCTTGATTAGATGCGGCGCATGTCCTCTTGTATCTTGGATCGTATCTGGTGATATCTTGATAGAGATGCGGCGCATGTCGAGAGTAAGATGCGGCGCATCTGGAGCAGAATTGACTTGATCTTGTCCATGTCAGTAGACTTCCACTTTATGCACGTTTTGCTCCATTATTAGTCCATAATCGCTAAGTTTCACCAAATGCTTGTTTTTACCTGAGAATTACAAAAGTAAACGATTAAGTATCAATCCTCATACATAATATAGTCAAACAAGTCAAATTAATAGGATAAATGATAGTAATAAAATGTACTTATTTGAGTTCATCAAATATCCCCCCACTTGAACTTTACTTGTCCCCAAGTAAACCTTAGAATTTCATTTATGAAAATGTATCCTAAAAGATGTATTAGGATTTATTTTTATATTTAAGCATGTATTCGTTTATTTCATAATCACACAACTAAACACTTAATGAATTAGAAGTAAAATAAAATAAGTCGATAAAAGCAAATCTAATCGTTTAACTGTCCAGTCGCGACGAATATTCTATCATAAGCTTGGCAAGTATACACATCTCCACCACTAAAGCTAAGGAATAACAAGTCTAACGCGGTAAAAAGGGTTTTTAGGCTAAAGGGTTAATTATTCTTTTTTACACTATCGATCTCAAATTCCAGAAAAGGCGACAAAATCACAAATACATGATCGAATCCACGAACACGATACTTGCAATTGCTCAAATCCTTAACTCGAATAGGCTAAAGATAGGTCCAAACTTCACCAATAATAATATATCAAAAAGGGCGACAAAATCATAAATACATAGCCGAATCCACGACTACGATACTTAAGATTGCTCAAATCCCTAATCTCAATAAATCAAAGGTTCGGTTGGATAAAGAACAATACAGGGTATGGATAATATTTGGGATATAAATTGGTGTAAAAATAAAAATAAACAAAACAAAACAAATAAATTAAAATCCTAAGTGTGGTTAATCACTATCCCAACCATCCCATGAATAAGACTCATATCATTGAATAACTCACGCTTTAACACTTGAAACACACGCTTTTGGTAGACACGAATTATACTCAACAAAATCTTAATCAAAGAATAAACCTTAATCGGCATTCCCATAACTGCCAATTCCCATTCAATCCATAAATATAGTATAACAAATAGTGGTGATATCGACCACTTACATAACTCTACATCGTTGGCTTAAAATAAACATCCAACTCTTTTTTTCTTTCTTTTTCTTTTCTCATTTTTTTTTCGATTTTTTTTTTTTTTTTTTTTTTTTTTTGGAAACATAAACATAGATGTGTAAAATTTCACCACATCACTACAACTTTCTTTCCGGATAATTTTTTTTTCATACTTTTCATACTTTCAGAAATAACGGTAATAGTGAAAGTAGTAAACACACGAAAAATAAACTCAAAAATATACAATATTTACTTTCACTCCAATTTGCATTGTGCAATTTCCCGACCTAACCATAGATAATGAATTACGCACGCGAACACAGGTAATGTAAGGAAACACACTCTGCCTATAGCAATTAACCAACCACGGATTCTAATCTACAGGGTAGGCTAAGGTGTAAGGGTGTAACGAAACATTTTAAACATAGGTGTAAGAAACGAAAGGAATGGCTCTGAGGGTTTTTCTAGGGGTATCTTACTCTAAAAATGAGAGTAACAAAAGGGTTTTATACGGGGGTTAACTAACCAGTGTAGTTAGCTAATAACACATAACATATAAAGGCTATTTGGTGTAATCCTAGAATTTTACCAAGTTAGACAAGTCATTCCAATTATATAAATAATACTCATTATGGTGGTCTCGAATAGTATACAAGCCAAGTTCTAAAGTTTACAAGTCACCGGCACACTCATAGATTTGTGAATTTTGGAAAAATCATAATTTTTGAAAATAACGTCATGTGTGCAGTTATGTAACTTAGATCTTAAACAAAAACATGCTAAAAAATTTTTAAGTTTGATATATTAAGCACATTTTAAGCATAATTTTTGAAAAAGTAGGACAAGTAATTGTTAAGTGTTCTAATTCTCCTATCCCCCCACTTAAGTTAAACAACGTCCTCGTTGTTTGTATAAAAGGTTAAAAACTGGAAAGAAAAGAATTAGAACAAGAAAAACTCCCCTGAGATTTGCTCGGTATGATCCTCCATTAGTGTAAGAGCAAAAATCATCTTTCTTGTGGATTAGAACATTAAAGCTTCATACTTGATGTATCCACAGGAAATCCAGGAAACTATAATACCACCAACACTTTAAAACACACCTAAGATAAGAAAGGTTCAACTTGCATAACACATTAGTAGTTAGGAAAAATAAAACTTAAAAATTAAAACTGAAAATCATCAGGTCAGTCGATGCGCCGTATCTTATTGAAGAAGATACGCCGTATCGAGCCTGGAATAAATACGGATCAGAATAAAGATGCGCCGCATCCTTAACCAGGGATGCGCCGCATTAAAATAAACTGATAAAAAGTTTTAAAGTCGAAAAATAAAAATGCAGAAAAATAAAATAAGATATGACCATTGCAGAGGATGCGTCGCATCTCAGGACTGAGATGCGCCGTATCTTCGTGCGGCCTGGACTGACTCGACACAGAAAACAGAATAATAAAAGATAAATCCGGGTTGTCTCCCGGTAAGCACTTGTCTTTATTCCAGAGTCTTCAAGTTAGACTCACGTTCAGCTCATTAGTATCGATCATTGATTCCTACATGGCCACGTAGGATCCATCTAGCAACCGAATCGTCTCGTATATATTCAGGTCCCAAATTCAAAACTCCTTTGTAGAATCCTCCCATTAATTGATATGGGTACTCAATTCCTTTCTTCATGTCATCATTACTAATACAAAGGAATGGAGAGAATTTGTAGCAGACCCTATTAGTAGCATGTTTAAATCCAGGGTGAGTTCGGGGCATCATATAAGTGATAACGTCGCTTCCACATTGAAAGGTGATCTTTCCTTCAAATCGTTTTGCATTAATAGTGATCTCCCTACAAAATGGTTTTCCAACAATCACGTCACCCATATTGTTGTCACAATAGGCATTCATGTCTTCAATAACTACGAACTCAGTAACAATAGTGAAGCGTCCAACGAAGATCGGGACATTAATGAAGGCTCCAACTACATTCTTTCCTTTATACTCCTTTTTATTTCTCATAATAGAATTGTAAAAGCTTCTAGACATGACATTCATTGATAAAATAGGAAAGAAATTGGCGTCAATACACTTGTACCCAATCATGCATGGGAATTGTAAATTGTAAGCACAATTGGTGTTGATCCTACTACCGTAATCCCATGAACCATCATATCCCTCAAATTCATCGTAATTTCTAGTAGTAATAACGTTGACTCTTGGACTATCCACAATTTCTCCTTCTTCTAACTCAGATTCAGCATCAACCATGAACAGGTCATTGGATTCCAACGGCCCATTAAGGTCATTAAGTTCAATATAGTCCCCATCGTGATGTTCGGGTGTTTTTTCATGCACTAATACTTCATTCATAAAATTCGCTTCGAAGTCGAAGTCAATTAGTTCTCCGTATCCTTCCATTATCCTTCTGAAACAATCACGAAAAGCATCAGTAGGGTATGCTCGAGAAAGTAATATATCAGATAATTAATAACGAAAACGAAATATGAAAAATTAAAGTTACTGATATCTGCAGACGATGCGCCGTATCCAAAGAGTTGGATACGCCGTATCTTAGAATCGTTAAAAATTAATCAGACTTTATTCAGAAAATAGATACGCCGCTTTAGAATTTAAGAATGCGCCGTATCGAATTAATTAATCAAAAATCAACTTATCCAATTAAAATTAAATGCGTCGTATTAACGAAAGTTAATGCGCCGTATTTTCGTTACGTTTAAAAATAAAAGATTTTTGATTCAGTAAGATGCGCCGTATCGACAGAGATCGATACGCCGTATCTGTTTAATAATTCGCAAACTGTTTTTAATTAAAATAATAGATACGCCGTATCTTCAAAAGAAGATGCGTCGTATGGCGTTAACGTTTTAGAAATTTTTTTTATCAAAAACAGATACGCCGTATCTGCAAAAGCAGATGCGTCGTATTACTTTATCGCTTAGAAAAATTTTCTTATTAAAAACAGATACGCCGTATCTTGGGGAAAAGATGCGTCGTATCGAATTAAT
Source organism: Artemisia tridentata subsp. tridentata (assembly GCA_021014915.2). Taxonomy (NCBI): domain Eukaryota; kingdom Viridiplantae; phylum Streptophyta; class Magnoliopsida; order Asterales; family Asteraceae; genus Artemisia; species Artemisia tridentata. The sequence goes on from CP139501.1 coordinate 243,844,185, forward strand.
TAAACGCGTTGTATATAAAAAAATTGAACGCAATACGCCGTATCTGAGAGATCAGATGCGCCGTATCGTTTGATTTAGCACAGTACAACGGTAGCAGAACACACAAAAAACGAAAAATAAAACAAAAATAAAACACACGAACAAAAACAAATAAAAGCAAAAATAAAAGAAAACAAATAGCACACAATACAACAAATATGCAAAATAGTACAATGATGCAATTAATCTAATAAAAAGAAAAACCTAATTAAAATACTAATCAAATTAACAGATAATAACAATTCACTCCCCGGCAGCGGCGCCAAAAACTTGATGGGCGTGCGTTGGAGTAAAGTTTTGGCAGTTTTAATGCCTACTCAAGTTTTAAATTTATATTTAGCCGACTTATCAATAACACACACACTTAACGAGCAGTGTACCCGGTCAGTATGAAGATAATGGTAAGTAGAGTGTCGATCACTAAGAGTGGAACGTATTATCTAGTTATTCTAATCAATATTTTAATATCCTAACGCAAGGGGGTTTCAGCCTGAGAGACTGGCACGGTTTGTTGCAATTAAATAATAAAATAAACAAATAGGCACGAATCAGCAAGTAGCACACACGTACACAGATAGATACTCGAGACAATAAGAGGGCTGTCCTTATGATTAAGTAGATTGTCACTTGTTTTATTGATAGCTTTATATGAAGTGTATGTAATTAACCCTTTCTCGTTGGTCCTATTCTTATCGGCGAGTAAACCCTTAATGATTACTTATGTCTAAAAGTTATTCCTAAGTGATCAATTTAGAAACAACCGTGGGAGCCACATCTTGTCCCGCAGTCGGATGCCCGCAAGCCACTAATAAACACAGAGGTTATCAATGCACTAATAAGTAGTAACCAAAGACATCAACATATAAACTTTAATTGATGGGAAAGCAAGTATTAAAGGGAGTGCAATCTTTCGTTGTCACATTACACAAGCCACCAATCCTGATGAATTAAAGTTTGCTAACACAATAAAACAAAACTACTTAATGAATTAAATACATGCAGCACCTTCTTACAGCTCTTGTATCTTCGATTTGGGTGTGTCTTGTGCTGCCTCCTCGACTGAATTCGTCCTTTTGCTCTGCTGTCCGAACTTCGGTTTTTTTAGGTTTCGAACTCTTTAATTCGTCTGGTCTACGGGGTATTTATAGTTTCTGTCTGAGGGAAGATGCGGCGCATCTACTTAAGTAGATGCGGCGTATGTACTTAACTTCGCGTGGGGTCCAAGATTATAATATTCAGGAATATTCGTACACCGCCAGAAGATGCGGCGTAACTCTTGATTAGATGCGGCGCATGTCCTCTTGTATCTTGGATCGTATCTGGTGATATCTTGATAGAGATGCGGCGCATGTCGAGAGTAAGATGCGGCGCATCTGGAGCAGAATTGACTTGATCTTGTCCATGTCAGTAGACTTCCACTTTATGCACGTTTTGCTCCATTATTAGTCCATAATCGCTAAGTTTCACCAAATGCTTGTTTTTACCTGAGAATTACAAAAGTAAACGATTAAGTATCAATCCTCATACATAATATAGTCAAACAAGTCAAATTAATAGGATAAATGATAGTAATAAAATGTACTTATTTGAGTTCATCATTTATCCTTTGAAAACACAAGAGATGGTAAGCCAAGGACCTTGTTTTGTTTCACAAGGTTGTTTATCTTTTTGAAGTTCAGGTGGGAGAGTCTCTTATACCAAAGCCAGTTGAGAGTATCAGTGGCCTTGGTAAAGAGACAAGTTCCATTCTGAGTCAGACTGGACATGTCCAACACATAAACATCATGTCTTATTGGTGCAATAAGGACAACTTCCTTATTAGCATTGAAGATGATTCCTTGTTTATCATCAAACTGAACTATGTATTTAGCATCACATAGTTGACTGGCACTGATCAAATTGTATTTCAGACCATTTACATAAGCTATCCTAGTAAAGACTATACCATTGCAGTTTACTGAACCATAACCTTCAGTGAGACATGATGAGTTATCAACAAATATCACTTTGGGTCCTGATTCATCAACATACTTGTGCAGATACTCCTTCACACCAGTCTTGCTCCTTGAACATCCACTTTCTAGATGCCAAACAGGATCCCTGGCATGTTTCTGCACAAATAGTAAACTGGGTTAGTTCTTTCTAGGACTCTACTTCTTGGAGGGCTTAGCCTTGGAGGTCTTTTTAACATTTACAATTGATTTATGGTCAGTGGAGGAGTGGACTGAGCTACCACAAATTATGCATTTGATTGCAGATGTAGACTCAGTAGACTGAGAGGTTGACTTTGTCATACCTCTTCTGGCCTGAATGACCTTATCCCGTCCTGAGGTGTCATGAGTGGGACCTCCACTATTTTCACAACAATTGTCAATTTGACAATCCTTAGGATGGTGGTCATTGAACCCACAGTAGGGACAAGGTGCAAAAGGCTTGGCCTTTTGTTTCTGTTTCTGTTTAGAATCAGAAGGGTAGTTTAAAGACTGAGCTTTAAGGCCTGACATCTTTGATGTGACTGAGTGTGTTTTGTGATCAGAGGTCCTGTGATCATCCTTTTTGCAAATCATGTAGTAAAGGATTCTATAACAATCATCAGTGAAATGATTGGTATAGTTACACAGCTCACATCTTTTTAGTGGTTTTGAGGGTTTGGGTTTGGTGCTTGAGGAAGCTGGTTTTTGTTCCTTCTTCTTGGTTTGAGAAGGTTTCTCAGAAGATGCAATCTTCTCACCCAGCTTCCTGACCATTTCAGCCAACTGATCAAATTTTGAGTCAGGGCTTTGGGTTATTACTTCAGAAGGGACTGAAGTTGATGAGTCATCAGTACTTACTGAGACTTCAAGGGTTGGTCTTTTCAGGATTGTTTTTCCCATTCCTGACCTCTCCTTTAGAGAGTGTTGGGAGTAGACCATTGGTGGGGGCCTAAGTTTGGTGCAACACCCTGAAGGGTATTCAGTGGAGGGAGTGGTGGATATGAATCTGATTCAGGCTCACTTACTAATTCAGTACTACTGAGTTGGTCAGAGAGTCCAACCATATTTTTCAAGGCCTAACTTTCAGGAAGCTAGATCTTTCCAGTCTCAAAGTTTGGTAACTTACTGACTGGGTTGTCCCTGATAATCCAGTCATTTGACTTGGGAAGCATTTCTTGCTCAAATGATATGCCAGCTGAAACAAAGGTCAATTCACTAGGACTCACATAGGGGTTAACCATGTGATGGTCAATTCCTATTATTTTTCTAGGGAATAAACCCACAGTATCAAAGACCTTGGGGTTCTTTTTGGTCCAGCCTTGGATGACAGCCTTTTCTTTGTTAAGTTCAGTTTGTAGGGCTTGGTTTTGTTTCAAAATTTCAGTGTTCTGAATTTGTAGAGTAATTGTTTCTAATTTGGCTTGCTTCAGTACAAGCAATTCATCTCTACATTTATTCAATTCTGACACTATGTTGTTATATTTTGAAAACAGGTTAAGCCTTTGTTCCTCAACAAATTTAAGATCTACACAATTATAATTCATGTAAGACTGCCAATCAAAATCATCATCCATAGAAAGTAAAGTGTTTACCTTATTCGTGGTGATGTTTACCCACTCTCCATTCCTTGCATGGCTTTTCCCAACAGCCACCTGATCACCTTCAGAGAGTGCCATCAGTGCACTCACTCTAATTTCCTCATCTGAGGAGACCTCTTCTTCATCCCAATCATAAGCTTCAGCTACTAAAACCTTGTTCTTTGTCTGAACAGGTTTGGATGTTTGAGCAGCCTGAGACATAGAGGGATTAGTTTCAAGAATTGCAAGTTTAGCATTAGCTTTCCTATATTTTGCTTAAAAGTCTTTTTGACCCTTGTTATGAAGTTGTTGGGTAGACTGAAACATTCTAGGTTGAAACTTGCTATTTCCTTTGGAACTATTTCCTGAAAACTTGTAAGAGGGTTCTGAGATGGTTTTAGAATAACAGTCCCTAGCAAAATGACCCTTTTTACCACAATTAAAACATTCAGTGGTTTCATTTGCTTTTCCTTTAGAAAAATTGGACTGGTTTCTTTTGATGAAACGTTTTGAACTAGCAAGGAGTGCCTTCTCTTGGAATTCCAAGTTTAAATCTTTTAGGTACTCATCACTAGTCCTTTCATCAATTTCATCCTCAGAATCCTCTTGGAAATCCTGCACAACACCATTAGTATAAAAAGCAGTTGATATGGGTGTGGAGGTCAAGGCCTTTTTGGACTCAAGAGATTTTGAGTCAGGGTATCTCCTTGAGATTAAGTTGTCTTCATAGACAAACTTCCCATTGATCTCAGGGAGCTCAAGAGTCTGAATGTGATTAGCATTCCTCAGGCCTTGTGAGAAGTTTAGCCACTTCTCAGAGAGACTGTTGACAAAGCCAACATTTGTCTCATGCTTAGACAACACTACACCATCATTTGATAGTTCGTTTATCAAAGTCTTGTATCTGGTATAAGTCAGTGAGAGACTTTCAGAGTCTTTTGCCCTAAAAGTATTATACTCAAGTTTCAGGTCCATGACCCTGTTTTCCTTGGTATCTGAGGGACCCTCAAAGCTATTGACCAAGTCATCTCAAGTTTGCTTGGCTGTTGAACAATTGATGACTAATTCCATTATATCGTCAGGAAGACATGATATAATGATGCTTTTCAGGAGTTGGTCTTGATTGACCACCCTCCTCTCATCAATTGTCCATTGAGCCTCAGGCTTGTTTAGCCCTTCAGCAGTCTTTGGGACATAGGGACCATCTTTGACACAAGAGATGTAGTATGGTTCCATACCAGTCAAGTAGCAAAGCATTCGCTTTTTCCACTTGCTAAATTTACCAGCTTCAAGTCGTGGGGCAACATCTGAAAAGCTTCCACCCTTTTTGTCGACTAGCCGGGGCACATTTGCATCAGTCATGGTAGGATCTTGGTTTTAAAAACCTTGAGCACTCTTGGGTAATTTTGAAAGATTTTATAAACCAGAGGCTCTGATACCACTTGTTGTTCCCTTAACACGCTTAGAGTTAACAAGAAAGTTAATCTATTTATGTTTATGACTAATACAATGTATTGATTAATTCTAATAGTTAATGAAACGTAAATATAAAAACACACAAGTATTTTCAACGTTTAAATTCTTATTAGAAATGAATCAAAGAATCTATTACCCAAGTGTTTAGCGGAATAAACACTTGGGATTGAATAGACAAGGTATGGTGTCCCCTATCTAAACTTAAGCAATGCTTTAAGTGGTAACAATTCGACCCACTGAGCTATCTCAGGGATTCGTTACTCTTTGTAGGAGAAAGGGGGTATTGTGAAAGTCTAAGTTTTAATTGCACAAAAAAAATACCTAACCCACTTTTCTCTATCTGTTTGCTATTTATAGACAAACAGATCAAGGGTACTGAAGATTAAAACTAGATAAACAAATAGGAAGCGTGTCTGACAACTACAACAGTAGTTGTCATTTCCAAGAACCAATGGGATTGCGCCAAAAAGTCTTCGAGTGTCAGACCTTACACTTCTTCGACTTTTAGCCACTTGAGGGATGGTTTGTCTGACCCAGATAAGATGTAACACCCGTTTCCCAGGTGTTGGGACCCCACCTTAGATGAAAATGGATAAAGACCTAATGTGATTGGTTGGTCAACAAAGTTACGTGGAAAGTCAAACCCGATAGTCAAACTAATAGTCAAAGTATGACTAATGTAGTAATATAAGGTATGATGTATAAACTAAAAGGACCTTAGTTGCCATTGTGGTAAAATGGTATAAGTGTGTTGTGGCTAAAGGAGAAAGAAAGGAACTAGGAGGACTAATTAAGTCAAAAGGCCAAAGTTTCCACCTAACTAATCTTATCTAGGAATTTCTAGACATTTCCTCCATTATTGATTAGTGAAGGCCGGTTCTATGGAGAAAAAGGGAGGGAAGAAAAGTGAGTCTTGATGGTTTTAGGAAGAAGAAGATGAAGCTCTCAAGTTTATGGCCTTCCTTAGCTATGATCTTATGCAAGTAAGTAACTATGTTCTTGATATTAGTGAAGTCATAGATTATGAGTAAAGTGGGTTTTCATCATATGATCAAGATATGATCATATGATGATATGATTTGGAAGATGAGTGTATTTGATGGGTTTTGTTAACCCTTGTTATATTATTAATTGTTATGTTGTTAGGTTTTGGTGGATTATGAAGGATGAAGATGATGATGGAAAATTGTGATGATGATGATGTTCTTGATGTTATTTAGCTTGGGTTGAGGTAAGTAAAATGATGATGGCATGTGTTATAAGGATGTCTAACATGTATGTGTTATGTATGTTTTGTGGTTAGTGATAAGAGACTTGATATGTGCTTATATGCTAGGATGAATATGATCTAAGTGATGAGTTTGGTTGTGGGAGTAAGTTGATGTTAGGTGTTTATGCAAGAATTAGAGAGTGGAGTCGCTAAGTAAGTGTTTGGATATATGTGATGCTTATATGTTTGATTGAAGTATGATGGTATGTGATTATCGTTTTACTTACTAAGCGTAAGCTTATTCTTTAGTTGTCAATGTTTTGTAGGTCTATGTGCGGCGAAATGGAAGTACTTGGATTGTAGCATAAGGATTTGGAAGTGGATTTGGAAGATAATATACCTTAAGAGCTAGGTAGAACACCGAGCTCGAGTCAAAGTTGTACCCCCGAAAGTCTTTTAGTGTTTTGTAAGTAAGGTCGAGTGTCAAATTGTATGTTAGAGAAGTTATAGCGATTTGGGAGTCTAACAATGAGTCAAAGTGTGTTTTAAGCGTTTATGTGCAAAGTTAAAGGGGCGTTTGGTTTAGTTGTAAATATACCCATTTTGGGTAGTAAACGGGTCAAGTGTCGTTGGAACATGTTTGATATGTTAAGTTATTGAAGTTGGTTAAGTTTGGTGTAAATCGGAAGTCGTATGGATGGTTTGTAGTGAAAATGGGTCAAAACGGGTTATTTGGATAACCCGTCTCATTTGTAAAGTACCCTTTCGGGAAGTCGTTCGGTAAATGTTTTTTTATGAAAATGAGCCCATTGATATACTAAGTAAATCTGGAAAGTTTGGTTCGATAACGAGTTCGGGAGGTCGGGTTTTCAAGACGGGATTTTGAAAACCAATTCGGGCGAACAGCAAGGTTGAACCGCCGTGGTTCAGCCTGATTTTGGGGCCAAACCGGCGGTTGGGTTTTCCCAGCCGGCGGTTTGGCAGAATTTTCAGATTTTGGTAATATTAGAAAAATCATATCTTTTAAACCGTAAGTCGTCACGGGTCTTGCCACCCGTCATTTTGAAGGTAATTGAGTGTACTTTCATTTAAAAATAGTCTCATGTCCTGAAAGTGTACCGATTTTTGTTAGTTGTTAAAAGAGTGACAGTATGTCCGTAAAAGTCAAGCATTTTTGTGTAAAAAGTTTTAAATTTTTGGCCTAAGCGGGCATGGGGTGTTACAACTTGGTATCAGAGCTTCGGTTTAAGTGAATTCGATTTTCTTTAGGATTGCCTAGACTTAAACCACTCGTAGACGCATTAAGTTTAAGTTTAAGGAATGCGGGCAAATATTATGTAGTTTTATAGGATGTGAATGTTGAGTTTTGAAACGAATTATGTGATTGCTATATGGGTATAATGATGAGGACTTATGGATGTGTTTTATGTGATCTATGTTGTGGAAGATTTGATGTGTGAGTGATAGGATTACCGTGCACCTCGGGATGTATCGGTAATTATTATATGATTATGTGAATGTAGCGAAATATAGAAGTAATGAATTAGACGTGGAAAATAGATGCCTTAGGTGTGCGATGTGAAAGTGCTTATAGCAATAGTGGGATTAGGCTTTGGTTGGATATAATGTGAATATTGAGAATGTGGACTTACTAATGGTAGAATTAATGAGTTAAACTCGAGTCATTGATTGTCTAAGTTATGAGGTGGAATACGTGATATGTTGTATGAGCGTAAGGTGTTAGGAGTTGTTCATGTTTATAGTATTGGTGTGAACGTAATGTAAGTCCATGGCGGACTAGACGTGCTTAAATGATAGATTACCGTATACTCGGATATTGTCGGTGATTGTTATATGATTATGTGATTGTGTGCTATGGTAGTTTAGCGAGGGCGAATGGATGTAATAAGTTGTGTGGTGGTTTATAGGAAATGTGACTAAAAATGAAAGTGCATGGCTTGTGTGATAGTGATGACCAAAGCATGGCCTCATGAGTAATTATAATTGGTGTGATGATCATTAATGAGGTATTAGAGATGGGTTAGTGGAAAATCAAAGTATTAGGAGCATAATTATGAACGTATGATAATATTGAATGTGTGTTATAGCATAGCGTGGTGAAGAAATGATATAAATTTATATATAATAAGTCCGTGATGAACTTAGTAAAGTTATAAAATGAGAAAAGGCATAGGGATTGAGTAAATGATGAAATAGAGCGAAATTTCCTAAGTACTAATAGCTATAATGGGATGGGCATGTATGAGGTTAAGGTATTGCCATGAAATAATTATATTACGGCTAAGGCGATTAGTGGTAATTATTAATGATGAATGAATGTGTTATAGTTGACGATCTATGTAAGGTCTATATGTAAAGGAAGCGAGTGAGACTAAAAGAGTAATGGTAAAGATGCGGAATTAGCTAACGAGGGTTAAATAATGTAAGTTTTGGTAAGAGATTATAAACACATAGAATTGTGTAATTATAATAAGCAGGCTCATATGCTCTATGCGCTTGCGTTCACTAAAATATATGAATGTAATAATATATGTGAGGTGCTTATGACTTGGATCCATTGCTAAAGTGATAAAGTGTGAATGTTAATAATCCTTCGGGGTGAACGTTAAAAGTGGTATCCTTCGGGATGACCAAGTAAACGAATGTTAAGGAATCCTTCGGGATGAATGTTAAAGATCCTTCGGGATGAAAAGTATTGCCTTCATCGGCAAATGGGGTTGCATACATCCTTGGCAATAAAAGTATCCTCATAATGAATGTGTTAATGATATGGATTCAAGTCTAAAAAGGAAATATGAAGTATAAACAGGATGAAATAATAAAAGTTAAATTAGGAAATAGGAGTAGTAGTGTTACGTCGGGAGTACATAACCATGAGTTTATATTTCTTGATTTACATCGATTGGGACGCCTCTCCATGTAAATGAGGAAGTATAAATGAGTGGGCTTATGTGTTTCCGACACGGCACGAGTAGGGTTAGAGAAGTAGGAAGCGGAAGTTTAGAATTGGTCAGAAAATTATAAGGACTAAGATAGGAGGGTTAGAATTTGATCATGGATTTTAGTTGAGACTTAGGAGAAGTCTTGAGGAGATGAAGAAATGGTAATGATGATATGATGTGCATTGCGGCGTGGTACAAAATATGATGAATGAAAATAATAGAACGTGCACGTATTAGTCGAGTTTAATTATGCAAAGTCAAATAGAACGAGTTTCTTAAGTATCAAGTAGTCAAGGATGAGAGTAGAGGATAAAGCAAGCGAGATGGTGATGTAACGGTAATAGGGCAGACTAGAATGATGATTAGTTGTAATAAGTATGTCTTGTATTATGCAAAATCTAAGCAAGAGTTATATGGTATAGAAGTGAGTGGGAGTAATGTGGATTAGGGCATGTGATATGTTATAGTATGCATAGGGTTGCAAGATCACTTAGATCGTTGCACTAAATAAACTAGGAATTAAGGTGCTAGGAATGAGATGAGTTATGAGACTAAGTTTTGGTTAGAAATAGACGAAAGATTTCGAGGACGAAATCTAAATAAGGGGGATAGAATTGTAACACCCGTTTCCCAGGTGTTGGGACCCCACCCTAGATGAAAATGGATAAAGACCTAATGTGATTGGTTGGTCAACAAAGTTACGTGGAAAGTCAAACTCGATAGTCAAACTAATAGTCAAAGTAAGACTAATGTAGTAATATAAGGTATGATGTATAAACTAAAAGGACCTTAGTTGCCATTGTGGTAAAATGGTATAACTGTGTTGTGGCTAAAGGAGAAAGAAAAGAACTAGGAGGACTAATTATCTCAAAAGGCCAAAGTTTCCACCTAACTAATCTTATCTAGGAATTTCTAGACATTTCCTCCATTATTGATAAGTGAAGGCCGGTTCTATGGAGAAAAAGGGAGGGAAGAAAAGTGAGTCTTGATGGTTTTAGGAAGAAGAAGATGAAGCTCTCAAGTTTATGGCCTTCCTTAGCTATGATCTTATGCAAGTAAGTACCTATGTTCTTGATATTAGTGAAGTCATAGATTATGAGTAAAGTGAGTTTTCATCATATGATCAAGATATGATCATATGATGATATGATTTGGAAGATGATTGTATTTGATGGGTTTTGTTAACCCTTGTTATATTATTAATTGTTATGTTGTTAGGTTTTGGTGGATTATGAAGGATGAAGATGATGATGGAAAATTGTGATGATGATGATGTTCTTGATGTTATTTAGCTTGGGTTGAGGTAAGTAAAATGATGATGGCATGTGTTATATGGATGTCTAACATGTATGTGTTATGTATGTTTTGTGGTTAGTGATAAGAGACTTGATATGTGCTTATATGCTAGGATGAATATGATCTAAGTGATGAGTTTGGTTGTGGGAGTAAGTTGATGTTAGGTGTTTATGCAAGAATTAGAGAGTGGAGTCGCTAAGTAAGTGTTTGGATATATGTGATGCTTATATGTTTGATTGAAGTATGATGGTATGTGATTATCGTTTTACTTACTAAGCGTAAGTGATGTGTGCGTGTTTGTATCGCTCTAATTTTTATATCCACGGTATGTCGTTGTGGTTTTAGCAGTATTCAAGTTTTAAATTTATATTTAGCCGACTTATCAATAACACACACTTTAACGAGCAGTGTACCCGGTCAGTATGAATATAATGGTAAGTAGAGTGTCGATCACTAAGAGTTGAACGTAATATCTAGTTATTCTAATCAGTATTTTAATATCTTAAGTTAGTTGTACAACCTAATCTAACGCAAAGGGGGTTTCAGCCTGAGAGACTGGCACGGTTTGGTTATGATTAAATAATAAACTAAACTAAAAAGCACGAATCAGCGATTAGCACACACGTACACAGATAGATACTTGAGACAATAAGAAGACCTGTCCTGATAATTAAGTAGCTTGTCACTTGTTTTATTGCTAGTTTTATATGAAGTGTATATAATTAACCCTTTCTCGTTGGCTCTAATCTTATCGGCGAGTAAACACTTAATGATTACTTATGTCTATCCTATTTATTAAAGAGACGCTGAAACAAATAGGCGAGGAAGGGGCATGGCGACCCAAGCAATGCTCAGCTAGACACAGAGGTTATCAATGCACTAATAAAAGTCACCAAAGACATCAACATATAAACTTTAATTAATGGGAAAGCAATTTTAAGGGGTGCCCATGGTTTTCCGTAGTCACATGGAATCGGCCCATCAATCCTGATGAATTAAAGTGTACTAATACAATAAAACAAAACTACTTAATGAATTGAATACATGAAGGACCTTCTTACAGCTCTTGTATCTTCGTTTAGGGTGTGTCTTGTGCTGCTAACACGTCTGAATTCGGCCTTAGGGTTTTGTGGTCTTCGGTCTTCTTGTGTATTAGGCTCTCGAAATTCGTCTGGCCTTGGGGTATTTATAGTTTCTGTCTGAGGGCTAGATGCGGCGCATAGGATAAGTAGATGCGGCGCATTGACTTAACTTCGCGTGGGGTCCAAGATTAATATATTCAGGAATATTCGTACACCGCCAGAAGATGCGGCGTAACTCCATTTCTCTATGCGGCGCATGTCCTTCGCTGTCTTGGATCGTCACTTGTGAAATCTTGATAGTGATGCGCCGTATGTAATAAGTATGTTGCGGCGTACCTGAAGCAGAATGATCTTGATCTTGTACATTTCAGTAGACTCTTAACATCTTGCTTGTTTTGCTCCATAATTAGTCCAAAATCGCTAAGTTTCACATAATACTTGTTTTTTCCTGAGAATTACAAAAGTAAACATCAACGTATCAATTCTCATATATAATATAATAAAACAAGTCAAATAAATAGGATAAATGATGGTAATAAAATGTACTTATTTGAGTTCATCAGTAAGCTTATTCTTTAGTCGTCAATGTTTTGTAGGTCTATGTGCGGCGAAATGGAAGTACTTGGATTGTAGCATAAGGATTTGGAAGTGGATTTGGAAGATAATATACCTTAAGAGCTAGGTAGAACACCGAGCTCGAGTCAAAGTTGTACCCCCGAAAGTCTTTTAGTGTTTTGTAAGTAAGGTCGAGTGTCAAATTGTATGTTTGAGAAGTCATAGCGATTTGGGAGTCTAACGATGAGTCAAAGTGTGTTTTAAGCGTTTATGTGCAAAGTTAAAGGGACGTTTGGTTTAGTTGTAAATATACCCATTTTGGGTAGTAAATAGGTCAAGTGTCGTTGGAACACGTTTGATATGTTAAGTTATTGACGTTGGTCAAGTTTGGTGTAAATCGGAAGTCGTATGGATGGTTTGTAGTGAAAATGGGTCAAAACAGGTTATTTACATAACCCATCTCATTTGTAAAGTACCCTTTCGGGAAGTCGTTCGGTAAATGTTTTTGTATGAAAATGAGCCCATTGATATACTAAGTAAATCTGAAAAGTTTGGTTCGATAACGAGTTCGGGAGGTCGGGTTTCCAAGACGGGATTTTGAAAACCAATTCGGGCGAACAGCAAGGTTGAACCGTCGCGGTTCAGCCTGATTTTGGGGCCAAACCGGCGGTTGGGTTTTCCCAGCCCGCGGTTTGGCAGAATTTTCAGATTTTGGTAATTTTCGAAAAATCATATCTTTTAAACCGTAAGTCGTCACGGGTCGTGCCACCCGTCGTTTTGAAGGTAATTGAGTGTACTTTTATTTAAAAATAGTCTCAAGTCCTGGAAGTGTACCGATTTTTGTCAGTTGTCAAAAGAGTGACAGTATGTCCGTAAAAGTCAAGCATTTTTGTGTAAAAAGTTTTAAATTTTTTGTCTAAGCGGGCATGGGGTGTTATATAAGACTTGTTCTTATCTTCTTAAAACCTTCCCTCATTATCCCGCCTTTTATTCAGGCTTTAGGTTCTTTAGTCATTTGTCTTCAGTCTACAGTTATTGTTGTTGAGGAGACTTGGGGTTTAGTGAGCTCTTGTCTAACGCTCACTGATCCATTGCCTTCTTCTTCGTCTCAAGTAACACTTCAGTGAGTATCGCCTCACTGTGTGGTGAATCTTTCTTTTTAGACTCGTCCTGAGCATCTTGAAGATAACTCACTGAATGACTATTCACTCAGTGACTTAGAATGTTTTCGGTTTAATTTACACTTAGCTTAATTTGTATTCAAATATTGTTTTAACGACTTTTGGGTATTGAAGGACCCAACAGATTGAAATTATACAACTAACACATTTTTGTACATTTTCGTACGTTTTCTTCCGTTTCTGTCCGTTTTGTACATTTTCGTCTGTTTTTTCTCTTTTGTACGTTTTCATCCATTTTCATACGTTTTCTTCCGTTTTTATGTTTTGGTACGTTTTTATACGCTTTTGTATGCTTTTTAACGTTTTCATACTTTTTTGCGTTTTTTAGGTTTCTATACTTTTGTGCGCTTTTATACGTTTGAAAACGTACACAAAGAGACACAAACGGATAAAAACGTATGAAAACGTACAAAAACGGATAAAAATGTATGAAGAGGTAAGAAAGCGTACGAAAATGGAAAAAAAACGTATAAAGAAGTATGAAAACGTATAAAACTTATAATTAAAAACAGATTAAAACGTATAATAACGTACAAAAGCGTAAAAAACGTAAAATAATATGTAAAATAAAAATGATATAACTTGAAACATGGTGTAAAGGTAATTTTTTCCCCAAAGTTTAGCAATATTCATACTTTAGTACCTTAAATTGACAAAAACTAAGTTGAGTACCTCAATTAGAAAATAAAAGTAAGTTGGATAACTTTTTATGCATTTTGCCCTAACATTAATGGTCTAAGCTCAATGATTAACACGTCAAAATCAAGCCCACAGTGAACACTTAACAAATGCCCATTATCAACACTTTATAGTCGTAAGGTGCGATCCTATAAAAAGTTACAAAATTTAAAAGGTCTACAAGCCCACCATGATTAGATCTTGTATTATGAAATTACTTTTTACACTTTTTAAACTTTTGTCATTTTGCAAATGATCCCTACTTTATAGTAGTGTTTCGTGAATAGTAAAATTTTTGAAAACTTCTCAAAGTCTCAAACTGACTTCAAAAATAATGAATAGTGATTGGTGAATAGTAAATGATGAATAGTGATTGATGAATAGTAACTTGTCGAGGTTTGAAAAATGACCTGAAATTATGGGTTGTCACAAACACCAAGGTCAAAGAATTTGCCCAACCATAGGCCATTTTGGAGGCAATTGTGCAATTAACCAATCCCCGTTCAACAATAGGAGGTTTGATGAATGAGAGGAAAGGATGGAGATTAAGAGATTTGACTACCTAGAATCAAATTGTTTCATTCAAAAGTTTTGATTAATAATAAGGTATATACTTTAATTATTGACAATTATGGTGCTCGGAATTTAGTTCCGAGAAAATTGATTAGTTATTTTAATTTACCAATAGAGATGTGTCCACTTAGAGGAACGCAAGTTTGTTGGATTCCAATATCCGTTGGTAGGTTTTCAAACGTGAAGTGTTTTGTGAATTGGATGATATGGAGGATTGTCATATTTGGTTGTGAAAATCATGGTGATGTGAAGTTCAAGGTTTCTATGATGTAAAGCGAAGTCTCTATCATTTTTTATGGGAAGGAAAAAGAATTGCGATGATTCCATCCGAAGATCAAGTACATGTACCAAAGCCCTAGGTTAAGATTGAAAAAAAGTTGTTGAAACTTGATATCATTGTTGAAGTTTAAAATCAATGTGATGTTGAAGTTGATACGACTAATGTGGAAGTGTCGACCGAAGTACCGGAGAAGACAAAGGATTCTAGGGTTTTGAAAAATCTTGAAGTTACCAAATCCGAAGTTATTGAAGGTACAAGGTATGTGATTTTTAATTGTGGGTCAATTTTGAAAAAGATTATCAAGAATTCAATAAAGTATTCAATGGCTAACAAAGAAACATTTTTATTGCAATTGAAGATTTGGTGATCGTTAATAAGGTGTACATAACCCGACGTTTAGGGTCATGGGTTGATTGTTGGGAGTGTGGTAGGTAAGGGTGGAAACGAGCCGAGCCGAGCCCGAGCCTGCCAGAGCTCGAGCTCAGCTAGTTTATATATATAAAGCTTGAGTTCGGGCTCGAGCTCGATTCGAGCCTCATATTTTGAGCTCGAGCTCGGCTCGTGAATCACAAGCTCGAGTTCAGCTCGGGCTTGACTAACTTATATAACGTGTTGAAGGAAAAAAAGCTCAAATGCTCGTTAATCACACTAGGCTCGAGCTCTTTTAACTTTTTAAGATCGTTTTACATGGTTATATGTATAGAAATATATATACATATATATATTTTTTGGGCTCGTTTAGGCTCGCGAGCCTAATCGATCTTTATATATAAAGCTCGGGCTCGAGCTCGAGCTCGTTTAGGCTCGGCTCGTTCGAGCTTTTTACTGATCCGATCCCGAGCTTTTCACGAGCGGCTCGTCTCGTTTCCACCCATAGTGGTAGGCGTGATAAAAAAGATGAAGGTTCTCGAGTTGATGTAAAGCGTAAATCTACCAAAGATAAGTTTCGTCGTGAGATAATGTTTGAGGCAGATGAAGTTATTGGTGGTGATAACTTGAGGGCGAGTTTTTTTAAAGCGAGGGGAATGATCAGGACAAGATTTGAGTGTTTCGCAAGGTTTTTTTTTTTTTTTTTTTTTTTTTTTTTTTTTTTGGCAGAAGATAACTTTCCGCTATACTATAGGGTTTGGGATTTTGTAATTGATTTTTTTTAATAGCATAACATTAAGGGCAATATGCCTAAAAAGGCACTTAACCTACTTTTAATATTTAATTGAGGTACTCAACTTTATTTTTAACAATTTAAGGTACTAAAGTATCAAAGATGATTGAAATTATACAATAACACATTTTTGTACATTTTCATACGTTTTCATACATTTTCGTACGTTTTCTTCCGTTTTCGTCCGTTTCTGTCCGTTTTGTACGTTTTCGTATGTTTTTTCGCTTTTGTACGTTTTCTACGTTTTCATCCATTTTCGTACGTTTTCTTCCGTTTTTATGTTTTGGTACATTTTTATACGCTTTTGTATGATTTTTAACGTTTTCATACTTTTTTGCGTTTTTTTAAGTTTCTATACTTTTGTGCGCTTTTATACGTTTGAAAACGTAAACAAAGAGACACAAACGGATAAAAACGTACGAAAACGTACAAAAACAGATAAAAATGTATGAAGAGGTAAGAAAGCGTACGAAAATGGAAAAAAAACCTATAAAGAAGTATGAAAACGTATAAAACTTATAATTAAAAACAGATTAAAACGTATAATAACGTACAAAAGCGTAAAAAACGTAAAATAACGTGTAAAATAAAAATGATATAACTTGAAACCTGATGTAAAGGTAATTTTTTTCCTAAAGCTGAGCAATATTCATACTTTATTACCTTAAATTGACAAAAATTAAGTTGTGTACCTCAATTAGAAAATAAAAGTAAGTTGGATAACTTTTTATGCATTTTGTCCGAACATTAATGGTCTAAGCTCACTAATTAACACGTCAAAATCAAGCTCACCGTGAACACTTAACAAATGCCCATTATCAACACTTTATAGTCCTGAAGTGCGATCCTATAGAAAGTTACAAAATTTAAAAAGTCGGCAAGCCCACCATGATTAGATCTTGTATTATGATCCAACAAATGGGATTAATTTTTACACTTTTTAAACTTTTGTCATTTTGTAAATGATCCCCATCCTCATAGTAGTCCTCGTAATATTCCCACACCACGACTTGTCACTTGGCCAAACACCCCTATGAAAAGGGAAAGATCGTTACCCAATTGAAAAATGAAAACACTTTTCGTTCAAAAATTCACAACTTGAAAACCCGCCAAAAACAAATCATTTCAACCTTCAAACCCCAAATTCCACTTTAATTCAATAATCCCCTAATTCCAAATCCAAACACTCCAAACCCTAAATCCAAACACCCCGAAATGGACAAACGAATGATATCAGTAGACAAATGGAGTTCAGGAAGTCAAATCTACTTCTTAACTCATCTTCACGCCGATCACACCGTCGGTTTATCCCCTCGTTGGAACAAAGGCCCGGTTTATTGTTCTCGTATCACCGCTCGTCTTTTCCACCCCAAATTTCCTGGTTTTGACCTCTCGTTGCTCCGAGTTATTGAAATCGGGCGATGGTACTCGTTGTCGTTGGTTTCGCCCAGTACAGGGTTGGAAACTAAGGTTCAGGTTATGGCTATTGATGCTAATCACTGTCCTGGTAATTGAACCACTAGTTAATGATAATAAATTGCATAATTAGTTATTTTGTTAGGTGATTAGTGTTTGGATATGTTTGTGTTAGTTTACGTTGTGAATGTAGTTAAGTAGTGCGTGATGTAAATTGGAGTGTTGATTATTTTGGAATGTGACTGATGTCAAATTGTTTGACGGATGAGTGATGTCGAGTGAATTTACTAAGTATAATATGTAAATATAACGGAGTATTAGATATTTTGCATGTTTAAAAGTGTTAATTTTCAGTCCGTGGTGTTAAATGAGCTTATGGTGTATTCAGCATGGTTAATGCAGTTTTTATTGTCTTAGTGTGCCACATTTTGTGTTTAGAGATTTTGACCACTTTTTTAAGAAAAGTTTAGTGTTATTGCTGACAGTTACTAACAGTAGGATGGTTCTCCCTTTGCTGGTTGTCAACTTGTCATATTATCGGGTTGTCACATTAGATGATCTGATTTTAGATAGTCATGTGTAGGTTGTTGGGTATTTACATACTTACATCCTGTTTACGATGCACAACATACAAGTATATGTCATAGAGGCATAGATCATGACTTTTGCAGTTTGTGGGTATGTTATGGACATTATCAATTTGAACAAGCACAACACATTGCTGAGTTACGAAAAGAATATTAACTGCAAAGAATTTCCATTGGTACCTTATCCTTATCAGTGTGCTTGGACTAGATTTTTAAAAACTAATTGAAGGTTTATTAGTCTCTTTGGTTCTAGTGCTCCCTTGACCTTGCTAATTTGCTATGTGGCAGGTGCATTTATGTATCTCTTCCGTGGTGAGTTTGGCATTATGCTTTACACTGGGGATTTCCGTTGGGAAGTATCAAGTGAGATTGCACAAATGGGAAAGACCATGCTTCTTAATGCTCTTAAGAATGATAAAATTGATACCCTTTACATAGACAACACGTATTGCAACCCATCCTACTCATTTCCTTCTCGGGAAGTCGCTGCTCAACAGGTGATGTACTGTTCTTGCTGAACTTTCTAATTCACAGTTCTAGAGTCCTGTAATGCCCATGATTTTTAAGGTCGGAGGTCTGGAAGTATAATAATTTATTTTAATCATGTGCTTCTGTCAAATGTCATAACCTACCTAATGTGAATTTTAGGAAGATCTCTCACAGCAAAATTAGTATAACTTATACTTTATTTCTTTTGGAATGTTGATGTGTAGCTGACATTTTCTTTCCTTGTGAAAGGTTATTTGATTATGATTTCGTTCTTGTTAACTGGTTAACTAAGTCCTATTCTTTGCTATAATATCTGACTATCTGTATCCGCATCCTCCTTTCCTCACGCTTTCTCACACAGTCTTCCTATTACGCTTGGGTTATCACATTGCCATATCTTACACTGCGGGATCAGTTACTTATGTGATATGTTTGCGTGATTGTCTGTGCTCCCCTGACAATCATTTCCTATTATGTAAGTATTGACACGAAAATTCTTTTCTTGTTCTGTATTGAACCATCTGCAGGTGGTTAATATCATCAACTCGTATCCTGAACATGACATTATCATTGGTATAGACTCACTGGGAAAAGAGGATTTATTACTCTACATCTCAAAAATGCTGAAAATAAAGGTAGTTAGCTACTAACTTGCTATTCTATGACTTTATGAAAGAATGTGTATGTGTTTATAATTTGGCTGCATTATTTATAGTTATTACATAATTTTTACCTGTGTAGGTGATAACCATTGCATCCATGCATATGTTAGGATCATTAAAATAACTAGAAGCTCATCATTTTTACTACTTTGTATTTATTAATTTTATGGCAGATTTGGGTGTGGCCTGAGCGGTTGCAGACCATGCATCTTCTGGGATTACATGCAAATTTCACAACGAAGACGACGTTGACAAGAGTACGAGCTGTTCCTCGTTACAGTTTCTCTGTTGAAACTCTAGAAGGATTAAATACTATGCGCCCAACCATTGGAATCATGCCATCTGGTCTTCCGTGGGCACTAAAGAAAGCTGGATGCAAGGATAAGTCTTGTGATCTTTCTTCAATGAAGACAGAGACGAGCATCGACCTTCATATGAACATGCGAAATAGATATACAAATAATATCGAAAAAAACCATCAGTACATCTATACAGTTCCATATTCAGATCACTCGTGTTTTCCAGAGATATTGGAGTTTGTTAAGTTTCTATGCCCAAGCAACATCAAAGGTATTGTGTCTTCATCATCGTCTTATGTTGATCCTCGTTATCATCTTCGCAACATTATTGGAGCTTCGAGCTTATGTCAAAAATCTGTGACTGAGGAAGAGAGAGAGAGAGTAGAAGGTAAATGTAAGTTTGATCTTGCCTGCAATAGTTTTACAGAAGATAAAGTAAAGCGTAAAAGGATCAAAAAACATTATTTGTGTCGTAAAACTAGGGTGAGTGTGTTAAGAAGGTATAAGTGTGGTGTGAAACTAACCACTGAAGATTATTCTGATGATAAAGTTTGACTCTTAAAATCTCTGGTACAGTTTTGATTGGACTTAATGGAGAAACATGTATAATGTGAGTCCCACCACGTAGGAGACATTATATAGTGGAAGGGGGTGTACCACTAAATTATTCTACGGGTTATGAACCATTTTACGGGTTATGACTGACTTTCATGTTAATTATTTCTAGCAGGTTTTGCAAGTTAGAGTACTATTTTTGTGGTTGCTGGCAGTCCACCAGGAATGACATGTACAGAGGGTTCAAATATTAGTTCTATAAAATCCAATACTGGCAATATGTTTCTGCATCTGATATGAGCCATCTCTGTGTGCCTCTTTCTCTCTCAATTACTGTCCACTTTCATATCACCCACGCGCTTCACAAAAAATTAACTGTTTAATGGCGTTTATGCTCCTCCTTTGTTTCTCTATGGCCATTTGTCTCACATCTGCAGCTGACACAATATCTGCAAACTGTTCTCTATCCGGAGACCAAACAATTACATCCAAACATGATAATTTTGTGCTTGGTTTCTTTAAAGCAGGCAGCTCTTCCAACTATTACGTAGGCATTTGGTATAAAAAGGTTGCTTCTAATCCTCCTTCCGTAGTCTGGGTAGCAAACAGAGAAATACCCGTCTCTGACAGAGTTAATTCTGAACTAAAGATCGTAGATGGTAATTTAGTGCTCTTAAATGAGTTTAAGTTACAGATCTGGTCCACAAATGTCACCACCACCAATTTGAATTCTGTGATTGCTGTTATTCATGATGATGGTAACCTAGTTTTGACAGATGGGTCAAATTCAGCTGAACCAGTTTGGCAAAGTTTTGACCACCCAGTTAATACTTGGTTGCCTGGTGCTAAACTTGCTTATGATTATAGAAGGAAAAAGAAGCAGCTTCTTACTTCATGGAAAAGTGAAGAAAATCCTGATGTAGGACTCTTTTCTTTAGAGCTTGACCCAACTGGTAAAGAGTATATATGCAAGAGGAATGGCTCCCATCAATATTGGACTAGCGGGGCTTGGAATGGACACATATTTAGTTTAGTATCGGAAATGAGGACGAATTACATTTATAATTTTAGCATTTTAAATGAGAATGAGAGTTACTTCACTTATTCTGTGTATGATCCTTCCATCATATCAAGAATGTTTATTGGTGTTTCTGGTCAACTTGAACAACAAACATGGTTGGAAAGTAGGAAGCAGTGGAATTTGTTTTGGTCTCAACCTAGAACACAGTGTCAGGTGTATGCTTTATGTGGCGCTTTCAGTACTTGCAGGCAGACTGAATTGCCATTCTGTAATTGCTTGACTGGCTTCAAGCCTAGATCAGAAAGTGGTTGGAACCAGATTGATTTCTCTGGTGGGTGCGTTAGAAAAACGGAGTTGCAATGTGGGAGAAATGAGGAAAATTCCAATTTTATCATGATTAAAGTCGAAAATTTGCCTTCAAATAAGTTTACGGCCGCTGGGAGTGCTGGAGAATGTCGTACTACATGTATGAACAATTGCTCCTGCAATGCTTACTCTTTTGCCGATAACGAGTGTTCATTGTGGGATTGAGAGCTTTTAGATCTTTCAGAAGACAATGCTAATGGGAAAACAATCAACATCTAAATTTGCTTCTAAAGACCTCCCAGTTTATAGAAAGAAAAACGGTTTCCCTGTGGGTTCTGTTGCTGGATCCGTTGTAGGTCTCTTTTTATTCTTGGGTCTAATTCTGTTTATTATATACAGAAAAAAGAGGGCATTGGTTGGAAAAACAAAAATGGAGGGATCGTTGGTGGCGTTTGTTTACAAAGATCTACAAGCAGCAACAAAGAATTTCTCAGATAAATTGGGAGGTGGTGGTTTTGGTTCTGTTTATATAGCGGTACTGCGTGATTCATCCATTGTGGCGGTGAAAAAACTTGAAGGTATCAGCCAGGGAGAGAAGCAGTTCAGGAGTGAAGTCAGCACAATCGGGACCATCCAACACATTCATCTTGTACGTCTTCGTGGGTTCTGCGCAGAAGGTGACAGCAAGTTACTGGTGTATGATTACTTTCCAAATGGCTCTCTACATTCACACCGTTTCCATGAAAACCAAGATAATGTTCTAAACTGGAAAACTAGGTATCACATTGCACTTGGAATTGCCAGAGGGTTGGTTTATCTCCATGAGAAGTGCAGAGACTGTATAATTCACTGCGACATAAAACCAGAAAACATTCTCTTAGATGCTGATTTCCACCCAAAAATTGCATATTTTGGCCTGGCAAAGCTTGTAGGGCGAGACTTTAGTCGGGTTTTGACAACTATGAGAGGGACAAGAGGGTATCTAGCACCAGAATGGTTATCAGGGGTGGCTATCACAGCCAAAGCAGATGTTTTTAGCTTCGGAATGATGCTTTTTGAATTAGTTAATGGTAAGAGAAATGCAGAGCAATCTGAAGATTCGAATTATACATTCTTCCCTAGTTCGGCTGCTAGCGTTCTTATGATGGGAGGTGATATCCTTAGCCTGTTAGATAGTAGGCTAAACCGTGATGCTAGCGTGGAAGAAGTTACTAAAGTTCTCAAAGTTGCATATTGGTGTATTCAAGATGAAGAAGACCGTAGGCCTTCAATGAGTCTCGTGGAACAGATTCTTGAAGGGGTTTCGGATGTCAACATGCCTCCAATTCCACAATCTGTCAAAAATTTTGTTGATAGCAAGGAGCATGTTGTTTCTTTCACGGAGTTATCCTCAAAATTGAGTTCCCAAGGACAGAGTAATTCGCTGAATGGTTGAAGGTATTTCTGTTAATGTTCTTTGTTTGTGACAACATACTACACTCAACAAGAACAAGCTATTCCACGTAAGTTTCAAGAATGATGTATTTGTTGCAATTACAAACTTTGTCCAAAACCACTTATTCCCGAGCACTAGTGCTCTTTCGACATCTTTGTAGGAATGATGGTTTTATTAGCTAGGTAAACATAGCTTCCTGGTCTAAAATTTTATCATTTGTCGGTAGCTCCACCTTTATAATGGTTAGGCATGTATGATACAAGATGTAGTTTAGAAATTATAGATCTTGGCTTCATGCTATAGGCAGAACATGCTTTTTGTATGCATCAGATCATTTACTGCTGTAAAACTTATGCTCAAATACCATGTTAATTTTGATAGCATACAGAGATGGTTGTTTTTTTGTTTGTCATTTGATACTTATTCATCTTTTGAGTTTATGAACTTAATTCCATACTTCATATATTACAAAGGAACTTCCCAAATTTTACAAATATAGGTAATAAGGTTATTGTATGAGTAAATTACATGGATGGTCCCTGTGGTTTGTCAAAAGTAACAACCTTCATCCCTCGAAGTTTGAAGTTGCACTGGTAGTCCATAAGTTGGTAAACAAATAACACGACCGGTCCTTTAGTCTAACTGGTGTTAAGTGAGTTCCGTTATAATTTACACGTTAGCCCCTTTAGTTAAAGATCGTTGTATCGTTTATCCTTAATAATAACGGCTAATAACGGCTGTTTATAATTTAAAGTTTCCATATGTTTTTATCCGTTTTTACACGTTTTCGTCTGTTTTTATACGATTTCTTACATTTTTATTCTTTTTTATACGTTTTTGACCTTTTTTATACGTTTTCGTCCGTTTGTATTACGTTTTTATATGTTTTCACCCATTTTCTTACATTTCCATACCTTTTATCCGTTTTCGTCCGTTTTTCTTATGTTTTTATCCGTTTTCGTCCGTTTTTATATGTTTTCATACGTTTTAATCCATTTTTATACGTTTTCGTCCGTTTTTCTTAAGTTGTCATATGTTTTTATCCGTTTTCATACGTTTTTGTCTGTTTTTATACGTTTTCTTACGTTTTTATCCGCTTTCTTATGTTTTTATACGTTTTTGACCGTTTTAATACGTTTTTGTCCGTTTTTCTTACATTTTTATACGTTTTCATCCGTTTTTCTTAAGTTGTTCTACAGTTTCATTCGTTTTCTTACATTTTCATACCTTTTATCTGTTTTCATCCGTTTTTAAATGTTTTCGTACATTTTCATACGTTTTTATACGTTTTCGTCCGTTTTACTTAAGTTGTCATATGTTTTTATTCGTTTTTATACGTTTTCGTACGTTTTCTTTTAAGTTGTCATACGTTTTTATCCGTTTTTATACGTTTCCGTCCGTTTTTATACGTTTTCATCTATTTTTATACATTTTCGTCCGTTTTTCTTACGTTTTTATCCGTTTTTATACGTTTTCATATGTTTTTATATGTTTTCGTCTGTTTTATACGTTTTCGTCCGTTTTTATATGTTTTCTACGTTTTCATCCATTTTTATACGTTTCCATACGTTTTTATACGTTTTCGTCCATTTTTATATGATTTCTTATGTCTTTATCTGTTTTAAGACTTTTTCATCCCGGATAAAAAGGTATGAAAACGTACAAAAACATATGGAAATGTAAGAAAACGGTCGAAAAAGTATAAAAACGTATGGAAACGTATGAAGACGGATAAAAACATAAGAAAAACGGACGAAAACGTATAAAAATGGATGAAGACGTATAAAAACAGATAAAAACTTTGTTAATACAAATATCGTCCTAAAAACGTTATTTATATTTTACGATCTTTGCTATATTTTGTTAATGACAATTATAAATTTTATCTTTAGCAAAGCATAATTATAAGTTAAAGTCTTTTACATTTATAGTAATAAGCTTTAAAAACCCATCATAACATGCTACATGATCACTAGAATATACATAGTATATATATATATATATATATATATATATATATATATATATATATACATTTGCATGTTTACATTTTTATTCTTAAAATAGAAATTAGTATATGACATCATTGCATACATCATTTGGATATCTTTAGGATATCTTGAAGATTTAGTAAATACCTTGGAAAGATTTTCAAGCAAAGAATTGGAATGTGTAAGATCTTGGCAAGATTTGAAAAGATATGTGAAGATTTGCTGTCAGGTTCTGGCGGAACCAAACAGCATAAAGGACGGACCCCAGGATT
The DNA here is from genome assembly GCA_021014915.2 of Artemisia tridentata subsp. tridentata. Taxonomy (NCBI): domain Eukaryota; kingdom Viridiplantae; phylum Streptophyta; class Magnoliopsida; order Asterales; family Asteraceae; genus Artemisia; species Artemisia tridentata. The sequence goes on from CP139501.1 coordinate 243,869,263, forward strand.
TGGGTCCGCCAAATCCGTGTATTGTTTGATCAGTTTGCCAATAAATAGCAAGCTGATTATTCATGTTCTCTCATCACTCACATAACATAAACTACATTATACATTCTTTCATACATTACTAACCCATTCATTCATTCATTTCATTTGTAGTGATCTTTCTTTTGTAGCAAAGAGATCAAGCATCACAAGCTTCAACATACTGTTGCAAGACTTGTTAGTTTAGATACTGTGTGATTTTATAGTTTATCACACATCACTGTTATACCAAACATTCAGTAGTGATCGGTTAGTGTTTTAGTCCTCAAAACACATAGAGTGTCGGGAGTGGTTGTACCCTTGTAAAGAACTCGGTATCTAGCTTAGTACCGGAAAAAGTGTAAGCGACGTTAGGTTGGTTCTACCTCGAACTAGAACTCGGTATTTAGCTTTGTACCGGATAAAGTGTAAGGGACGTGTATAAAGGTTTTCTCCGCCGAGAAGGGAGCTTGTTTCTTAGTGAAGAAAAACTCTCGAGTTAGAGGCTCGAGGAGTGAAGTAGGGCAAGGAAGAGAGTCCTTGTAGACCGAACCACTATAAACGTCCGTGTTGTGGTTTGATTGTTTCTTTCCTTACTTGCTTTACTTATATTGTTTGATTATTTGCATTAAGTTGAAATCACGTTAAGTATTCAAAGCGAATTAATCTTAAAACGGTAAAAACTATTCAACCCCACTTCTAGTTTTCCACAATTGGCATCAGAGCTACGTTACTCAAGATTTTCAAAATATATTGTATTTTAAAACTTGAAACGATCAATGGATTTTGAAAACTACAAAGAAGGGCAATCTATGCAAAGACCACCACTATTTGAAGCAAATAATTTTATATATTAGAAAAACCGCTTTGAAACTTATGTGAAGTCAAAAGATGTAGGTCCACACGAATTATGGATCCAAGTAGCCTTTGTTACTTGTTAGACAACTTGAATAAATCCAAATTGATCTAAGTGAGAAACTCCAACAAATTGTTAATTGCTAATGCGGAATCTTAACAATGAACAATGAAGAACACAATAATACTAACTTCGTATTCTATTAACTTTCAATAACTAACTTTCACATATGCGTACAACTCTTGAGACTTAGGGTTCCTTTTATACACTAAGGAAACCCTAGATACAAAACGTGTAGAAGGATATACGTATCTTCTATTAAGATAACTACGTATCCTTTCCTAACTTATAGCTAACAACTTCCTATAATTCATAAACAGACTTAACTAATAAAGTCAACCAGACTTACCTATAGAATCTGTCTACCAGACTTAACAATGAATAGGCAGACTTAACTATGACATAAATACAATTAACAGACTTAACTACGTAACTCAGCAGACTTAAGTCTGTTCTTCATATTAAGTCTTCTCTTGTGATAATTCCCAACAATCCTCCCCTAACTTGATCTTCATGCTTCATGAACTTCAAGTTCCTTCTGAATAAGCTTCTTGAGGATTGAATCTTGAACTCTTGGAATTATCTCTAACTTTTCAAAACAAACTTTTCACCATCTAATTTTCAATCCATCTGATCTTTTCAGCAACCATGACTACTTGTACATCAATTCTTTTAAGTTTCATACTATTCTCATCACTTTCAGGTGTGTTAACTCCTGTGAGAGGTGAATCATTGAAAATTAATGGATTTGATGTCTCTTTACCAGATAGCCATTAACTACTGGAGTAGCCAATGTTTTGGTGTGTAAGACCATGGTACATTGATAACCATATGATTTTTAGCAAATCATCAACTATCAACGGATTTGTTTTGTCTTTACCAAAAGCCGTTTGCTTTTGGACTAGCCAATTCTTTGATGGAATCAGACCTCACCTTGGTGAATTGATTACCAATTATGGTTTTTCACAGCCTTTACCACAAGCCATACTCTTGTGGGCTAGCCAACTCTTCACTATCACAGATATGGTGAGTTGATAACCATACAATTTTTGGTAAATTGTCAACCATTAACGGATTTGAGATATCTTTAACAGAGCCGTTTGCTCTGGATTAGCCAGTCCTTATGTGGGTTAGACATGGTGGACTGATAACCATTTGTTGTGTCAGTGCTATGCACCTTCACCAAGTGAGAAGTTCCTTTAGTCTCACTTAACAACTTAAAAATTCTTTCAAACACTTCAAACACCCCAATATGGTTCCTTTAAGGATTGTTCCTTAATCAAATCCAACAGCTCCTCATATACCTCATCTTTCTCATCTGCAAACAATTTCTTTTCTAACATTTCTTTGCAAACCCTAGGTGGTAAAGGATATTCCACTTCTGCAAGCATATAAATATGAGCCATCTGCAGAGATAAGCAATGTACCTTACAACTGTGAAAGTATCTCCACCTAACAATCTCTTGTTGGTATGGCAGCTTCCAAATCTCATCTGTTCTTGAAGGTGGCTCAAACATAACTTTTAAATCTCCCCAAAAGACCCTTTCAAACTCCTCCTCAGGTCTAGTGTCTCCATGTATGATATTCACCAATTTGTACAACTCATTGAGATCTTCCCTAGTTACATCATTTAACAGCCCTGGAAAGTTGAGATACACTACATCAGTGTTATCCTCTCTTATTATCTGATAAGCAGCCCTCATCCCAGTCTTTATTATCTGATACTTTACAATTTTGGCTAGTTTGGCTGAGCTTTCAGGGATTGATCCCATGGTGAACTCCTCAGATGAAGACTCCTCTTCTTCTGATTCTTCTTGTACTACCTTCTTGGATTTACTCTTTCTTGCTATACTTTTCCTTCTGGTCCATTTGATAATGGGCTTTTCAACTTCTTTCTTTTCTTGCACAACATCAGACACTTTCTCAGCCTCAGATTCCTTTTCAATTTCACTTACCTTTTCTATCTTTTCTTCTTCAGACACCTTTTGCCTTTTAAAGCTCCTTCTGATAGCATCCTCATAATCAATTGGTCTGTAACCATGATCCCTTTCATATCCCCTTAGGTACATGGCTTCAATCTCTTCATAGGATTTTCCTCTCATGTGCTCAAAAGTAGAATGCATCATGTTCTTCAAATACATCTTCATATCATGCATCTTTTCTGGCTCTGAGAGCTTCTTTTTGATACCTTTCTTTTTCTGAGTCTGCTTTATCTTTTCCATAAAATCACCCAATGTTTCTGAATTCCTTCTTTCATTGATGAATTCTGCAAGTTGCTTAGCTCTCTCATCTGTTGTCAATCCTTCAACAGCTTTAAGCTCCTCCAACTTTGCCCTTAACTCATCATCATCTTGAATCAGTGACATAACAGGATCATCAACAGACTCCTCTTGCAACCTTCTAGCAAACAATTCATCTTGCCTCTTTTGCTCTTCCTCTTTTTCCATTTCTGCTTGTTCTGCTGCTTGTATCCTAGCAATCTCAGCTAGAGATGCTTCCTCTTCTCTTTCTTGCCTCTTTGGCTTAGGAGTTTCAACTAGAATTTGTTTTCCTTCCCTTTGAGCAGACTTAACCTCTTTAGCAGACTTTTCTTCCTGACCAGACTGAATTATATCATCACCAGAATTAACTTGATCAGTATTAACACCACCAGACTTAATACCATCAGACTTATCTTTTTCATTACCAGACTTAATAACCTCAGCAGACTTAATAATCTCCTCATCAGAATCATCAATTATCAACTTTCTTTTTAGCCTTTTTTTCTTGTTTTCTTGTTGAATTTTGCTCAGAGATTGGGCTAAGGTTTCTGCTGCTTCCATAGCATCTGGACTAATCTCAATATCACCAACATTTTTAGTTTGAGCAGGAGTTGTGAAAACTTGTTCTTCATCCAAATTCCTCCCCTGTTTGGAAGAATTTTCATCTTCACCCTCCTCCTTATCACCAAAAGTAACTCCCTTTTCTTTTATCACCTTCTCCATTTTCTTCACATTCCTAACCAATGTTACAACAGCTCCACTCAAGGCTTTATTTGCCTTCTCCAAATCTGAAACCCTTTGAACCAAGGTAGGCACCAGCTGCAAAAGACCTTCCACAGTCATGGAAGTGGATTCCTCCTCCTGAATAGGACTTGGAACCTGAGTTTGCTGTGGTGGTGAAGGTGGTGTGGGTGTTGGTACTCTGGGTTGAGATGATGATGGACTTGGTTGTGGTGTAGGTGTGGGTAATCTGGGTTGTTCCTGGGTTTGCTCCTCATGGGTTGACTCCACTTGTGCAGCACTAGATGTACCTGCAATGTTAGTTGTACCAGAAAGCATAGCAGGCAAAAGTGGCCAATGTGTCCCAGAAAAACCCCTTTTCATATTTGCAAAGATTTTAACTTTAAAAGCCACACATTCATAAGTCTGCATTTTATTATCAGTTTCAAAATTCAAAATCATTTGCAGAAATCGAGGATGCATTAGAAATTTGTGCTTACTGTTTGCATTTGCTACCATGCCATAAAAAATGAGTTTTGAAAAGTTGAAAGTTTTTCCATGTGAAAGACAGACCAATGCAGAAGCAATGTTGCTTCCAAACTGATCCCATCCACCACTCTTGGGACTTAGGCAATGGAGCAAATGATGAATCAAAAACTTCCGCTGTGGTGAGAAAAAGTTTTTCCAAAAAGTAAAAGTACCTTCAGTGGGATAGCCTATGGTTCTCAAACCCTCTAAAAGTTCATCATTGGGCAATATATAATCCCCTGAAGCATCATCCAAATGAAGACTACTCCTTATGGATGCTTCAGTGATAAAGAAATCATGTGTATCTATTGTTGCCCTTAACTGTGGTGTCCATCAGCAAGAGTTTCAGAGGTAACAGACCCCCAAAACTGCTTAACTAGGGAAGCATAGATTGTAGGATTATGAGTTAAAGCATACCGAATGGAAGAACCTCTCAAGAAATCCACAATCTGCTCGAAACCTTCACTTTTGTTTGGTTTCTTCAAGAAACCAACCTGGTTGTGCTTGTCACAAAACTTTAGAGAAGCCATTAATGATTGGTAAGTGCTGGTTGACTATTGACTTTAGGGTTTATACTGGCGGTTAAAAACAGAGTAATCTTGGCCGAAAATTGAGATTTTAAAATTAGAAGTAGATAATGGATAAAGATGAAACAGTAAGTAAATCTCATCCATATATACTTCGTTTTCCCCAAAAAATATCAACGGTAATATTTAAATAGGAAATTAATTTAATGTACGACCAGACCTAACGGTAAAAAAAAAATATTTTTACATTTTAACACTACCAGACTTAAAAATGGTCAACCAAACTTAACCAATGACTCACCAGACTTAACCAAAGGATCAGACAAACAAACATAAAAAGCAATTGCAAGACTTCTGATCATCACCAATCCATGTGTTTTCTGCAAAAGTTAGTCCCAACACCAAGAAAAACCAAGAAAAACATACAAACAAACGATTTTACAATCAGAATTAAAAACATTAACTACCAGAATTAATTCTACTACAAGAATTAATTTCTAAAGATATCAGAATTAACTACTTATAAGAATTAACTACTAAGTACTGGTTATTATACAAACTTTACATTTAACCTCCCCTTAAATGTAACCTCCCCTTAATTCCAGCTATGGGTTCATCATACCAATATTAACCACTAAGTAATTAAACCTAGGTCCATCAAAGGCTTTGGTTAATAAATCAGCCACATTTAAGTCTGTGTGTATCTTTTCCACTCTAATTAGTTTCTTTTCAAAGCAATCCCTAATGAAGTGATGCCTTATTTCTATATGCTTAGTTTTAGAGTGGTACACAGGGTTCTTAACTATACAGATAGTGCTCTCATTATCTATGTGAATTACAATGTTCATAAAGTTCAAACCATAATCAAGCATTTGATTCTGAATCCACAAGACTTGTCCACAGCAATTGGTAGCTGCTACATACTCAGCTTCAATTGTTGATGTAGCCACAATGGTCTGCTTCTTGCATTGCCAGGAAATCAATCTTCTTCCAAGGAATTGACAACCTCCTGTTGTGGATTTCCTATCAAGACTTGCTCCAGCATAGTCACTATCTGAATAGGCTTCCAGGTCAAAAGATGACTCTTTAGGATACCAAAGGCCCAAATTGGGTTTGCCCTTTAGGTACCTAAAGATTCTCTTCACAGCATGAAGATGTGAAGTCTTGGGAGTAACCTGAAAACGAGAACAAACACACACAACATACATTATATCAGGCCTAGAGGCTGTTAGATACATTAGAGAACCTATCATTGATCTATAGAGGTGTACATCCACATCATCAACATCTTCATCCTTTGTCAATGGCACCTTGTTCTCTATGGGAGTGACTGCAGTCTTCACATTTTTAAAGTCAAACTTATTCAAGATCTCAGCAACATACATGTCTTGAGAAATGAAGAGGCCATCTTCTTTTTGCTTCACTTGCAGTCCAAGGAAAAATGTGAGCTCACCCATTGAACTAATTTCAAACCTTCCCTTCATTAATGCCTCAAACTCCTCACACCAAGACCTTTTAGTAGAACCAAAAATGATATCATCCACATAAACTTGGACTAGGATGATATCCTTCTTGTTCCTTTTGATGAACAAGGTCTTGTCTATCACACCTCTTTTGTACCCATGCTCTTCAAGGAAGTTGGAGAGTGTTGCATACCAAGCTCTAGGAGCTTGATGGAGACCATACAAAGCTTTAATGACTTTGTATACCTTCTTGGGGTGAGCAGGATCAACAAAGCCAGGAGGTTGGTGTACATAAACCTCTTCTTCTATAGTGCCATACAGAAAGGCACTCTTAACATCCATCTGATAGACTATGAACCCCATATATGATGCATAGGCTAAAAATAACCTGATAGCCTCAATTCTGGCTACAACACTAAAAGCCTCATCATAGTCTATTCCCTCCTCCTGTCTGTACCCTTGTGCTACTAATCTTGCCTTGTTCCTAACAACTACTCCCCTTTCATCCCTTTTGTTTCTGAAGACCCACTTTGTGCCTATAACTTTAGCCCCATTAGGTAGATCTACCAGAACCCAAACTTTTTGCAATTTAAACTGCAACAACTCCTCCTGCATTGCTTCCACCCAACTCTTATCTTCAAGTGCTTCAGAGACCTTGGTGGGTTCCTTTTGAGAAAGGAAACAAGCAAACAGACAATGTTGTTGGTCCTTGTGGTTGACCCTTTGCTGCTTCTTAATAAGACTGATAAGTGCATGAGATTCAGGAAGCTTTTGCACTTTACTTCTGGTTTGAACAGCTGACTTAGGATCTCCAATTATCTGACTTTTAGGATGAATGTTGTGAATTCTGAGTGTTGGAGCTGGACTTACATCCACTTCTGTGGGTAAGTTGTTGAAATCAGTGATTACCCCTTCTTCATCATAAGAAGCCCCATCAAAAATTCCTTCTCTTGGATTATCAAAGAACTCAAGTTCTGGCATCTCAGAATCATCAAAATCAGCATTTGGAGTAGACTCAGGTTGAGCAGAATTAACAGCATCACTACCAGAATTAACTAAGTTAGTACTGGTAGTAGACTTAATGAACTCACTACCAGACTTAACCAAGTTAGTACTGGTAGCCTTCTTCCCAAGATGTTTGTCAGCCAAAGTATTCATTTCTTCTCTGAAGGATGAAATATCTTCTGTAACTTTGGTAGGAGAAGCCTCTTTCCTTTCAGCTTGAGGCTTTTTCATAGTCTCCTTCTTCTTTGGAGAAGATTTCTTTGTTCTTTCATTAGCTGCAACATGTTTGACTTATGTGGTAGGAATCACAATAAGCTCCTCAATTTCCTTGTCTTGCTCAGCAGTGCTTGCATCAGAAATAACTTGGGTACCTGCATTGTTAGTTACTTCTATGGAACCTGCATCAGTGTTAGCTTGATTCTCCTTAGAGACATGAATATAGTTCATAGAATCAGTTAAATAGTCAATATCAAACATCCATCTATGACCTAGTCCCTTCACATTGGGTTTTTCCTCAAGAAAATTAACATGAAGATTCTCTTCTACCCTCTTAGTCACTAAATTGTATACCCTAAAGGCCTTACTATTCAGTGAATACCCAACTAGAAACCCCTCATCAGACTTTCCATCAAATTTGCCAAGCACACTGAGTGTATCAAGAATAGTAACATGGAACCCAAAAGGCCTTATATAGCTAACAACTGGTTTATGGCCAAAAATAAGCTCATAAGGTGTTTTATTTTGAGGCTTGGTCACTCTAACCCTATTGAATATGTAGCAAGCAGTGCTTACTGCTTCAGCCCAAAAGGTTGTGGGTAGGAGTGAGTCTGCTAGCATAGTCCTAGCTGCCTCAATCAGGGTTGTAAAACCCAAAAATCTGAAACATGTAAAAAGACCAAAATGCCCCTACAACTTTAAAAATTTAATTAGAAAGTTTATAAAACACCAAATGAATCCCAAACTTCTGGAAATGATCAAGATACTAAGTAAATTAATTTTGCTACTACATGTAACATTTTGTAATGTACCAAAAATTTATTTGAACACACAAAATACTTTATGTACCGAAATTTTAAAATAAATAATTAAGTTATGTCTAAAATATATTTAAAAATCAAATAATTATAAGTAATTAAGGAAATTATAAATCAAAGTTAATGTTTTGATTTGGTCATTGATTGGGCCGTGTATATGGTCAATCCCCCCCCCTAATACCACGGCTATTCCCATTATTTAGATAACCATCCTTTTTATTTGTAAAACCCTAGCCGATTGAAACAAAACACACACACAAATTCACACACAAGCCATACGATTTTCTGGAGGTGATCTAGTAATTTTCTGGTGTCCTTCATTATCATAAGGAGCTGGGAAAAATAGCAAGAAGTCATGGGAGTCGTTAGTTTGTTCGCTAGGAATTTTCCTTGTCGCAAGATTCATACGTGAGGTATAAGTCTCAATAATTCGTTCGACCCATTCTAAAATTCATTTAGCATTTTTCCTATGTTCCTTACGTTGTATATGGTCTGTATAAAATGGCTCTAAGGTCGTGGAATTGCTGGTGTGATCGTGGTGAATTTTTCCTTGTTGAACTATCCATCCGAGTGGTATAAAATTCGTGCGCCTATTCTACACGTTCTAGTCTTGGTATGGTATTTTTCTCATGACTTTTACATCATATAGGGTCTGTATAAAATGCTCAATTCGAATCATGCACGTTTATTTGATCATACGAATTTTTGAGAACGATAACACAAATAAAATGCAAACCGGTGGATATGAATTTTCTGCATTCGAAACCTATTTTATTTGGACTCTATTCAATCTATACAAACCTGGAAAAAATGATAGTTCGAATTTTTGAAGGCCATATAACCTATTTCGATTTACTTTGTGCAATCGGGTCTAATGAAAAAAAAAAAAGAAAAAAAAAGAAACCCTAGGTAACGAGATAGGGTTAGGGTTCTTGGACATGTTACTGGCTTAATAAATGTGTAATAATGATGAATCAATGATGGCATAATGGTTGGTGAAGCTAGGGTTAGGATTTGGTAATTTTAAATGCATACCGATTGGGGTTTTATAAGTTAAGGGGTGTCTTGTAATTTATAAAAGATATGGGTTATTTTTGTAACATATTTTAGACCAGGGGTAATCAGTATAAAATATAATATGGGGTTCCTTCTTGTCAAATATGTAAATTAATGGGTTAAATGTGTAAATTATAAAATTATGTAAACCGAATGGAAATTAAATAAAGTTAAGGGACTAAAATTGTAATTTATGGAAACATGAAGCTATATTCGTACCATTAATTAATTAAGGGATAAAATGTGTAACTTTGTTAAATTAAGGACTTGTTGTGTAAATATGAATATTAAAAAGGTTAGACCGTAATTAAATGATTTATGGGGTTTGAATGGTAAGTTTTATAAATAAAGGACTAGTTTTGTAATTATGCAAAAGTAAAGGGTAAAATCGTACCACACTTTAATTTAGGGGTATATTCTGTATATTGTTAAAATAAAATGGTTGATGTGTAAATATAATCATGATAAGGGTTAACTTGTAAATTATGTAACTTTAGGGTTTCTTTTGTAAACTTTTGTAACTAATGGGTATAAAGTGTAGAATTGGAAACTTGAGGGTCGAGAATTGTTAACATGATTAAGTATGGATTCAAAATGAATTAATTGTAATATTTTCATTATAGACCTTCAACTTTGATACGATTGCAATTAAAACCCTGAATTTTGTAAAGTTGTTATTATAAACCCTAAACTATCATAACTTGGTAAAATATACCCTATGTCCATAATATGTTTATTTAAATGACTTAACCTAAGTAATAATGCTTTAATCCTTCTAATTATGGAAACCTTCTAAATAAGGAAACTTTCTAAAAATGGAAACTTACTAAATTCGGAAACCTGCTAAAAATAGAAAGTTACTTAAAATGGAAAGATAACAAGAAATGGTAATCTGAACTTGAACCCTCTGGTAATTCTGTGTTCTTCTTCTCCTTTAGGTGTGAAGAAGGAGAGGCATTGATCTCTGTCCCGTATTTGTTTTATCTTTGTTTTGCTTCGCAATAAGGTACAGATACTCTGCTCTTTTTCAGTAAGGGCGTCTTCCTCTCTTTTGACTTCTGATGCTGTTTTCGTTAGGATTCCCTAAGCCATTGCTATGTTCCCCATTTGTTTTTGAACCTTTGCTATGATCCTTTGCTTTGTGAACCTTGATCTGATGAACTTTAATTTGGACCTTTGATACTACTTCTGATATATTTGATATGAACCCTCTGTTGTGAACCTATTATTATGAACCTTTGATTATGACACATCTGATTTGATATGATATCTGACTCTTAGTTTGATACCCGAGCCAAACTCTGTGACACTAGGCATGGGGGTTCCATGTCCATGTCTGTGATGCACCACTGGCATGACTCATGTGTGGGTGAGTGATTCCTCACACCGTCCCCATTTGATTATGCGCGCTTTATTATGATTGGTATATGGTTCGGGGGGCGTATGGATTGCAATCCTAGATCTGATCTGTTTAGTGGATTATCTATATATGTATAATTTGTTATTGTCTGGTGACTGGTGCTTGTGTGCTATACACGCCTTTCACATTTATCTGGGAGCTGATCACTCCATTTGATACATGAGGTCACCCCTCATATTATCTGGTTACTTGAGAGGTATCCCCTCTAGATTATGATGGTTACTATATGATATGTTTTCTGGGCTCGTGGTGGATTACTATCCTATCTTACTCTACTCTCATTATCCCTTTTCATTTGATTATACCTTCTGATATTTCCAGTGCACCATATCTTATATCTGTTTCATTATCATTGCTTTGTATATGTATCTGTTCACTGAGCTTTTGAAGCTCAGCCGCATTTCTTTTCCATGCGGCAGGTATCTAAGCTAGGAGCTGGGGCTTTTGCTATGGAAAGAGAGATTAGAGCTTTTGTTGGAGCTTTTACCTTAGATGACCACCTTTGTTATGTCATTGTTTAGTTTGGATTCGGATTTGTTATTCCTATCATTTGGATTATTTCTTTATCATTTGGAACTTATGTATTTGGCTTAAGCCGTGTTTGCTTGACTTCTTTAATGCATTTGTTTAAGACTTCCGCTGTGTATTATGTATGTATGCTTTGATTTGTCACCATAATGTGATGCTTCTACCCTTGCCGGGTTGGGGTGTTACAAGGGTCCTTTTCATTCTCTCAGCAACTCCATTCTGCTGTGGAGTTCTAGCATTGCTATATTGTTGCTTGATTCCTTTATTACCACAAAACTCAATCATGCTTCTATTATTAAATTCTGTGCCATTGTCTGACCTAATGATCTTAACCTTTTTATTAAGTTGGTTTTCTCTCTGCCTAATGAAAGTTTGAATTAATGAAGTGGTTTCATCTTTCCTAGACATAAAGAACACCCAACAAAATCTAGTGCAATCATCAGTGATGACAAGGCAGTAGCTAGCATGGTTAATACTTTGTACAGATGTAGGGCCAAACAGATCCATATGTAAGATATGCAAAGGCTCAGTAACAAACCTATCTAACTTAGCCTTACAAGAAGCCCTATGCTGTTTGCCCTTATTACAAGCTACACAGGTATGGTCATTCTTAAAAACCTTGGAAGGTAAGCCTCTAACTAGGTTATTCTTCACAAGTTTATTTATGTTCTTATAGTTAACATGACCTAACCTTTTATGCCACAATTTAGATTCATCCAAAGTGGCTTTTGCAAGCAAACAGGCAAAACCTTTTGCAGGTTCAGATGTTTTCATATCAAAGCTGTACATGTTGTATTGTCTTGGGACTTTGAGAAGTATCTGACTTTCATCAGGCATCTTAAAGTCAGAAGTCAACACAAAACATTCAGATTCAATAAAAAGCACCTTATGCTGCTTATCACAAATTTGTGATATTGAGAAAAGATTAAACTGCCCTAGTTCTTTTACAAAAGACACATTGTCAAATTCTAAATTGCCTACAACAATCCTTCCTTTACCAGTAATCTGACCTTTACTACCTCCAAAGGTAACAGCACCTCCTTTGAATTCTTGAAAATCCTTCAGATGATTCTTGTTACCAGACATGTGCCCAGAGCACCCACTATCAAATATTCCTCTATCTTCAATATTCTTGAGTGGATGATCCTGCACATAAAGAAAGGAGATTAGTTTTTCTCAAGGACCCAGGCCTCTGTAGGCTTGGGTCTGCCTTGTGGATCAACATATTTATAAGTCTTGTATGAGCTTGATCCACTATTGTTCTTGGATTCATAGGTAAGTATATTCTTAAATGGATCCCAAGACCAACATGTTGAGGCCTTAACAGCAGACCCCCCATGATCCCTTACAATGGGTCTCCTTACAGGTGAATGTGGTTTAGAAAAATGATTTCTTTGATTATTTATGTTCACCTGTGGTCTATTTACTGGTTGTCTGGGTCTAACAGCATTAACATACCCAGAATTAACATTTGGCCTACCAGAATTAAAATTTGGTCTAACAGAATTAACTGATGACCAACCAGAATTAACATTAGACCTAACAGTATTAACATTTGACCAACCAGAATTAATATTTGATCTATCAGAATTAAATTGTGCTGGTCTAGGAGCAAATTGGTTAGCATGATTAATTCTGCTTGCACTATTCTAAACTGGTTTAACATTCATATGGCCATTATTAACACTCTTCTGCTTCCTAAGTTCAGCCTCTCTTTTCATTCTTTTCTCATGAAAATCACAGTCTTTTATTAGATGACTTTGGCTACCATAGACAAAACATCTCTTAGGACCAAAATTGTAGTTTTTCTTATACTCTCTTTTCATCCTATCAGATTTTGGTGACTCTTGACTTTTGATAGACTTCCTAGGAGATTTTATGTGAGTATCACAACTAGGTTTATCTGTGTCAGGTTTGGGTGTAGTCACAACTGGTTCACTATGTTTGATAGATCTTGACTCAAAAACTTCCTTAGGTTCACTCTCTGATTCTGATTCAGACTGCTCAGAGACATCTCTAGTGGATCCTTCACTGTCATTAGTTTGACAGGTAGAATATTCACTTGATTTGTCATCTGAGTTGCCTGTCTCAGGATATATAGGACCCTTTTTACCATATACAAACAAAGAATCATCAAGGTCTTCCTTTTGTAGAGGAGTGTAATCTCCACTTAATGGAGGTGGCACCCCTTTAAAATCATTAGTTTTAATGAACCTATTGTAAACTGGTTTACCAGTAGAATCGTCTTCTCTACATTTGAATACAGATCTCTCCATCTCTTTCTCATAGCTTAGAATTTCCTTATCTGAGTGTATCCCATAACCTAACCCAATCTTACAAGTAGAACTCATACCTGACTCTATTATCCTATCCAAACATTTAGCAGAATGGGTCCATTTGTCTACTCTCTTTTGCAATTCATCCCTTTCTTTCACTGCTTTCATGCCAATTCTTCTATATTTCTTAAGTTTTTCATCCTTTTCATATATTTCATTAGCCTGAAAGGTGAGTTTTTCATTTAAGGAAGCTTGTTGTTTTTGATAGGTGACTATTTGTGCTTCTAAAGTTTTAACAACCTTAGTATATGCAAGAATTTTTACTTCCTGATCACCTATTTCTTTTAATTGTTCATCACACAAAGCTTTAAGATGATTGTATGAATCAATGCATATTTTGGAACACAAAGATACCTCATTACTGGAACCAATAGCCATAAGTGCATGGTTTGGCACTTCTTCCTCTAGTGTGTGGTCATCCCAATTCACAGCTCCAGACTTCGTTATCAATATACTCTAGATAGTTCTCCATCTCCATAGCCCAGATGTCATATTCTTCCTTCTTCAGGATTGGGAGTTTTATGTTGGATATGGTTGTTGTTGCAAGGATAGTTTATTGTGGTTTAGATGTTGTGGAAGGATTGTGCAAACACTTGGGATGTGAATCTTAGTAACGTGTTTGGGATATTTATGTATGAATGTGTTTAGTATGCGGAATCTACTACAACACACTTAAAAGAACACAAAGGTGATGAGTTATGTAAACGTGAGTAGTAATGAACAATGAACACAACTTTTGTAACACAAAACGATTCAATATTATTGATGAAATAATACGGATGATCTAACTATCACAGGATTACAAAGTAATCTTGAATCTTTGATTGTAAAAGGATTTGTGAAATGAGTAACTAAGTTACTTGAGAGGTTGTTCTGTTTTGGTTATTTAGTTGAAGAGATGCATGCATAAAGGTGGTGACTAAGGGAACCTTTTATAGTATAAGGTACCCTTATTACAAGTTGTCAAGTGGTTTAATATAATATGATACTTTGACTATTCTAGCCTACAATTAAATACAACTACCAATGTAACAACTCTGTAATATTCTTCTGTATACCACAGAAGACTAAACTACTTCTACATAACGTATTACATTGTACAAAGACTAATAATTCAACAAATATCTACAAACAAATATCTATCAACTTGACATAAATCTTGGCAGGACCTTTGTTAACTAGCAGTACCTTCTTACCCAGAAGGTACTGTTAGTACATCTTCATATTCTTCAAAATCAACTAGCAGGCTCTTTGGCATATCTGGCAGGCTCTTTGACTTGAACATTTTATTCCCAACAATCCTCCCCTAAACTTGTTATTTCCTTTAAAATACACAAGTTTCTGATGAATAAAATACATACCTTGAGGATTTGAGGGAACTCTTCCAAAAACTTTTACTCTCTGTTCTTCCTTTTTCTTTCACATTGCTCAAATATGCTCCTCAGCAAACTTTGAACAATTTCTAAATTCTCTTCATCTTTGTCACATCTTAATCTCTTGGAGATCATAGTTGTAAGCACTTCATAGCTAAGTGGATACTCTTTCTCAGCCAACATAAAGAGTTCAATCCCACTTTGTGTGTAAAGATGATGAATACTGCTAAGGCTTAGAAATTCCCATGTTGTTGAAGGATCATGATAGGGAAACTTCCAATGAACATCTTTTGGACTAGGATCATACATCCTATTGAATTCTACCCATAGTTCCTGTTCCTTAACATCAGTACTAGAATTTGTGTCTAGCCTAATTTGAACTAGATTCCATAATTCTTCTAAGTCTGCTCTGTCACATGCTCTTACTAGATTTTCAAAATTCTTAAAGATAGCAGTCTGACCCCCAACCCTTGTTATTTTCCATGATTTTCCTAATCTATCATGGTGAATATCCCAATCAATAATAGGGCGTCTAGACCTAATTGGATCAGCATGTATGATAGTTGGCAAAGTAATTAACATCTTACTTACTTGCTTTGAATCCAAGTTTGCTTCTTCTTTCTTCTGAGCATCATTCTTTTTCATTGAGGGCTTTGCATCAGATGGAATTTTGTAGTAAAGACTTTTGTAGGCTTGTAGATACAGGAAGTAGATTTCATCAGCTGTTTTCTTCTTCAGTTGATAATCAGTCCAATTTGCCTGACCTTTTAGAAATTTCTTCATAAAAGACACTTGATCTTTCTGAGATTTGCCCGCCTTAAAACCTCTTTTCTGACTTTCCTTCATCTTTTCAAAAATATCAGCTAGAGCTGCTTCTTTATACTTTTTGTTGATAAAAGATTCAAGCTCTGCTGTTTTCTCATCAGAATTAAGATTCTTGTTATTCACTATTATTGCTGCTTGACCCTTCACAATTGGATCATTGGCAATAATCCATTGCATCTGTGCATCAAAGGTTTCTTGAGCAATTTGAGTTTCAAGAAGAGTCTGAGCAGCATCTTTTTGCTCTTTCATCTCTGTTAGCAGTCTTGAAGCTTTAAATGCTTTCTGCAGTTCTTCTTCATGAATCCTTTTGGCCTCTTCTTCATCTCTAGCCATCTGAACTTGCTCTGATCTCTTCAACTTCTTGGGCTTTGGCTCATCTTCAACCATAATGCTCTTGCCCTTATCCTTTGGAGTTGGTTCTTGAGATGGAGCAGAAGATTGCTCATCAGCAACATAAATCCTCCCTTGAACAAACAAATCCCCTTGAGGCTCTAAGTCCCTCTTTCTTTTGTACACATGATCAGCAGTACCTTTGTAGTCCATTGCCAATAGCCTCTCAATCCTAGCAGGCTCTTGCTCTACACCAGCAGGCTCTTCATCATAAACCTGAGTTCCTTCATGGAATTCAAATTGAGCCTCCTCTTCATCTTCAGAACTATCCATCCTCCCCTTTTTGGAAGAGTGACCTAACCTTTCAGCATCTGATCTTGAAGAACTAGATAAAACAACCTTTGAAGATCTTTTACCCTTTAGCTTCTTCACTTCAACCTCCAATTTCTTTACCCTCTTTACTAACTTGAGGTTGATCTCAGAAAATTTGGTGTTCTGTCTTTTAAGAGCATCTTCTAAGAACTTCACCTTCTCTTTTAGTTCTTGCACTGTTTGAGGAGATTGAGGTGGTGTTACATGATGTGATGATGTTGGTGGTGTTGCAGATGGTACTGGAGATGGGATTGTTGATGTTTGATGTGTTGGTGAGATGTAACCAGTTGAAGAATTTGATGATGGTGATTCAGATGATGGTGTTGGTTCTTCAGGATGTTGTGGTAACATTTCATCAAATAGTGGTATTTCTTCCCCTCTGAAACCAATTCTCATGTTTGAAAATACTTTGTGAGAAAGTTTTGGTGTTTCATAAAGTGAGTTTGGGGGAAGCAACAAATGTTTTGATTTTGCAATGATGCATGAAATAAATCTTGGATACATCAAAAACTTTGTTTCACTATCCACATTTTTAATCAATCCTTCAAAAATATGTTTGGAAAAATTGTATTTTCTGTTTGTAGCCAAGCAGATGAGAGCAGAAGCCATGTTTCCACTAAATTGCTCCCAAGAGGTTTTCTTCTGGCTCAAACAATGAAGGATTGTATGGATCAAAAATCTCCATTGTGGAGTAAAATGCTTTTTCAGAAAAGTGAGTTTGGTAGACTCAGCATGATACCCCATTCTTTCCAAATGTTCAAAAATTTCAGTATCTGGCAATTGACTAATACCATCAGAATCATCCAAATGAAGATGTATTCTTATGGATGACTCAGTAAGAGTCAAATGTTTGCCATCCACTTTGGCCTTAATCCTTTGTTCCCCATTTTCAGAAGTTTTAATTTTAGCTGATTGCCAAAATTGTAAAATTTGAGATTCATAAATAGTGGGGTTGACTAGTAAAGCAAACCTGATGTAGGAAGCATTTAAAAAATCCACTACTTGATGAAAAGAGGCATTGTCCTCAGACTTTTCCAAAAATGCTAATTGATTGTGACGTTTAACAAAGGTCAGAACTTCCATGATGAAAGATAATGAAAATTTTGATTATGATGGTGGGATTTGTTGGTGGTACTGGTAGAAGATGAAAGGTGTATGTTAATTGTGATAAGGACTGATGAAAGATGATATGAGAGAATTACTTTTAACCGACAATAAGAAAGATTATAATAAGTAAATGAAAAGGCGGTTAAAAAGATCTTTTATATGTGAAATATAATATAATATAATCATCAGTAATTTACATAACTACCCCAACGGCTAATTTTAACTACCAGGCCCAACGGCTAAAAACTTTTTCTGACAGGCTCAACGGTTATCTAGCAGTACCATTTTACTCTAGCAGTACTAATTTTTGAACTACCAATACCTTTGAAAGTTTTGCAAAAATCCCTTATAGTTTTTAGCAAACTATCAGCGATCACCGGATTTGAGTTGTCTTTACCAAAAGCCGTTTGCTTATGGACTAGTTAACTATTTACTGTTAAGTATGGTTAGTTAAATACCATATAGTTTTTGGTAAACTATCAACCATCAACGGATTTGATTTGTCTTTACCAAAAGCCGTTTGCTTAAGGACTAGCCAGCTCTTAAGTTTGTAAAAACTTGGTGAACTGAATACCAAAAGCCATAATGACCTAAAGATGGTGCAATTTCCTTGGATGGAGGAAATTAAAAAGGCAATGATGCTGTGTATCTTGGATGATTGAATCAATAAGTGAAATCATCTATTAGCATGCCTTTGAATTGAAACTTTCCTTAGTTTGATCTAGATAGAACTTTCTCCTTTAGGAATGCTTCATCCCTTCTGAATATGTGATCTAATCCTATCTTTTTCAACCTTTGCATCATCTTGTATGCTCTTGTCTTTTTCTTTCATAAATTGGTTTTTCTTCCATTCTGGGCTATCATTTCCTCCCCTGAGATGGTTATCTCCCCTGAAATTTAAATAACCTATATTTCTCTTTTTGTTTGGAAGATCTCTTGTTTTGTTATCAACCTGAAATTTGTTAGTTGCAATCCAAAAGAACAAAGTGCAAAGCACTTGATCTATAGCATTGTAAACATTTAAGCATTAATATGAACAAAATAGAGCAAATTTTAAACTAGCAGGACCAATTATGAACTGACAGTACCTTTTGACTAACTAGCAGTACCATGTTTAAAAGCCAATACCAGTTATTTTTATGTACAAAAACACATGTTTTTCAAAGATTAATCATTCCAATACCTCCTACAAGGTATTTGAATCTACCTAAATCAAAAGCTTTGGTGAGAAGGTCTGCATAATTCTTTTCAGAATCAATTTTAACAACTTGTATTAACCTTTTCTCATTGCAATCCCTTATGAAATGGTGTCTGATTTCAATGTGTTTTGTTTTTGAATGTTGAACTGGATTTTTAATGATACATATAGTACTGCTATTGTCAATGTAAATAATGGTGTTAAGAAAATTGTACCCATAGTCAAACATTTGATTTTGGATCCAAAGAACTTGCCCACAACAACTTGCACCAGCAACATATTCTGCTTCAGTTGTAGAGTTGGCCACCATTGTTTGTTTCTTGCATTGCCAAGAAATGAGTCTACAACCAAGAAATTGACATCCACCAGTTGTGGATTTTCTGTCTAGAGTTGCACCAGCATAGTCACTATCAGAATAAGCCACCAATTCAAAAGATGATTCCCTTGGATACCAAAGACCCAACCTAGGTTGACCCTTGAGATCTCTAAAGATTCTTTTGACTGCTGTGAGATGAGAGACTTTGGGATGTACTTGAAACCTTGCACATACAAATACTGAGAACATGATATCTGGTCTTGATGATGTAAGGTACATCAAAGACCCAATTATTGATCTATAATTATGCAAATCAACATCTTCACCCTCAGCATCTTTTAGTAAACCTTTTTCTGCATCCATTGGTGTACTTGCAACCTTAGAATCAGCAAACTGAAATTTCCTTAGGATCTCTGCTACATACTTATCTTGGCTGATAAATATGCCTTCTTTTGATTGTTTCACTTGGAGACCCAAAAAGAAAGTAAGTTCCCCCATGGAACTCATTTCAAACTTACTATGCATAAGTTTTTCAAATTCTACTGATGACATCAAATAAGTACATATTATTAGCATCATTATCCCGTTTATATTGCTCATTTTATACTATTATGTGTGAGATTTGGTACTTAATCATTTACTTTTGTAAATCTCAGTAATATCGGAGCAATTGGAGAAAGTTATGGAAAAAGATGTGTTTTGGAGCAAAAACGAAGATATTGAAGAATGCCTACTGATCAGACACTCAATACGGCGTATCAACGCTAATTAGATACATCGTATCCATATACTTAGAAGAGTTCAAGACCTTGCCTGACTTTGATGCATACGGCGTATCCATCTTTGGGAATACGCCGTATATGAAACTTGGTCGATTTGAAGAATACGGCGTATCGGATTCTATGAATACGCCGTATAGAAGCCCTAGATATTTGAAGACCAAGACGGGATTACATCAAATGCGGCGCATCCTATCCTTGAGATACGTCGTATATGAGCCTTAACCGATAAATCAAGTGAAGAATCGAAGCCAAATGAAGAAATAATGTTTACGTAACAACTTTAGAAGATGCTTCACTGTTTTGGTCATAAAATCTTCATCCGGACTCCGTTTTAGTTGATTCAAGCGGCCATGCGAAGAGAAAAAGAAAATCTATATGATTCTGAAGGAGATGCGGCGCATAGGGCTTTTAGATGCGCCGTATCGGGGTCGAACAGCAGACTATGTTTTTGGAAATTACTTGGAGGCTACTCTTGCTTAATCCTATAAATACCAAAGCCCTTGCACGACTTTGGAGGACCATTATCAGTGGGGAACACCCCCAAATCGTCCCCAACACCTTCTCCATCCACCATTGAAGATCGACGAAGAACATCTCCATACTTATCTTTGTGTATCATTCGGTTAGCATAATAAATTTGTCTATGGATTTCTTATGTTTAATTTTTATGTATACTTTATCTTTTGCTGAGATTATGGGCTAACACCCTTAGGTGTTAGCCATGTTTATGAAGTTTTATTAGTTTTTATGATTTTTTCGATGTGTTTGCTTTGTTATTGGATTGGGTGCTTGTCGATAAAAACTCGTTTATTGCTTATAACTAGTAGAAGTCTATGTAACTAGGTTATGATCCTTATAACTTTAATTGATGTGACTTAACTACCTGTAATTGTGGTTGCTTAGGTTGAGTTATATGCGTGTTAACCCGAATCTCTATTAGGAATCATTGTTTGGCATAAACGGAACGTGTCTACAACCTAATAGGACTAGTAGCATGTAATACCGAACTAGGTTAGATGGTTTAAAGCAATAAGTTAGTATTGATGCTAGACGAGTCACTATGATCATGTCCTCTTTCCCACCACGATGGTAGGTTATTTAATCGTGACAGGATTAATAATCGGATTGGCGACAAAACAATTGAATGAATTAAAACAAGTAGACATAAGCATGTATAACTATAAAATGGATTAGACTTGGCTAACCCGTTCTTCCTATCTATCTTCATCTATCTTTAATTTGCTTTTAATTAGTTTAATATTTATTTTCTCGTATTTAGTTTAATTAAACACACAAAATCGTGATAGCCTCTCAGGCTAAAACCCCAAAAATATTTACTTGCTTTCTAGGTTAGTTAGTTTAGTAATTAGAATACCTTTAGATCACTTTAGCTTCGCTCCTAGTGAACGACCCTTGCTTACCTAAAAACTATCTACATTGATCGGGTACACTGCTCGTGAGTGTTTAGAGTCTATAGGTTAGTTCGGCAATAAATAAATTTAAAACTTGGTTGATTTTTATAGACCTAAAAAAAACACATCAAGTTTTTGGCAAAAACTTGATGCGCGTGTGCGTATGCTCTAATTTATACCCACGGTATGTCGTTGTGGTTTTAGCAGTATTCAAGTTTTAAATTTATATTTAGCCGACTTATCAATAACACACACACTTTAACGAGCAGTGTACCCGGTCAGTATGAATATAATGGTAAGTAGAGTGTCGATCACTAAGAGTGGAACGTATTATCTAGTTATTCTAATCAGTATTTTAATATCTTAAGTTAGCTATACAACCTAATCTAACGCAAGGGGGTTCAGCCTGAGAGACTGGCACGGTTTGGTTGCAATTAAATAATAAACTAAACCAATAGACACGAATCAGCGAATAGCACACACGTACACAGATAAATACTCGAGACAATAAGAAGGCCTGTCCTGATAGATAAGTAGCTTGTCACTTGTTTTATTGCTAGTTTTATATGAAGTGTATAGTTCGAGGCAACGCACCAAGATTAAGTCCTTTCTCGTTGGTTCTAATCTTATCGGCGAGTAAACCCTTAATGATTACTTATGACTATCCTATTTATCTTTCTTCCTACTTTTCTACAGACGATAGAATGCATAGGCGATCTAATAAATAGGCGAGGGCAGAGGCATGGCGACCCGATCAACGCTCAGCTAGACACAGAGGTTATCAATGCACTAATAAAAGTCACCAAAGACATCAACATATAAACTTTAATTAATGGGAAAGCAGTTTTAAGGGAGTGCAACCTTTCCGTTGTCACATTACACAAGCCACCAATCCTGATGAATTAAAGTTTACTAACACAATAAAACAAAACTACTTAATGAATTAAATACATGCAGGACCTTCTTACAGCTCTTGTATCTTCGTTCAAGGTGTGTCTTGTGCTGCTATCTCGACTGAATTCGTCCTAGGGTTTCTGTGGTCTTCGATCTTTTTCTCTATTAGCCTCGAAATTCGTCTGGTCTTGGGGTATTTATAGTTTCTGTCTGAGGGTAAGATGCGGCGCATCTAATAAGTAGATGCGGCGCATTGACTTAACTTCGCGTGGGGTCCAAGATTAATATATTCAGGAATATTCGTACACCGCCAGAAGATGCGGCGTAACTCCATTCTCAGATGCGGCGCATGTCCTCTTGTATCTTGGATCGTATCTTGTGAAATCTTGATAGTGATGCGCCGTATGTAATAAGCAAGATGCGGCGTATCTGGAGCAGAATGTCTTGATCTTGTACATTTCAGTAGACTCTTAACTTCATGCTTGTTTTGCTCCATAATTAGTCCAAAATCGCCAAGTTTCACATAATACTTGTTTTTACCTGAGAATTACAAAAGTAAACATTAACGTATCAATTCTCACAGATAATATAATAAAACAAGTTAAATAAATAGGATAAATGACGGTAATAAAATGTACTTATTTGAGTTCATCAAATATCCCCCCACTTGAACTTTACTTGTCCCCAAGTAAACCTTAGAATTAATCTTATGAAAATGTATCCTAAAAGATATTAGGATTTATTTTTATATTTAAGCATGTATTCGTTTTATCATAATCACACAACCAAACACTTAACGAATTAGAAGTAAAATAAAATAATTTGATAAAAGCAAATCTAATTGTTTAACTGTCCAGTCGTGACGAATATTCTATCATAAGCTTGGCAAGTATACACATCTCCCCCACTAAAGCCAAGGAATAACAAGTCTAAAGCGGTAAAAAGGGTTTGTAGGCTTAAGGGTTAATCATTCTCCTTAATCTCTATCGATCTCAAATTCCAGAAAAGGCGACAAAATCACAAATACATGATCGAATCCAAGAACACGATACTTGCAATTGCTCAAATCCTTAACTCGAATAGGCTAAAGATAGGACCAAGTAATCTTCACCAATAATATTATGTCAAAAAGGGCGACAAAATCATAAATACATAGCCGAATCCACGACTACGATACTTAAGATTGCTCAAATCCCTAATCTCAATAAATCAAAGGTTTGGATAAAGAATAATATAGGGTATGGATAATATTTGGGATATAAATTGGTGTAAAATGAAAAATAAACAAAACAAATAAACTAAAATCCTAAGTGTGGTTAATCACTATCCCAACCATCCCATGAATAAGACTCATATCATTGAATAACTCACGCTTTAACACTTGAAACACACGCTTTAGGTAGACACGAATTATACTCAACAAGATCTCAATCAAAGAATATCCATTAGTTGGCGTTCCCATAACGTTCAACTCCCATTCAATCCATAGATATAATATACAACAACTAGTGGTGATATCGACCACTTAATACAAAACTTTACATAAGTTGGTAAAAACAAACTTCCAACTTTTCCTTTTTTTCCTTTTTCTTTTCTTATTTTTTCGATTTTTTTTTTTTTTTTTTTTTTTTTTTTTTTTTTTTTTTTAAACTTTATTTGAAACATAAACATAGAGGTGTAAAATTTCACCACATCACTATAATGATAACTCTGGATAATTTTTCCATACTTTTCATAACTTCAGAAATAACGGTAATAGTGAAAGTAGTAAACACACGAAAAATAAACTCAAAGATATACAATATTTACTTTCACTCCAATTGCATTGTGCAATTTCCTGACCTAACCAAAGATAATGAATTACGCACGCGAACACAGGTAATGTAAGGAAATACACTTTGCCTAAAGCAATTAACCAACCACGGATTTTAATCTATAGGGTAGGCTAAGGTGTAAGGGTGTAACGAAACATTTTAAACATTGGTGTAAGAAACGAAAGGAATGGCTCTGAGTGTTTTTCTAGGGGTATCTTACTCTAAAAATGAGAGTAACAAAAGGGTTTATACTGGGGTTAACTAACCAGTGTAGTTAGCTAATAACACATAACATATAAAGGCTATTTGGGGTGTAATCCTAGAAATTTACCAATTTAGACAAGTCATTCCAATTATATAAATAATACTTATTATGGTGGTCTCGAATAGTATACAAGCCAAGTTCTAAAGTTTACAAGTCACCGGCACACTCATAGATTTGTGAATTTTGAAAAATCACAATTTTTGAAAATAACGTCATGTGTGCAGCTATGCAACTTAGATCTTAAACAAAAACATGCTAAAAAAAATTTAAATTTTGATATATTAAGCACATTTTAAGCATATTTTGAAAAGTTTTGGACAAGTAAGTGTTCTAATTCTCCAATCCCCCCACTTAAGTTAAACAACGTCCTCGTTGTTTGTATCAAAGGTTAAAAAACTGGAAAATAAAAGAATTAGAACAGAAAAACTCCCCTGAGATTTGCTCGGTATGATCCTCCATTAGTTTAAGAGCAAAAATCAACTTCTTGTGGATTAGAACGTTTAAGCTTCATATTTGATGTATCCACAAGAAATGCAGGAATCTATAATACCACCAAGGCTTTAAACACACCTAAGTTAAGAAGGTTCAAACTTGCATAATACATTAGTAGTTAGGAAAAATAAAACATAAAAATTAAAATAAAAATCATTAGGTCAGTCGATGCGCCGTATCTTATGGAAGAAGATACGCCGTATCGAGCCTGGAATAATTACGAATCAGAATAGAAGATGCATCGCATCCTTAACCAGGGATGCGCCGCATTAAAATAAACTGACAAAAAGTTTTAAAAGTCGAAAGTAAAAATGCAGAAAAATAAAGTAAGATATGACCAGTGCAGGAGATGCGTCGCATCTTGGGATTGAGATGCACCGTATCCTCTGCGGGCCTGACTGACTCGACATAGAACAGAATAGTAAAAATTTTCCGGGTTGTCTCCCGGTCAGCACTTGTCTTTATTCCAGAGTCTTCAAGTTAGACTCACGTTCAACTCTTTATTTTGTTCTTGTCACGGTCCATCCTTCTTCTTTCATCCGAAAGATGTTCCTGTATAGCTTCGCAACGTTTTCTTCCGTTCGGCTTAATCTAGTATAACTCTTGGTCTTTGTCGCAACATAATCCTCATCTGGTCCCAAAGAGTATTTGAGGATTTTAAAATTTTCAGAAATAATCATGGGTGGCTTATTATAAGGGATCCCAAGTAGTCGACATTTTCTTTTGATGAATTCTTCTTCGTCTTTATCAACAAACTTAAAATAAGGATCCTTAATCAAATAGTCATCAAGTTCATCAATTAATGACTTATTGTTATCATCATCTTGAATTGCCTCCCACTCTCTTTCCAATTCCCATTGTAACCGTCGACTAAGCTTCGTGTAATCATCAAATTGTTCATGCACCCACTCCCAGAAAGTAGTATTTGATGTTCCCTTTAGCTCTTTCAAGTATTCGATTCTAGCCTTTTCTTGCAAAGCCTCCGCTTTTTGTGGGCAGTCTTCAATATTTTCATACCACTCATAGTCTTCAAAGGTTACATCGTTTCTAACCCGTTTCATTCCAATTATACTTCCCCCATTACAGGTTCCATCATTCTTATAATCACAGGTCGGCCATACACTACTCCCATCCTTGAAACAGAAAGGTGTACAAGTGTGATTAATGTGCTCAAATTCCCATGGTTTATCCCAAACCCATGGTATTTGGTCATTCCATTCGTAGTACCAGGTGTTTTTGAAATCATCATAAGTTTTGAATCCTGGTAGATCTCCAGTTAGCACATCATCGTCGACTTGAAGAAGGTAATTAAATTCTTTGAATTGTTTGCACAAAGGTGTCTCATAATTGAACAGATCAATGTCTATGCTGAATAATTCTTCAATGCCCTCATTGATTGTTGAATCATTAAGTGACGACCCATAGTCGCTCTCTACTTCTTCATCTTCTCCTCTCATCCAATATACCCATAACGCATCTTTAGTAGCTCGATCCATGCTCTTATGGTTATTGAACTTACTAGCCAACCAATCTGAAAAATCAACATTGTTAGGATCGTGGTCAACGTCAAAGCAAGCTTTACCAATCATTTTCCTCCTTATCTCCATGAACTCGTTAAATTGTTCCCTAAAACTCCGTGTCAACCATGAAGTCATAATCCGCTTGACTTCATTCGCAGGGGCAAATTTCGGACTACCATATTTAAGTTCAAGCCATTCTTCGAGGGAGATGTCCATCAACCTTACCAACCTGCCATGAAATAGTAACTCCGACACATCATAAATTCTTTCATCGTCCAGATAGTTCTCATTTAATCCCCAGTACTGTTCGGAATAAGGCATGTAAGAGATTTGTATAGGTTGGGTATTGCCTCCACCACAGCTTTTATTGCTTGAGTTCATGTATTCAATTTGGAATTTCCCATCATTCCCTTCGATAGTAGTCCAAGACAATCCTTTAGATTCCATGATGGGCCATAAGAGTACCAATTCATCTTCAGTGTAGCTCATTAGTAAATCATAAGAGAATATCCCATCTTCAATATTGCATAAACGTTTAAATTCCTTATAAGTAGCCTCAAGAGGGGTTTCCCAAGAAAATAAATCGGCATCAATCATGAGCACATTGAAGTTGACATCATCAAAAACTTCCCTTTTGAACGAATCCGAAAGCAAGAGTTCCTTAGCAAGATATCCGTTCACTGACATGTCTTCCTTAGCAAAACCTGTCATCATAGGTAAAATCTTCAGTAGGATTTGTTCGCTAGAAGAGGAATTAATGAATATAGAAACGGATATAATAATAACTGATATCTGCAGACGATGCGCCGTATCCAAAAAGTTGGATACGCCTTATCTTATAATCGTTAAAATTAAATCAGAATTTATTCAGAAAATAGATACGCCGCTTATAAAGTAGAATGCGCCGTATCAGTTTTATTATCAAAAATCGATATACTTATTAAAATTAAATGCGTTGTATTAACAAAAGTTAATGCGTCGTATTTTTGTTACGTTTCAAAATACAAGATTTTTGATTCAGAAGATACGCCGTATCGAAAGAGATCGATGCGTCGTATCTGTTTAATAATTCTAAAACTGTTTTTAATTAAAATAATAGATACGCCGTATCTGCTAAAGCAGATGCGTCGTATCGCGTTATCGCTTAGAAAAAATTTCTTATTAAAAACAGATACGCCGTATCTTGGGGAAAGATGCGTCGTATCGAATTAATTAAACGCGTTGTATTTTATCAAAATTAAACGCAATACGCCGTATCTGAGAAATCAGATGCGCCGTATCGTTTATATTAGCTCAGTACAACGATAGCAGAATACAGAAAATACGAAAAATAAAAACAAATAAAAACAAACGAAAATAAACACAAATAAAAGAAAATAAAAACACACGAAAACAGAAAATATGCAAAATAATACAATGAATGCAATTAATCTAATATACAACAGATTTAGCGGTTAGATTAAAAATTAAAAAGAAAAACCTAATTAAAATACTAATCAAATTAACAGATAATAACAATTCACTCCCCGGCAACGGCGCCAAAAACTTGATGCGCGTGTGCGTATGCTCTAATTTATACCCACGGTATGTCGTTGTGGTTTTAGCAGTATTCAAGTTTTAAATTTATATTTAGCCGACTTATCAATAACACACACACTTTAACGAGCAGTGTACCCGGTCAGTATGAATATAATGGTAAGTAGAGTGTCGATCACTAAGAGTGGAACGTATTATCTAGTTATTCTAATCAGTATTTTAATATCTTAAGTTAGCTATACAACCTAATCTAACGCAAGGGGGTTCAGCCTGAGAGACTGGCTCGGTTTGGTTGCAATTAAATAATAAACTAAACCAATAGGCACGAATCAGCGAATAGCACACACGTACACAGATAAATACTCGAGACAATAAGAAGGCCTGTCCTGATAGATAAGTAGCTTGTCACTTGTTTTATTGCTAGTTTTATATGAAGTGTATAGTTCGATGCAACGCACCGAGATTAAGTCCTTTCTCGTTGGTTCTAATCTTATCGGCGAGTAAACCCTTAATGATTACTTATGACTATCCTATTTATCTTTCTTCCTACTTTTCTACAGACGATAGAATGCATAGGCGATCTAATAAATAGGCGAGGGCAGAGGCATGGCGACCCGATCAACGCTCAGCTAGACACAGAGGTTATCAATGCACTAATAAAAGTCACCAAAGACATCAACATATAAACTTTAATTAATGGGAAAGCAGTTTTAAGGGAGTGCAACCTTTCCGTTGTCACATTACACAAGCCACCAATCCTGATGAATTAAAGTTTACTAACACAATAAAACAAAACTACTTAATGAATTCGTCCTAGGGTTTCTGTGGTCTTCGGTCTTTTTCTCTATTAGCCTCGAAATTCGTCTGGTCTTGGGGTATTTATAGTTTCTGTCTGAGGGTAAGATGCGGCGCATCTAATAAGTAGATGCGGCGCATTGACTTAACTTCGCGTGGGGTCCAAGATTAATATATTCAGGAATATTCGTACACCGCCAGAAGATGCGGCGTAACTCCATTCTTAGATGCGGCGCATGTCCTCTTGTATCTTGGATCGTATCTTGTGAAATCTTGATAGTGATGCGCCGTATGTAATAAGCAAGATGCGGCGTATCTGGAGCAGAATGTCTTGATCTTGTACATTTCAGTAGACTCTTAACTTCATGCTTGTTTTGCTCCATAATTAGTCCAAAATCGCCTAGTTTCACATAATACTTGTTTTTACCTGAGAATTACAAAAGTAAACATTAACGTATCAATTCTCACAGATAATATAATAAAACAAGTTAAATAAATAGGATAAATGACGGTAATAAAATGTACTTATTTGAGTTCATCATCTACACACAAGGCTTGGTTTGTAGATCCAAAGATAATGTCATCAACATAAATCTGCACTAGCAAGATGTCTTTCTTTGTTCTTTTGATGAACAAAGTTGGATCAATCTTGCCTCTTTGGAATCCATTTTCTAGTAGATAGAAAGCCAATGTTTCATACCATGCCCTAGGAGCTTGGTGTAGACCATAAAGAGCCTTGGTAACCCTATACACTTTATCTGGATACTCTGCATCAATGAAGCCTGGAGGTTGAGAAACATACACTTCTTCTCCAATTTCACCATATAAAAATGCACTCTTAACATCCATTTGATAGACAGTGAAGCCTATGAAAGAAGCATAGGCCAAGAATAGCCTAATTGCTTCAAGTCTTGCAACTGGAGCAAAAACTTCTTCATAATCTACCCCTTCTTCTTGAGTATATCCTTGGGCCACCAATCTTGCTTTGTTTCTGATCACTATTCCCCTTTCATCTTTCTTGTTTCTGAACACCCATTTGGTTCCAATTGCCCTGTGACCTTTGGGCAAATCAACCAATATCCAAACCTTCTGAAGCTTGAATTGGAGAAGCTCTTCTTGCATTGCTTCAACCCAACTTGCATCATCTAAAGATTTGTTTATGTTTTTGGGTTCAGCCTGAGATAGAAAATATGAAAACAGGCATATGTTGGCAACTTCATGATTCTTTTCTTCATAAATAGAGGAGATAAACCCTTCTTGGTCTGAAGTCAAGACTTGAGATAAACCAACTTGAGATCTTGTTCTAACACCAGAATCAATGCTTCCAATCACATGATCAGTTGAGTGATCTTTGAGAATTCTTGTGTTATGTGTTGTAGGAACTTCATAGGTAAATGGAAGATTGCCAATCCCCACTTCTTCTGGTAAAGAATCATCTATTTGAACATTTAATGGCTCAGCAGTACCAATTTGTGAACTGGCAGTACCATCTGGTGAACTAGCAGTACCATTGTCATTTGCACTACTTTCTTGATTCTCTTGACCTTGAGTTCCATGATCATCTTCAGTACCTTCATTTGTTGTATTTGAAGGTTCTTCAAGAGTTGAAGATAAATCCAA
Source organism: Artemisia tridentata subsp. tridentata (assembly GCA_021014915.2). NCBI lineage: Eukaryota > Viridiplantae > Streptophyta > Magnoliopsida > Asterales > Asteraceae > Artemisia > Artemisia tridentata. The sequence continues at coordinate 243,899,723 of CP139501.1, forward strand.
CCCTTTCCAAATTGGCATCCAGATGTAATCTTGATCTTTAGGTGTTTCAACATTGTCTTCAAAACCTGCATTATCATTAGTATTTGTACCTGAAACAGGCACATAATTCATAGATTCTGAAAGCCTATCAATATCAAACATCCAATCTGGTCCAATGCCTTTCACATTTGTTAGTTTCTCTTGAAACTCTATGTGAAGATTCTCTTCCACTAGCCTAGTGCAACTATTATACACTCTATAGGCCTTACTCTGCAAAGAATACCCTATCAAATAGCCTTCATCAGCTTTTCCTTCAAACTTGCCTAAATGATCTTTGGTATTGAGAATAGTGACATGACAACTAAAAGGTCTCATAAAACTTAAAGATGGTGTTCTACCAAAGAAAAGTTCATAAGGTGTCTTTTTATGTGGCTTTATTACAAGAACCCTGTTTTGCACATAACAAGCAGTACCAACTGCTTCAGCCCAAAATGAAATAGGCAACTTAGAGTCTACTAACATAGTTCTAGAAGCCTTTATAAGAGTTCTATTTTTCCTTTCTGCTACTCCATTTTGCTGAGGGGTTCTAGCTACACCAAATTCTCTTTTTATTTCTTTTTCCTTGCAAAAGTCATCCATAACCCTATTCTTGAACTCTGTTCCATTATCACATCTGATGACTTTGACTTTCTTATCAGATTGGTTTTCTATTTCAGTTATATAAGATTTATGAATCTCACTTGTTTCATGCTTAGATCTTAAAAAGAAAACCCAAGAAAATCTGCTATAATCATCAGTAACAACAAGACAATATTTCTTTCCATTCAAGCTACTCACATTAGTAGGACCAAAAAGATCCATATGAAGCATGTATAAAGCCTGAGAAATAGAGTTATGGGTCTTGGGCTTACAAGAAGCTCTATGTTGTTTGCCTTTAAGACAATCAACACAGGTTTGGTCATTTTGAAAAATCTTTTTGGGTAAACCTCTAACCAAATCATATTTAGCAATTGTATTGATTGTATTAAAGTTTACATGACCAAGCCTTCTATGCCAAAGCATAGATTCATCCAATGAGGCTTTTGCTACCAAACAAGTTAAACTCTCCTTAGGATCAATGTTCTTTAAATCAACACTGTACATATTGTTCCTTTTTGGGATTTTAAGAAGGATCTGACTCTCATCAGGCATTTTAAAATCAGAAGAAAGAACCATACATTCATTGTCAGTAAATAGAACATTGTTCTTTTTGTCACACATTTGTGAGACACTAAGGAGATTAAACTAAAGTTCTTTCACAAAATACACATTTTCAAAATCTAATTTACTGGTTTTGATAGTACCTTTACCAGTAATCTTGCCTTTTATTCCTCCCCCAAAGGTAACATATCCTCCATCAAATGTTTTGAAGTCTGTGAGGAAAGTCATGTTGCCTGTCATGTGCCTTGAACATCCACTATCTACATATCCTTGATCACCAATATCAGATGAATGTTCCTGCACATATATAAACATGTTAGTTTCCTTGGGGTACCCAAGCCATGACAGGCTTGGGTTTGCCTCTTGCATCAATGAAATCAAACCTTTTTAGGATTTTTGATGCACCTTTTGATTGGAGTGGTTTCCAAATCCAACATGCTGAGGACTTAACAGCATTTTCCCTTTTTATCCATTTTGTGGTCTTTGGTCTATCAGTACCAATTTTGGCAGTACCATTTGGTCTAGCAGGACCTTTTGGTCTAGCAGGACCTTTTGGTTTTGGTCTCCAAACTTGTGTTTTGACCACATATTTCTTTTGAATAGGACTATTCACTACTTTTGGTACATATTTGAAAGTGTTTCTTGCACCCTTATCAGTTGGTTTTGTAATAACAGGCTTATTTTGTCTAACAGTATGTTTAACTTTTGGGGTGTTAGACTTAAAAAAACTTTTTCTGGGGTGAGTAACATTTGTTTTAGACTTTGATTTACTCCCAGAAACCCAGTTGTTACAATAAGCATGAAGATGATTAAAGCTACCACAGTAATAACAAGCCTTATTGTACATAACAAAATTATCACCTAGTTGTTGTGACTTAAGATTGTTCCAATTTCTTTGGCTACCTCTAGGTTTGTTATTATATTTTTCACAACTTTCAACTGTTTTCAAAACAGCTTTAGCCTTAGCCTTAATCTCTACTCTCTTAGGACTAATTGGTCCTACTTTGTTTCCTTTGATAGAAACAGTCTCTTCTTCATCATCATCAGATACCCAATCTTCAATGATTAGAACATCTGATTTGTTATTAGTGAGCACCTTTTTGTTAGAGAGTGAGGCATTCTTAGCACTCTCAGAAGGTTCACGTTTCTCTACAGGTTTAGCTAATGGTTTGTTAATGAATTCATGTAAACCTGATTCTGCAAGGTCAATACCTTGGGGACAAGGAATTCCTCTATAAGGAGGTGGACAAGTCTTGTATCCTATCCCAGATTTTATTCTCTTATTCATCTGATTTTCAACTATGCTTCTAGTACAATCAGAAGCAATTTCCAATGTGGTAACAGTCAGTTCAATATTATCTCTAGCCAATGTCACTTTAGCACACTCAGTTCTTAACATTTTTATTTCTGCATCTTTTAAAAATATTTCTCTATTAAGAACAGCTTTTGCATCAGAAAAGGTTAGTTCATTTTCTCTAAAGTGAATTACTTGTTTTTCAAGTTTGGCCATACCACACTTAAGATTGACTAAGTTTTGATGTGTTTTTCTTTGTTCTAATGTCAGATCACCATAATTTTTTTTAAAGTTTCTAATTCATTAAAAACTTCACAATTTTTAGAACATTTGGTAGTTTGTACCTCAGGAGTGGAGAAAGCCATTAAAGCCAATTCATCAGAAGTTGACTCCTCTTCACCCATGAAACTCCAATCAAAACCCATTCCATCAATAGCAACCATTGCTTTGGGTTCAGCAACTTCCACAGCCTTACTCTTGCTCTCAAAGCTTCCTTTCTTCTCAAAGCTTCCTTTATTCCTGTTCTCAAACCCTCTACCCTTGTCATCCTGCTTCTTTGGTCTTCTACACTCTCTAGAGTAGTGACCCTTCATGTGGCAGTTGTAACACTCCACTTTTGACTTATCATACCCAGCAGGCTCATTACTATCTATGATAATCTTCTTTCCTGTCCTCATCAGCAACTTCTTAGCCCTGATGCTCAGAAGTGAAAGTTGCCACTTTATGTCCATTTCTTCAAGATCATCAGGATTGATCTCTTGAAGGTCTTCAAAAGTTAATATGGACCCATTGTGTTGAGATGTTAGAAAGGCACACCCAATTGTTTCATCTAGAATGGTTTTGGTACTACTAGAAGTACTGGTAGTACCAAAGTTTGTGTTGGCAGTACCTTCTTCTCTGCTATCTTTTTCTTCATCTACAACTCTTGAGGTGCTTGGAGATGATACAAAAGCCATACTTCCTGAGCTTGAACCAGTAGTCTTCTTTACTTCATGCTCTACTATTTTGAAGTTGTTGTAGAGATCATTAAGACTCATCTGATCAATATCTGGCTTGTTTTTCCAGACAATGACATGCATGGACCATTCAGAGGGTAAACTCCTAAGAAATTTGGAGTTTAAGTCCTCTTGAGTTATCATCACTTCATGGACGGCTAACTGACTTGAAAGCTTCTGAAGTCTATTGAACATGCTGTCCAAGGACTCATTTGTTGTGGTTGCAAAGTTTTCAAACTGATGTTTGAGGAGAGTTTTCTGTGTTTTCTTGGTAGCATCATTTCCACCAAATCTAGCCACAATAGCTTCAAAAAGGGTTTTAGCATCTTTGTATTTGTTGAAGATCAAAAGCTGATCATTTGGAATAGTCATCAGTAACATACTCCTGGCTTTTAGATCATTTCGCTTTTGAATTCTTTCTTCTGCACTTGATGGGTTTACTTGCACATTTGTTACAAGTGCATCGTTTACAGTGGTGGTGGTGATTGAAGGTTTGAATGAGTTGCCTTCTTCGATGATCTCCCAAAGTGCATAGTCTTGCACTTGGAAATATTGTCCTACCCTCAGTCTCCATATATCAAACTCATTTTGTTTGAGTAATGGAAGTTTTGCTGCAACATTGGTTTGAATATGTTCAACATCCATTGTTCTTTTAAATTGTAAATATCAGCCCAGCTTTGATACCACTTGTGGAAGGATTGTGCAAACACTTGGGATGTGAATCTTAGTAACGTGTTTGGGATATTTATGTATGAATGTGTTTAGTATGCGGAATCTACTACAACACACTTAAAAGAACACAAAGGTGATGAGTTATGTAAACATAAGTAGTAATGAACAATGAACACAACTTTAGTAACACAAAACGATTCAATATTATTGATGAAATAATACGGATGATCTAACTATCACCAGGATTACAAAGTAATCTTGAATCTTCGATTGTAAAAGGATTTGTGAAATGAGTAACTAAGTTACTTGAGAGGTTGTTCTGTTTTGGTTATTTAGTTGAAGAGATGCATGCATAAAGGTGGTGACTAAGGGAACCTTTTATAGTATAAGGTACCCTTATTACAAGTTGTCAAGTGGTTTAATATAATATGATACTTTGACTATTTTAGCCTACAATTAAATACAACTACCAATGTAACAACTCTGTAATATTCTTCTGTATACCACAGAAGACTAAACTACTTCTACATAACGTATTACATTGTACAAAGACTAATAATTCAACAAATATCTACAAACAAATATCTATCAACTTGACATAAATCTTGGCAGGACCTTTGTCAACTAGCAGTACCTTCTTACCCAGAAGGTACTGTTAGTACATCTTCATATTCTTCAAAATCAACTAGCAGGCTCTTTGGCATATCTGGCAGGCTCTTTGACTTGAACATTTTATTCCCAACAGATGTGCCAGCTTCAGATTTTTCATCTTCATGGGTTGATTTCTCATCATCACTGGGATGGTTTGAGAAATCATCAGGCTTCTTCTCAAACTCATACATTTTGCAGGGTTTATTGGAGTGAATTTGGGTTTGTGGTTTTTATGTTTCTTCGAACTTAGAGTCTCTTTACAGGCTCTGATACCACTTGTAGGTCCACACGAATTATGGATCCAAGTAGCCTTTGTTACTTGTTAGACAACTTGAATAAATCCAAATTGATCTAACTGTGAAACTCTAACAAATTGTTAATTGCTAATGCGAAATCTTAACAATGAACAATGAAGAACACAATAATACTAACTTCGTATTCTATTAACTTTCAATAACTAACTTTCACATATGCGTACAACTCTTGAGACTTAGGGTTCCTTTTATACACTAAGGAAATCCTAGATACAAAACGTGTAGAAGGATATACGTATCTTCTATTAAGATAACTATGTATCCTTTCCTAACTTATAGCTAACAACTTCTTATAATTCATAAACAGACTTAACTAATAAAGTCAACCAGAATTAACTATAGAATCTGTCTACCAGACTTAACAATGAATAGGCAGACTTAACTATGACATAAATACAACTAACAGACTTAACTACGTAACCCAGCAGACTTAAGTCTGTTCTTCATATTAAGTCTTCTCTTGTGATAATTCCCAACAAAAGATATAGATCTATGGTACATCATTGTAGAAGGTGACCATAAACCCATAATTAAGGATATAGCAAGCGGTCAGGATGAGGATATTTCTCTTACTCGTCATAGTGATGAGCAAAAGAAATTAATTGACAAAAATAATGAAGCTAAAATGATGCTTTATAATGCTTTACCTAGGAAAGAATATGAAAGAGTATTTATGTGTAAAACCGCTAAAGATATTTGGCAATCCTTAATTATCACTCATCAAGGGAACTCACAAGTTAAGGATAACAAAATTGATCTTCTTGTTCAACAATATGAACAATTTGTTATCCCTGAAGATGAGACCATTGATAGTGCATTTGCTAGGTTTAATACTATTGTTACTTCTCTTGAAGCACTTGACAATTCTTTTTCTAGTAAGAACTTTGTTAGGAAATTCCTTAGAGCACTTCATCCGAAGTGGAGAGCAAAGGTGACAGCCATTGAAGAATCCAAGGGTCTTTCAAGCATGCCACTTGACGAGCTCATAGGAAATCTCAAACTTCATGAGATGGTGATGGAAAAAGATTCAGAGATAGTCAAAGGCAAAAAGGAAAAGATCAAGTCCATTACCTTAAAAGCTAGGATAGAGTCAAGTGATGATGAAGAGTCTAGTTCAGGTAGCAAAGACGAAGAATATGCCATGGCCGTAAGAGATTTCAAGAAATTCTTCAGAAGACGAGGAAAGTCTGTTAGACAACCTCGAGAAGAAAATAAATCCTTCCGGAAAGACCGTGATGATAAGAAAGGCAAAGTAGATAGGAAGTGCTTTAGGTGCGGCGATACTAGTCATCTAATAGGAGAATGTCCGAAGCCACCCAAGAGCAAGACTCAAAGAGCCTTTGTTAGTGGTGCTTGGAGTGATAGTGAAGATGATGACGAAGAGCCCAAGAATGACGAAGTTGCTCTTATGGCTCATGACTCTAATGAGGTACAATCTGACTCATCTTACTCCTCTATTGATGATGACACCTTAGAAATAGAATATAACAAACTATGTGAAATTACACTAAAAATCATAAACAAAAATAAGTTCTTAAAAACCAAAAAGGAATTTTTAGAAAACGAAGTTCATTGGTTAAAAGAAAAAGCTTTACGATTAGAAAAGGGTAAAGCCATTAAAGAAACATGTGTTTCATGTCAAGAACTTAAACTAGAATTAGAAACACTTAAGACTACACAGGAAGAACTTATCAAACAAAACTCTAAGTTTAAAAGGTTTGATAAAAATATCAGTTGTGTAGATGAGATAATGAAAGTTCAAAAGTTACCTCATGATAAAACTGTATTAGGCTTTATGAAACTAGGAGACTTAAGTAGCTTTAAGAAACAAACAGTGAAAGTACAAGAAACTGTTCCAACAAGTTCAGACACCCACGGATCCCACGGAACCAAAACTTTGGTTCCGCCAGTAGACTGTTGCTGAACAGAAAGATTGCACTTCGGCTCGTACTGAATTTGTTAAGGTCACAAGAAAACCTAGCACTAGTACAACTGTTAAAAAACAAAAACCAGCAGTTACTATAGGAATAGGACAAGTTAAAAATGAGTTTAGGACTAAAATAGTTCAACAAAGACCTAGGATGACTATTCCCAAACGCCCCTTTCCAAAGAGTAATTACAACTCACAGCATCATTATCAAAATAGTTGGAATCCAAACTTACCTAGAAGTTATCAAGGTCCCAATTACATGCCATGGAACACATATCCATCATTTCCATACATGAATCAAGATAATGGAATGTTTAACCCAAATGGACCCATGAGATATTGGGGACCAAACGCTTGAGTTTTTCTTTAACTTTGGTATGCTTGAAAGTTGGGTTAGAACCGGACGAGTGGATAAAAGACAGCGGGTGTTCAAGACGCATGACGGGAAACAAAAGACTTTTCTCAACCTACCAAGTGTACGACGGAGGTAATGTTACGTTTGGTAGCAAGCTTAAAAGTAAAATCATCGGAAAAGGTACAATCTCTCATGACTCTCTCACTATTGATGATGTTGCTCATGTAGATAACTTATGTTTTAACTTGCTTAGTATTAGTCAATTATGCCATAAAAAGTATGACGTCCGTTTCAGTGAAAACGGAATTAAGATACTTAAAAATGGCATAACCGTAGGAAAAGGTGTTTCGAAAAATAACGTTTACGTTATGAAGTTAGACAAAACATCTAAAGACAAACTTTGTTTCACCTCCTTAGATGACAACTCAACTCTGTGGCATAGACGCTTAGGCCACGCCAACATGAGACTCATCCAATCTCTATCATCTAAGGAACTCGTTAGGAACCTACCCAAGTTGAAATACGACCAACACTTTTGTGATGCTTACAAAATAGGGAAACAAGTTCATAATAGCCATAAGGCTAAAAACATGGTGTCTACATCTAGGTGTCTAGAACTATTACATATGGATTTGTTTGGTCCATCCGCTATACAAAGTTATGGAGGAAACTTCTACACTTTGGTAATAGTAGATGATTATTCTAGATATACTTAGACAAAGTTTTTGAAAACTAAAAATGAAGCATTTGATAAATTTGAAATTCTAAGTAAGAAAATTCAAAATCAAATAGGGAATAGCATTGTGTCAATAAGAACCGACCACGGTCGTGAATTTGATAACGAAACTCAATTTGGAGCTTTTTGTGATGCTAATGGCATAACACATAATTTCTCGGCTCGTCGAACTCCTCAATCAAACGGTGTAGTAGAACGTAAAAGTAGAACACTTCAAGAAATGAGTCGAACAATGCTAAATGAACAAAATATACCAAAAAAGTTTTTGTGTAACGCCGTTGACACATCCACATGCATCTTAAATAGAGTCTTAATTAGACCATTTTTAAATAAAACACCATATGAGCTTTATAGAGGCAAAAAGCCTACTTTAGGATATTTTAGAATTTTTGGAAGCAAGTGCTTCATTTTAAACACTAAGGATTACCTCACCAAGTTTGACCTAAAGTCTTATAAAGGTGTATTCCTTGGTTACTCACAAAATAGTAAATCATATATTGTCTTGAACAAAGAAACCTCAAGAGTCGTGGAATCGTTGAACATAACATTCGACGAAAGTCTACCTCCCTCTAAGACATCAACTTTGGTAGATGATGACTTAGTTGAAAGTCAAATGGTTGAAAACCAAAAAAAATCTAGATAATTGTAAAAGAGATGAACCTTTAAATAAGGAAATAGTCAATATCAAAGAATCTAGAAGTCATCCATTAGATAACGTCATAGGAGAAATTAATGAAAGAACCTTAAGATCAATAGTTCAAAATCAAAGTAATTTCTTTTGTTTCATTTCAACAATTGAGCCCAAAAATATAAATGAGGCCATAAAAGATGAATCTTGGGTTATAGCAATGCAAAAAGAACTAAACCAATTTGTTAGAAATGATGTTTGGACATTAGTCCCTCAACCTAAATGTCAAACCATAATTGGAACAAAATGGGTGTTTAGAAATAAAATGGTGTAGTATCTAGAAATAAAGCTAGGCTAGTAGCTCAAGGCTACAATCAACAAGAAGGTATAGACTATGACGAAACATTTGCACCGGTAGCTAGGCTCCAGTCAATTAGAATACTACTTGCATATGCATGTGCACATGACTTTAAACTATTCCAAATGGATGTTAAAAGTGCATTTCTTAATGGTTTTATTAATGAGGAAGTGTATGTCGCACAACCTTCTGGCTTCGCCGATTTTGAAAAACCAAATCATGTCTACAAACTCAAAAGAGCTTTATACGGACTTAAGCAAGCACCAAAAGGTTGGTATGATCGACTTAAGACTTTCCTAGTTGAACATAAGTATACCATGGGCCTAGTAGACAGCACTCTTTTCACTAAGAAAAAGGGATCACATATAATCATAGTTCAAATATATGTGGATGACATCATATTCGGATCAACTTGTCAAGAGTTATGCGATGATTTCTCAAAAATCATGCATGACGAGTTTGAAATGAGTATGTTGGGAGAACTAAACTTTTTCTTAGGACTCCAAATAAAACAATTAAAAGTTGGGATATTCTTCAACCAATCTAAGTACATCAAAGATATGCTTAAGAAATTTGGTCTTGAAGATTCCAAACCCCTGAAAACACCCATGTCTTCTGAAACCAAACTCACTAAGGATGATGAAAGTGAATCCGTAGATAGCACTAAATATAGAGGAATGATTGGTAGTTTACTCTATCTCACGGCTAGTAGACCGGACATTATCTTTAGTGTTTGTCTATGTGCACGCTTTCAAGAAGATCCTAAAACATCCCATCTTGAAGCCGTGAAATGAATATTTAGATATATTAAAGGTACTACACATTTAGGATTATGGTATCCCAAAGGAACGGGTGTCGAAACCATAGTGTATGCCGACTTAGACCATGCCGGTGACTATGTCGATAGAAAAAGTACAAGTGGTATTTGTACTTTTGTTGGGCATTGTCTCACCTCATGGTTTGCTAAGAAACAAACGGCCCTAGCAATATTAACAACTGAAGCCGAGTACGTATCAGCAGGAAAAGCTTGCTAACAAGCTCTCTGGATGAAACAAGCTCTCGTCAACTACGTAATTCAACTCAACGACGTTCCTATTCTTTGCGACAACAAAGGAGCTATCGACCTTAGCAAGAATCCAGTTCAACACGCTAGAACCAAACACATAGAAATCCGTCACCACTTTCTTCGCGACAATGTTCAAAAAGGAAACATCTCAATCGAGAAAGTATCCTCAGAGGACAACATTGCCGATATTCTCACAAAACCTCTTAAGAGAGTACCCTTTAACTTTCTTAGACTTGGTTTAGGATGAATGGAACCAAATGTATAGTTAGAACCTTAGATTAGACAAACACCAAAAATCAAATCTGATCCCGCGAAACCAAACGACAATAAGGACGGAACATAGATTTTGGTTCCGCCTTATCCACGGGTCTCTGAGTCAGTTTTTGTTATATTAAACAAACACTCCTGTACTGTGTATCACATTCCCCAAAAACATACAAGCAACACCAACTCGACCCATAGCAAACCAAACTCAGAACTTAGGCATTCTACCACAACCAATTTGTGCTTTTATCCTCTCTGTAAGTATCCTAACTATATCTACATTCCTGATCTAAGTCTGGGATTTCTATTTCTTGCACAAAATCAAAACTTGGGGTTTATGCATATTTTTTGTAAAATCATGAAGCATATTCACTAAATTACTTAACAAATCATGTTTCCCTTAGTTAGGAATTGCATATCATAAGGCATTATCACAATTCATCAAAAACTCCATGTCAAATACTTGCAAAAATCTTCTCACGATTAGGAAAAACGGTTTTTTGCACATTGTTCATACAAATAAAAACGTTATGTTTTAAACATCACTTGCATAATATCTCTTGAATGCTAAAGGGAATACATAACTAATATGTATTTTCGGGTACATTCAATCGAAGCTACATTGAATTAGGAGCGTTTGGGTTATCTCTCGTTTTGTTACAAAATTTGCAAAACAAAATTTTCATGCATTAAAAGGAGTCGAGATAACTACACCTCCATATTGTCCCCATGTAGGCACACACTAGAACTTTATATACGTATTCTCGTTAGTTTTAACTAAACTATGTAATTTTCATGTCTAGGAAAACATCATGCCTCCCGCAACATACTACGACCACAAAGACACCCTAAACTACCTTCCTAAACACCATAAGACAAAAAGACTTATAAACGACCAAGTTAAGATTTTTAAGGCTTTAGAAAAGCGATACGTTCACGAGGGTAGAACCGTAGACCCCTCATTCTTAGAAGGAACCAATATCCGTGAACAACCAGCCGCCATCCAACTTGATTGTCTTTTAGACATAGACGAACCTATAGTTCCTAGATTTGTACTAGAATTCTATGCTAGTGTTGTTCTTAGTTCCAATGACTATGGTCTCATAAACATCCATTTCAAAGTCAACCAACATGAATTCACCATCCCTTTGAACCAATTTGCAGAAGTCGTAGGAATTCCGGGTCAAGGCACTTGCCTTTATTCCGACAAATGGTCATTGACAATCCTTGATTCCGTTGTTGATCGTATGCCTCCATACGACACACCATTGACTCCCAAAGAGACTATCCATGATCATCTATTTGTCCCTAGGAACAACCAAACTAGGACCAACCGACAAGGTCGTCAAGTAGATCGAGACCCGTTTGGCATGGAGCTAAACGAGCTTAGACCCCAATTCAAGAAGTTGGAAGAAATTCTTCGGGAAAATGTTTTATGCACCATAGGAAATAGGGATCATCTCAATGCTAGTCTTTGTTATATGCTCTATTGTGTGTCCACCCATTAACCCTTCAACCTCGCTTACTATGTCGCCAAGAGAATGGCCGACATTCCGGTGTTAGGAACCACCGCCATGCCTTACGGGATGCTTCTCACCCATCTCTTTAGAGCTTTTTCACCCATTCCTCCTAACGCTAGAGGTTTCCTCCCAAACTACTCTCATATTCCCCATACTTTTGTACCTCTAAGTGACCATAGAGTAGCAGTGTCAAAAGGTAAATGTGCTCATCCTCCAACCTTATCATCATCATCATCCGTAAGTAAGGATGATGGTTTGCCCAACTCTAGGATTCCTCCTCCGGAATATTTGAGCTAACTTCCACCTATCGAACAACAAAGTGAAGAATTCAAGCAGACACGTGGAATGTTCAAGAACATTGGGCGTTGGATAATGAAGCTCAACAAGAAAATCGACAAGCAGTGAGGAAATAGGGAGTGTTTGGTATAAACAATTTGAAGCAATGATGTGTTGAATTTTTATGTTTTTAGGATATTATCTTGTTTTTAAACATCTATGTGAACTAACTTGACAATGCAGGATGATAACACTTGATGTTATCAATTTTCCGTGTTTAAGCCACTGTTTGGCTTAACTTCCATATATGGTAAGTTCAAAATCGTCCGTTTGATCTCTATGTTACCATGTGTTAGAACCCATGTTTTTGTTTTTAGTCAACCACAACTAATTAATTACATATGATTTAGGATAATTTTTGGGATTTCAACGGGTTTCGGGTACTTAGAAATCGGCTCGGTAAAGATTTTTCGATCGGCGGATATGGCGGAACCAAAATTTGGGTTCCGTCTATTGAAATTTTTTGCTCCGCCAAAATAAGCCCAACGGATTCTGCGAAACCAAAAATTTAGGTCCGCCTCTGTTATCGTTTGGCTCCGCAATCCAACAGTAACTTTTTTCAAATTTCCCGTCTAATCCCGCATTTTAGATCATTAATTCTAGTTCTTAGGATTATTCTACTGATATTTAAGCACATTAGGATCATCTTAGCAAACTTAGAACTATAAGAAATTCATTTCCCACCAAAATTTGAAAATTCAAATTTTCACTCAAGTTACCTTTCTGTAACAAGCAAGGAACCCTCAAATTGGTTCTTTGCAATCCGTGGATCAATCAAATCATTAGATTTCCCACTCACCCTTTGCATTTACTGCATATCTTCTCCAACTTACTCAACTCCATCTCTATGGATTGGCTTTGATAATATGACAAACATCTTTTTCTTGTTCCAAGTCATTGGAAACCAACATCTATTTATGAATCAACATCCAAACACACTCTTCCATAACACTTAGAGCCTATAAATTAGAAGCTTTAGATAATCACAATTCACACCTTCACCATCATTTCTGAGCAATATATTTGCATTTCTAAAACAACCTTCTTCCTCACAATGTCTAAATCAAACAACTTCTCAACATCCAGACCACATAGAAGGACATCAAGAATAAGTGTCTGACCATGCTGTTTCATCAATCCCAACTTAACTCCAACACCACCTCATATCATCGTCACCACTTCACCATCTACCATAACACCTGTGGCTGCCACACCACCACCCGCACCATCTCAAGTGACGAGGTCACCATCACCTCCTCATTCACCCAATCTTCAACCCATTGATTTATTTGCCACACTCCAAGCCATTGATGAGTCAATGTGGATCAACAAACCACAAACTCAAGGCGAAGTTAATGAGGAACTTCATCCCCTCTGCGCCTCTTCAAACATTATGGATTCCCACCTTAGTGATGCAAAGGATTTACAATCCACATTTGTAACACCCCAACCCGGCAAGGGTAGAAGTGTCACGCAAATGGTGACATATCAAAGGCAAGCATAACATACGACTTAAATAATACACTAGAAATTCAAAAGTTACAAATGATATACTGAAACTACAAGGTTACAAATGGGAACAAAACTAAATACTATGTCTGTCAATGCATATCCTTCTAAGACTTCTACTTCCGAAAAACTATCAAGGTCTTCTAAGTCCAAAGGTCTCTTCACTCATACCCAGCTTCCAACTAAAACCTGCCGCACACGGAAAGAAAATGTGCGGCTGAGCTTTAAAAGCCCAGTGAACAGATATATATAATAAACGGAAACAAAAGCAAATAGAAATGAACAGGCATATCATAATAAGTGAGAAATAGGGAAAGGAAATAAAGAGTAAGGTTTAGGACAGTCATCCACCACGAGCCCATATCATAACATATCACATATCATATCATATCATATCTTCATAATCATATAGAGGGGAGACCTCTCAGATAATCAGATAATATGAGGGGTGTCCTCATTCTTCAGGTGGAGTAGCTAGCTCCCATATTTTGTGAAAGAAGTGGATTGCACCCATCCTCAGTCACCATATCAAATCATATCATATCATATCACATAACATATCTAGGATGCATCCATTCGCCCCCCAAACAAATCATATTGGCCATATCAAATCATATCGTAGTGAGCTCATATCATATCATAATGGGGACGGTGTAACCAAATCACTAGGGCTACACACTAGTCATGCCATTGGTGCATCAATGACACGGCCATGTTACCTTCATGGCTAGGAAACATATTTTGGCTCGTAGTATCAAACTGGGGTCAAGGTTAAAGGTTCATATGTCATAATCATAATCAGAGTGTCACATCGGAAAGGTCATATCAGAAGGTTCATATCAGAAAATCAAGTATCCCAGGTCAATATCCAAAAGGGTCAAAGTATCAGATGGTCAAAGCTTCAAAAGGTTCAATATCAAAAGTACTTTTCAAAAGGTTTTCTCTTAAGGTTCATTTAAAACAATCCTTCAAAATAGTTTTCATAAATGGTCTTTCAAATAGTTTTCATAAAAAAATAGTTTTCTTAAAGTCAATATATCATGCTTGAAAAACCCTTTCAAAATACTTTACTTAAAACATTTCCATCTCATATCAAAAAGGTCTTCATATCATAGGTCCAAAATCAGAGATCAAAGGTCGAAGCAAAGGTGTCATAGCAAAGGATCGTAACAGAGTATCAAATCAGAGATTTAACAGATCGGAAAAGAATCATAGGAAACCTTACAGAGAAGGTCAGAATATCTGTACCTTATACCGCGAATGAACATACACTCGGAAACACAAATCACCCCTTCTTCAAGGAATCTACATGAATTGATAATCATTTATTATTTAGGAGTCCAAATACTACTTGGTGATATTCTGAAGTTGTTTGTATATAATTCGTATTGATAAGCTTTTATCTACTTTGTATTTTATATTAGTGCAATATGTATGTTTTTAAACAAATGTTTGTCATGACTTGCAATATTAAGAAATGATCTTTACGTAACCCATGCAAATTATTAAGTCTCATTCACGTATCTATGTCAACACACTCGTTTTCTTACACCTTTTCGAACCAATAAGGCCCAACGACTCAACATAGTATTCAGTCCAAAACACGAACCTTTCGTACACACACATATTCGAGATACACTTATGCCACACCATTCCAAACTGAGACACACAAATAGTAAAACTTCACGACACCACAACATACTCTTGAACAAACATGTACCTTTACCCCTATTCGATTTCCAACCAAAACGAACTACACCCCTTTACCCTTCGCACACACGTCCACAATCAAACTCTTGTTAAACATACACGTACTCACACTAGACACCCTTTTTGTGAACCAAAATAAGTCTATACAATTAACTCTCTACCAACTTGCACTTTAAATGACACCCACCCAATGACACGTTTAATCTTTTCCCCACTTCTGTTTCACATATAACATTTCATTTTGTTTAACAAACCACTCCATGACACAATACCCATGCATGCAACTGTGAATCCTCCACAAAACAATCACAAACACACACACACAGACCCTCGTTAACCCATGCAACTTGACCCTTTTTAATTTCAGTTTGTAAACATGTAAGACATAGATTTTTGTTAAAGTCTTGACACCAAACCCATAACGTGATATGTTTAAACCTCAACCATGCATGTGACCCACGTACTTACCATGAACTTATTTTAAAATATGTTACTCGACCAAATGACAATATAATATAGTTCATTCATTTAATGCGTCATTGAAGCTGATTTTAGGGTAGGTTTATTTAATATTATTAGTCGACGTAGGGGCTGGAAGCACGACACCAAAACAGCCCCAAATACTCGATACCAACCGTCCCCAAAAGGGCGTATGTTTTATGATTTAAGCGACCCACAAAGAGACAATAATGACAAGTTGCTAGGGCTTGAAAAAAATATTATGTGTGGGTCGACCAAAGGCTGAAAAAAAACTTGGCAAAACAGTTTTCACAGGCACATGTATTTTATGTTTTCATGAAGCTTTTTAATGTTATAACTAATGAGACAACAGAAACACCATAACATGATTAAAGGATGTTCTTAGCATGGTTTAAATCTTGTTTATACATGTATAGGTTGAATTAAAAAGAACAGAAAAGAGGACCAGAAGGAGGCGTATAGAACCTGGTGTCGACTTGGTGGGAACTAGTCGAATGGGACCACGACTAGGACTTGGATCGAAATACAAAGACCCCCAACGTTTAGGACTCACCATGGCAGCCAAACCCTTAGTCTTCTTCTTGCTTCGAACAGTTTCTAGTCGTTAATAACAAAGGTCGGATCATAAAAGTTGTGGTTGAGTGTTCTTGTTCGAATGGAAAGTGGGAGAAGGTGGTATGTTTTAATCTTTGATCGTACGTATGGGAAAGGAAGGATGAAACGTACTAATAAAATAGGTGAGAGGAGCGTCTAGAGTAAACAAGGTAGTAAATTTCCCATTAAATGGAATTGATTAGGTTCAGTTATGTGCTTTATGATTGGCGTAAATTGTGGCTGTGATTTGTGTACCAAGGAAGCAAATTATTTTGGGTAAATAAAGTTAATGAGTGCATGACCTTTTAGTGATATTAGAGAGATTTAATTTGCAAAGGATTTTCATATTATGAATGTGTACTTAAGTTAGGTTATATTAGTTGTCATAATATTATACCATATAGTCTCTAGGTGTCAAAATAATTGTTACAACTTAGGTAAAAGTTAAATTTAGACTTAAAATTTGGAATCCAAATTTCCGGGTTTTACAACTCTTCCCCTCTAAAAGAAAATTTTCGTCCTCGAAAATTGAAGTGCGAAATCGAAATGAAGGTGCGAAATCGAAAACAATAACAAAATGAATACGTACCAAATCAAAAAGAGAAACGCGGATAATCGGATCGTATTGACTCTTCGGTTTCCCAAGTAGCCTCCCGCTCTGGGTGGTTCTTCCAAAGAATCCTTACGAACGGAAGTGAAAAATCCCAACGATCAAAATACAAATTTCCGGGTTTTACAACATTACTTGTCTCAATCATATCTCCACCAAATCAAAATACATAATGAAATGCGGTTCATTTTGAACCACATCATAGAGCGTCTAAATGCTCTTTCCCATCCTTCGCAATAGACGCTAGGATCTTCTCTATTGTTTCTCTTTTATAGGACTCTTAGGACTTCTATTTTTAGGTTATTTTTTCTTTTGTAATACCTTAATTTATGACTTTGGTCATAAATAATTTTCAATGAAAGGATGTTGTGTTAATGCTTGTGTGTGATCAATAATTGTGCATTATATTTGGTTGGGTAGAATTACTAACATTTGCATCATTATATGGGTGGTTTGAAGTATTGACTTTGTTTGACCTTTGTGCTTGGTTTGAACAAAGTGTACTTAGTTGACTTTTTTAGTCAAATGGGTTGAACTACAATGCTTTGTTGAACCTTTACATATGCATCATATTCCTTGGTTGGATTGAATCATATACAACTAACCTTTGTTTTGTAGTATTTCTCACCCTTGGATCATATATGTTGGTACCCTAGCAACGGGGAGTATTGATCAAGGGTGAAGTAATCATTGTAAATAAAAATTAAAATTCCACATTATAATAAACTATCTTATAGAATACTTATCCTTTTCTACGTGTATTTTTTTTTAATTATTTGTTATCTGATTATAACTACTATCTAATGTGACGTAACTCTCATCCTCGATAAACGTGCTCTCACGCAGACCAACATCAACTTACTTAATGTTTATTTTATACAAACATTTCTATATAAAACATTACTATATACCATTTGCCACTTTACGATAATTCGTTAACAAACGTACAAACTAAATATTTCTCATCTGTTATAATTTCCATAATTAATATAACAACAATTATGAATAACTAAACCCTAAAACACTAAAGTAGAACTCATTTAAACCAATGTACAAGTTACTAAAGCACGGAAACCCTAAATCCACTTTAACTCCCGATACAAACCCTAATTTCCTTAAATCATGATTTTATGTAATAAAATTACAAACCCTAATTTACGTATATAAGATTTTTTATGAAATATAAGTGTACAAGTATTTCAAGCCAAGGTACAAGTCATTGATGCATAAAAGCTAAATATTAATAAAAATCTCATTTTAACCTTACATGTATTTATTTTAAAGCACATTGTCCAAATATTTCATGCACTAACTTTAAAAAAATGAATTTCCTAAGCTTACTAGACATAAGTACAAGTCCCTAAACCTAGTGTACAAGTGCTCAATGCACAAAGGTCAAAAATCTCATTTATATACTTTTTAACCTAATAAAAATTTACATACAAATAAAGTAACTTAAGAAGACTCTAAAAATATATTTTCTATATTTCTAAAACCCTAGTACCACCCTAATAAGCCCATAGTACAACCCCTTAAAGCACTACATAATTTCTTTTTATTACCTTATAAATTCGACACATATATATTAGAAAGTAAACCCTAATTATTTTCCTAGCCAACAATTATTTAAACTAAACCCTAAACTAACTTGTTACTTTCCCTAAACCCTAAGTACCACACCTTATAGCCTAAGTACCAACATGTAATGCCATTCGACCTACATTTTATTACCACATGTAAACTTAAACAAGTCTTGCACCATATACTACTTCCTAAGACCCAAAATACTACACATCAACATATTCCCTAATTAATATAAGTAGGTAAAGTCTATGGTCTGCAACCAAACCACATCACCACCTCACCAAAGCCCACGTTAAACCCTCCCCCTCCTCACAATTGGCACCTAACTTGATCTAGCCACATCTCCTTGTCCCCTCCTCACCATAACAAGATGACTTATCACTTTGAAAAACCCTAACTCATCCTCCCTATAAATATCGAACCATGCATTCTCTCTTTTACTTCATCCACAATTCGAACCAACACAAAAAAAACCCACACTCATTATTCTATTGATCAAAGAACCTAAATAGAAGTTAAGAAAGAATTTGAAGGAGCTTAGAAAAGAGGAAAACCCTTGGTATTTGATTTCCAAGCCGATTTGCCAAAACTCTTCATAATCGAACTAATATAAAAGTAAGTATTTCTAGCTTCTTTTCATTTCATTTGTAAATTTAAAACACACTTAAAAATGATACTAAATAATCACTAATAAGCAACAAGATCAAAAACTAAAATTTCTTTTCCTTTTTCTTATTGTCGAGCAACCAAGAACATCCCTAATTATTTATTTTTACACACAACTAATTTAGAAACCTTAAAAACATGTAAGAAATGGATTAGATAGGTGTATGATCATGTTAACGTGCATTGAAAACTAGTTTGTACACTTGAAAATTTAAAACCGAACTTATTCATGTATGTTTCCTGATCTTTATCGCAAACTGTCCCAAGTGACCAACTTGGGACAATTGTTTCGACAACCAAACGAACCTCATAAAATCTGAAACTTTGCCACTTTAACGACCTCCCAGCCTAGTTATTAAAGGAATAAAAGCGCTGTAAAAACCTTGTCTCGCCCCGTCCTAAATTGAGCCCTTTTTCTGCCCTATTGCTAACTGAAAAACTAAACATTTTTTTTCCTTTTCAGTTTTGTCGAGTAGATGTCCCAATCGCCCAACTTTAGACCAATGTTTCGACCTCCAAACAACCCCCATAAAATCTGGATTTTTGCCATATTAAAGACCACCCAGCTGGCTATTAGTAGGAAAAAGAACGTCGTAAAATCATGCCCCGTCCTAAATAAGATGTTTGCCATATTAAAGACCACCCAAAGCTGCCTATTGAACACTATTTTTAACGCAACTTTTAAATTGGTTCGAGCCTAATAAGCTCTAAATAAAAGCTAATAAGCCATAAATAAGATGTTTACCAACTTAACATAACGAGTATAAAAGAGTCGTGGCAAATCCTCCCGTTTTCCTAAACTTATTTTGCGTAAAAATGAACCAAGGACCACGAATGAAAACAATAAAGTGCTTTGAGGGTATATTTTGTCAAAACTCCAACTATCTTTATAACTAGGTTCTAAAACTAAATTCGACCTAGAGTTTAGGGGTAAAGCATGCCATATTTGAAAATTAGAGTTTTATTGGGCCAAAAATGTAAATATTGCAAAGTTATTAAAAACAAGGACTATTTTTGCCAACGATCTAAAGATGAGGGTATAAAGTGTCATTTTCGAAACTACAGGGGTAAAAACTCTCATTTCACCAAAGTTGAGGGGTAAAAATTTGTCATTTTACGAAAGTTCAGGGGTATAAACTGTCAATATGTGAAACTATAGGGTAAAAAGCGTAACTTCATATATTATTATTAGAAATATATTATAAATATATTTATAATAAAGACTAATAAACGAAATACATATATTTCAATAACGAACAAACCGAAACATAAAACTGAAAAATAAGATAAAATCTTATCCAACTTTTGAAGAGACTTCATGTTGTCTCAATTAAACATTTAATGATCAACCAAAAACGAAACGAAAACGAATATTAAAACTTATATATATTGGAATACGATTACTGAAACGTGACATAACAACCCAGGTTTCGTGCCGGAGACGTTTATCAACTCTATTTAACTTTGTTTTCCATCCAGACTGCTAAGGTGAGTTCATAGTCCCACTTTTTATACGTTTTCCAAATTTATGGGGAGATACATGCTACAAAACAAAAACGAACATAAGTATTTTCCTGTATGCTTTCCTGATTAATATTGCCTAAGTTACCTGTGTGCCTAAAAGACCTCCTATCATGAACCTATAATCACTTTCGGGTGAGCGCGAATATGGTAAATAGATTTATTGGGTGTGACGACCCCTTTTGTGTTACAGTGACGTGACCTAAAGTACTTTATTTGAGATGAATAAAGAGACCGGCAATCTCCTACTCGGAGGCAAAATTACTTCATTTAATTATGGAGTAATATACATTAATAGCTCATAACTATTGATGATGTAACGAACTGCAATATTACTGATTTACTTTCCACTTAGCTTATGTTCAAACTGATTATAACTTTAAACGCTATGGATTCACTCAACCTTTGTGTTGACTTTTTAGCATGTTTTATCTCAGGTATTTAGAAGCTTGATTTGGCACGGAGTGGCTGTGGACTTTCTTATAAAAAGAGTGTCCATTTTGTTATCATTCAACAAATAACGTATCTTTATTAATGTATTTTGGAACTTCCCGTTGGGACCTGAATAATGTAACTCTGATATAAATAAATGAATGATAACAATTTTATTTAAAACGTCTCTTTTCGAGTCATTTTCTATTTTCATGACTGTGATGCATGAAGTAATACCCCAACTTATATTCCGCTGCGATTATCGAAAACGGGGGTGTTACAGATTGGTATCAGAGCTCATGGTTATAGAGAACCAAATGTTTTCAAACATTGGACTATAACTACACTTTCAAAAATAAATGATTTTACACCATACCATCCTACGCCCTCCGTGCCTGCATATTACTGTACTCAGAACATTACTTATTAGGATTATTTTGCACTAATATTTACATACTTGATACTTGATTATTTCACTTTCACTTCTTTAATATTATTAATTACTTACAAATTACTAATTACGGGTTACTACAGTACCATGTCCCCCGAAACCCCTGATATTAACGAAACTACCCTCCGTACTACTTGTACATCACCTACCCACTCACTTAGGAAAACTACATCAGAGGAAAAGTTGATTGGTTGTCCGATAACGTTTGAAGTTGGACAAAATTCACACCAAGAAACCATTCTGAAAGATGTTGAGTTAAACTCTCCACAACCCGACACTCCAGATTCCCCAATACCAGACATCCCAGACAACGTGTCTTCATCTAAATCCCCTGACTATAATTTAGACCCTCATGATTTCATATTGACACTTCTTTATCAACACGCCAGCAATCTAGACACTCACACTGAATAGCTGGAAGGGTTACAACCATTACATTTCGAATGGTACGACCGTAACTTTGACACTCTGTTTAGAAGAGCTGATGCCGAGAGACGAGCAGTGTTTGACTTAGGAGTAAAGGTTGACAGAATGAAGAATACGTACATCCATAAATTTAGAAACTTAGATTCCAGGGTCCGCTGTTCGAGAAGAGAAAATGTTCAAACACGTGGTAGAGTGGAAGACATTGAAAGAACCCTATGGATGGCCAGGGAGATGGCAATAAACAAGGGTCAGAAGATTTTCGCCTTAGAAGCCATGTTGGACAATCAAATAAGGATGTACCAGGAATTTCAGGAACGTTTCTTAGAATTGGAAATTACACAACTAAAACTTGAGACTGAAGTTAAGCATTTACGTCAAGGATGTAACTGATCTTAAATTCACATGTATCAATGTTGTGTCTACTAAGCCGAATAGTATTTGGTTGGTATTTCCTGTATTTTCCAATAAGTCTGAAGCTTTCAGAGTTTGAAATCAATCAATAAGTCTATAACAGTCTCCTTTTGTTATATATTTATGTTGAGAATAAATTCTTTCCATTATATCTTACAATAATGCTACGCATGCATGTAATGACTTCCCATGACCTCATACAAAATCTCACCATTTGTTACTATCCTTAATAGACAAATGACTCCACATAAACCCAACCATACTTAGAACGCAATAAATGTCAATTTCCCTTTTCTCCAAACCTAGGAAAACCGACCAACTTGTAGCACAAACTAGGATCACTATTGTCAACAAAAGACCCAGCACATATACTAGAGACAGAAAAATCTTTAACCTACCACATGAAACATTAATAAAAGACCTTGTATTAATTGTTTTGCACAAACAATCGATCAAGTTATTAATATCATACCATGGCGTCACTTAAGATTATTATAAATTACTTATACTAGGCTATATCCATAGAATCCCCTAAGATAAATTTCGGAAGAAAACTTGATGAATAAAGAGAAAGTTGCTGAATTTCAAATGAATTAGTTTATTCCTTAGCAATTTTATACCAAGAGTTAATCATTTATCTACGATATTAACCAGACACATCGTAAATAATTGATTCTCAATTGGATATAACTTCGCATTATGACCACTTGTTGAGAATAGTATGTAATTATCTTATTACTCAAATTATTCTACCATGGTCATTACGGGAATTCTAAAATTCATATTTCTTGTGATATTAACAGAAGAAAGCCAGCATGAAAAATACAAATACCTTACCAACACTAACCACCCCAATGACTCCTAAAGCTATCCAAAAGTTGATAATCAACATCATTGCAACGGTACTCGAAGTGACTGCAGTAGCTCACCTGAGTAACAACAATATGGCAACAGGAGAAAAGAAGATAGCTGCGTCTTGCAAGCATACTATCGAAAGTTTCACGGGTTGTAGACTAGTTCACTATAAAGGCTCAGAAAGAATAATTAAACCTACCATCACCCATGCCTTAGGAATTAAGTAAAATAACCAAAAGCGAAAACTTGATGATAGGAAAACCACTATCCCTACCTACTGCAAATTCACCAATAACCACGACTGTCACCGCAAGCATCTTTAAGATCGCATCAACTACCATCACCAACAAGTTTGTAGGCAGGAAGTTGGTAGAAACTGCATTGCCACGCCTGTTAACAAAGCTGGTTATCTTAGAAAATGACCTCTATGTCAACGATGCAAGTTGCATCACACTGGAGTTTGTTTTGTTAAGTGTGGGAGATGCCAGGGAATAGGTCACCAGACAAGAGACTGCAAAACCATAGGCAAAAAGGAAAAGCCATCGACTGTAGTGTGCCACGGATGTGGTGGAGAAGGACACTACAAGAGTCAGTGCCCAAACTACAATACCAATTGGAAGGCCAAGACTAGTGCAAAAGAATAAGAACTCATCAAGATCCCAATAACATCTAAGTTTAAGCAGAAGATAAATCCTGTAGTAGATAAATAAATTGTGGTTTAGAACTCTCTAAATTATATTTCCTTATGTACTCTACCTTAGATACGATGGATGTAACCTAAGTGTAATAACTACTTTTCGACCGTATGGAACCCCTACTTTGTAATATTTCCCTAATAATCACAATCTCGGTTTCTATTCCATTTGCCCTGTTCATAATCATCATGTAGCAATATACTGCCATCTCACTAGAAATTTGGTTAATATTAGTTTTGACCGAACAATAGACTATTATCACCCTGTAGGGTCCTCACACGAACCCTAAAATTTATTTCAAGGATATCCCATTAGTACCCTAGGAAATTCCAAACTCATCACTGTGGTGTAAACCAAAATTTTCTTATCTTTTTGAAAAATAATTATGAAGTTATTGTACAAAAACAAAACGTTGAACACCATCTAAATTTTTTTGGAAAGCATAAATACCACAGTAACTGAGCCAAATATCACATCATTTGATCCTCAATTATACATAGCCTGATCAACTATGTATAATTTAGGAAGAATCATGTCATAAATGGAACAGTTATCTTTTTAGGATTACTAATAACAATTTTCATTCAAAAGCAAATATTGAAAAAAAATAAATTGTTCGTAAAATCATTATTTTTGACTAAATGTAATAGATGTCTACACCCATTAAATTTTGCACCGTTTGTCCTCAAAATATATATCTAGTCCAAAAGTTTTCAAAATGTCATTTTAGATTTCAAAGTTACCATTTTATCATTTAATATCCCAAAGTTACTAAAAATTACACTTTATGTCCTATTTTTCCGATATGGACAACTTTAGTCCCTGAGTTTGAAATTATTTGCAAAAATGGTCCTTTTAGTGTAAAATAAATGGGAAAATGTTTCCGAGACTTTGACAAGTTTATTGAAGTTTAAAGAAGTGCTTATCAACTGCTTATAACACGTTTGGCTTATTTTTACGTAAGTGGGCTTTTAAAACAATTCAACCTGGCCCGTTAAGAATAAATGATCCGTTGAGTTAAAAATGAATTTGGGCTTTGACTTGGGCTCGTTTGGGAGTTCTAAAAATAGTTCTAAAGGGCTTATTGGATGGCTTGATTTAGATGGCTTATTGGGTTTTCTAAAGACCCACGTATTAAATGTTTACTGAAATTAGTTTCCATGTAAGCGAATAAGGAAGTCCGAGAATTTAATGATTTTTAGAAAATATATAGGGAAACCTCTAAGAATTCACAAAGATTTATAGCAAATAGTACAAATTTTATTAGAATCCACGAAAATTAATACATAGTGATATAATTAGCATCGGAAGTGCTAATGTTACAATGATTACAATAAAAGGCATAGATTCTTCAATAGGTTGACCCGCCATAGCAACAAAGATAACCACCAATCCAACAATAGCTAGAGCCACGAAGGGATGAATCACCTTGATTATCCTGCGCACGATAGCGAGACTAGATATTAGGCATAAGAACAAATAAGTTTTATTTCACTAAGGATTACATAGGAAACACAACAAGGACTCATTTTAAACAACCCTAACCCGAAACCATTACCCCCATAGTTTGTCCACACCAATAGCAAGGACCACAATAGGCATAAGAACCGCTAGGACATAAACCAAGAACGCGTAGTCTTCATTAGGAACATACGCCAAATAAGCAACCGCAAGAATAATATACAAGATTGCTAGGAATGTAATAAGGTGCGGCATTTTAAGATTTTAGTGAGAGATGTATGTTTTGTGGAAGAATTGAAATTAAAATGGAGTATTTATAGGTGAAAAACTAGCCGTTAATCACTATTCCTAGCCGTTGCAAATTTACTATTCACGACCGTTATAGATTACTGTTCATGACCGTTAGAATGCACTATTCCTGACCGTTGGAAAACACTGTTTACAGTCATTGGATTTATTATGTGTCAAAACATTCAAATAAAGCTCATCTAGTAGGAATAAAACTAACGAAATTGCATTCCCTTAAGTACCAAATGGAAATTCCTAGACAACCCTTTTTGGACTAAGAATATAACCAAGGACTAATAGTGAAACGATATTGTAAGTTTTAACCATATTGATTGTGTGGATTCGGGTGGTCTTGGATTATGGAAGAAGAACTTCATGTTTGAGTTAGAGAGAGAGAGATTAGAGAGGATTGGGAACTTTAGTGAGAGAATATAAATCAATTAGATGAAGGTGCAAGAGTTCCAACCCTTCCACACTTGGAAGGGGTATATATACTATCTAACATATGGTGCCCTAGTGGGCTGTGGAGGAGCTGACAGTGGTAAAGACCTGACCCACTCCACAAATATAATATAACTACACTAATAATACTAAATAATAATAAGCCTACGAGCTACATAAATGCTAAATAGATATCGGTGACCGAGTCTTCACATGAAATATTATATGTCCTAACAATCTTCCCCTAAGGGAGGTCACCCAGAAATAATAATAAATCTAGCATTCTATCATGTGTGATTGACTTCGTAGCTCGTAGTCTTTGATTCTTCAAATTCATTGATCTTTGTGCATTCAGCAGTGTTCTTTTGATGACCGTTCTTTAGTCTTGGATGATCTTTGATGATTCTTTGATGTTATCATCCAACGTATGTTTCCAGGTCATCTTTTCGCAGTATGTCTCCATGTGATGTGATTGTTGAGTCGACATGCTCACACTTTTCTGGATCATGATTTTCAGCATTAGAGTTGTGGAAGCTGTGTTGAAGGTCTTTTAGTTAATCATGATTTCGTTGACTAAGATGATGGTGTATGTGAGCATGTGGAATGGATTGCACTTGTTCAGCAACCACTACAACCGCTATCAGCGCAACAGCAATCTGATACAACCTTAATCAGCTGCACAGCAATCAGCTACAATCGCCAGATGTTCTGCATACGACAGTTAGCAATAAACGTCCGGTACTTACAGGTTCGGACTTCGAGATTGTTAACGCATAGTGTGAAAACTCTCTCTAATCCTTACAAGACCGTTCCTAAATCGGAAACCCACAGAGGGTTTTAAAGATCAACCGTAGAAAATCAACGATTAGGTGAGTCGCTGGAGATCACTCCACGACTGTAGACCGTTTGAAACTGGCACGATCACTAAGCATAATCCACAAGGAATTACCGAAGTGACCTGCTTTTAGGGCTGTTTGATGTTGACCCTGGCAGGAATTTCCATTCAATCACTGAGAATTACATTTGTTAATTCTCTCATAAATGTTCTGGCAGATTGCTAAGATCTGCGTAGGACTCATAGTTTACAACTGGTGTCCTTAATGTTGAACAACCAGTGTAGAAATAATACGTGTTCCTATGAGATCTTATGATGTATCTCGTGGCTCTAGACTCGATAAGTGCATTTTTGGTAGTCGGAGACTGGAGCGGTGTCTCCTGTTTCAATATCAACACAACTCGTAATGAGCGGTCGATAGAATATGCAGGGTTCCCCGTGAGAATGAAACAAGTCCTTTTAAGAGAACTTGAGTGGTTTAGAAGGTTTAGTGCAGTGCGTCACTGGGTCTATGACGTCTTGTCTTCAATACCGGTGTTACCTTAGTAACCACCAGTAGCATATGAATTGAACCCGGTTTCTGCCCTAAGGTTGAATAATTGGAGGGCTATTTCTTTTCACCCTTTCTCATTTCATTTCTTTTTAATTCTTCAACCCCTTCTTTCTCCTTTCTCATATTACTCCTTTTTTCATATCATACCTAAGGACTTTCTAATACTAACTATTTGGTATTGTCCTTGGGTAGATCCCTCTGGCTCTGGCGGATCATAGGACGGTTTTCCTAACCTTAGCCACCTTATAACTTCATGACTATCCTATGTTGCCATTTACCAAAATCCTTGAAAAATCTCTCAAAGTGTTCATGATTATGAAACACATTTTGCTAACACTTTGAGAGTTTTATATTTTTCAAATGCTCCCCCTCAACATGTGCTCTGATGATTGTTTTATAAATTTGCACATGTTGGGTAGAGCTTGCACTTTTTGAATTGATCCACTTTCAGTGAACATGACCGATTCGAGACACGCTTACATCACTAGTTAGACTAGCTTGAAATTATTACCCGGCCTGGTCAAGTCCACAGAAAGTTTCTCGAAATGGTATACTCTACTCAGATACGTCTTTTTCGAGACACGCTTACATCACTGGTTAGACCAGCTTGAGATTATTACCCGGCCAAGACGCATCCTTTCGATTGATGACAGTTTAAGTTTCGTCAATTCATTGGTTAAGTCTGAGTCACGATCTTATGCGATGCCAAATCCTTTTTGTCCATTCGCTCCCCCTCAATATGTGCATCGATATACGAAAGAGTTTAGCACATATGGGAGAGCCTAACATTTGAGTCCAAAACATCACATTTTCATCAGGTTTCATATTTAAATCACATTCTCTCCCCCGATCAAAAATTTCAAACCTTTTGAGATTTGTGATCCCAATTGATTTAAAAAAGTTAGAAAACATGGGAGAAAAAATGTGTCTGAATTAATGTATTCTGATGATGGAACATACTATGCACAAAGTGACTGTTATGACACGAATGATATTGACCTTTTTGCGCAGACGATGTGATCATCCGCTTCTCTGAGGGAGTCATTGGTCAACATCAATTATCCATCCACCAACAAGAACGTCCAAGTATTGTAGATCCCCACTTGGCGAGATCGGAATAAATATTGCTTTGTTTCACTGAAGGTGGTGGTGGTGATGACAGTGTTGTTGTTGTTGTTGCTGCCGATGTTGTTGTCGTGGTGAATACTGAGCCAAACAATAGTGTTTGAACATCTGATAAATGGTTAGAGCTGGAACTGGCACATTCATATTGGCTATGGAATCTGCATAAGAATATCAACACAGATATACATAAATACAGATACACTATTCCTTAATAGCTACCACATAGCAGCTTGCCACATCATAATACCAAGTTCATCTCATAATCAAACCACAATCAGGAAGTACATCAAACCACTATCTAGCATGAAGAGCAATTAGCAATCATGAACATGGCAATTCACTCATATTTCAACATTCAATTCAGGATCTTAGGGACAAGATTCTAACATGATAGTTGTATACTTAGGCGAATCCTGAGAACATATGCACAATATCAACAACAATTAAGCAGCAGTCGACCAACAAAAGTCAAACAACATTTGAAACTCATTCATTCAGATCATACAAATGCCAGTGGAGTATTCAAGAACATCAAACACATCGGGTTTTCTAACTCCTTTCAGATTTTGAGTTTTAATGTATCTAGGGGATTAAACGAGGATTCCAAAGTGATACAAATGAACCTTCTAGTTATATGAAGCTAGGATACTATAAGCAAATTGCACATAATGTCCTAAACTTTCTAGCAACTAACACATTTGGCCATTTGATATAAAGTTTAGCAATTTCCTCTTCAACTAATACCCCATTAACTACAAAACCTTTTCTAAGAATTATGAATTAATCAAGAAACCCGTTTGATGATATAAAATTTGAATTCACTCTCCCTCTCAATCAATGACCCGTATTCTAGTTAAAGATTTGTAATCGTTGATAGAGTGACAAATTTTATGCACAATCCAAGTCTAAGAGAATTTCAAGCAACACATAATCACCAAGTGTCTCACAAATAATTTTCAGAAGAATCATAGAATGAAAACTATTTGTATGCAAAGAAGACTTCTCTTCTTGATCAGGAAATGATGCACTGAAACGTACATCAGATCGAAGAAACATGGATATAAAGTAATCCATGCCCAGGTGAACATCACCCAGTTGGAGGAACAGCTGTCTTTTTGGCAACGTGCTTTCCCCATTTTGAAGCGCGGGTTGCTATCTAAAGTAATAGCAAGCCATTTAGACATGTTTTAACCGGTTTGTATAACTTCTTCTCAAGCATCATTTAAAGACTCGTGTCATTATAGAATGACATTTCTAGGTCTGTAAATGTTATCGATAAACAGAAGACATGCCTAGAAGAACTATTTTTGGTATTTTTTGTTTTTCTGATTTTTATGGTTTTTTCTTGGTTTTAATATTTTTCTATATACAATTTTCTGATTTTATAATTTTCTATATACAGTTTGTTGGTTTTGAATATATACAA
The DNA here is from genome assembly GCA_021014915.2 of Artemisia tridentata subsp. tridentata. Taxonomy (NCBI): domain Eukaryota; kingdom Viridiplantae; phylum Streptophyta; class Magnoliopsida; order Asterales; family Asteraceae; genus Artemisia; species Artemisia tridentata. Next base: position 243,930,094 of record CP139501.1, read on the forward strand.
AAAAATATATATACAAGGATATAAGAAGGAAATCCATTACTCCTCAGTCTCTTCCTGAAGGCTTTTGAGTGTTTCTGGCTTCAGACTCTACTCAGCTGCCATCACTTTACATGCTGAAGAGCAATGTCCGCAAATCTAATTAGGGATTAAATCTAGCTTTTCACTCTCCCCTAATTAGTGCTCTCCCCTAAACTGACAACCTTTCTGATGAATGCCCAGAATATGAAGAAGTCTTTTGATAACCAAATGCATGCCGTCTTTAGTCTTCTAACACACAACGAAAAACGTAGAACAGACTGTAGACTCGACCTTCTTCAAGATTGTCCATTTGGGGGAACAGAATACCAATCATCTTCATCTCACCAAATGCATTCCAGTAATCTTACATATAACCCATCAGCCCGTAACGTGCACATGAGATGATAATCACCAAAGTAACAAGTTGAAACACTAATCATCTATAATTTGTATCATGAGATATTAAGCCCGATCACGTGAACCTGTTGTGCGTCCTTGATGTACACATTTCTCTCCCCTGATGGTTATGATTAATCAGCCCGTGACGTACACATGAAATGATAATACCAAGGTAACAAGTTGAAACACTGATCATCTATAATTTGTATTGTGAGATATTAAGCCCGATCACGTGAACTTGTTGTGCGTCCTTGGTGTACACATTTCTCTCCCCTGATGGTTACGATTAATCGGAATCATCATAATGATGTGTACATGAAGCATAATGACGCGTCCATGAAGCATTGACTAGAAGCCCTTTATCACTGATTATTTCAGCCCGTGAGAAGATATCGATTAGCATTCCATGACCTTGTTCTTCAACACCTTGGTTTGCACGACTCCTGAACATATAGTGTTGAAGAAAATTGGTTTGCACGACTCCTGAACTGATGTATTCAGGAGTCGTATGACCATTTCTCAAACATCAATCAACATGTAGTTTATTCACCCTTTCCCCCCCTCAAAAATTGCACATGACTGCCATTTTTGATTGAGCGAGTGAATAAGAATACCATCAACGGTAAGTAGATCCACTTGATGACTGACATTTTGTTTATTCACCCTTTCCCCCCTCAAAAATTGCATATGACTGCAAATTTTGATAGAACAAGTGAATAAGACTATACTACAATGAACGTTGATCCACTTGATGACTGAGTGAACATGGGAAGAGCATGAAACTTGTTGATGAGAATGGTCATAACTAAGAAGATTTCTCTTCTTCCAAAGATAAAGCGCACTTAAGCGTACACCTTTCTTTTCTTTGAGGAATGGGGCCTGAAGTGTTGTCAGCAGACACCATTGTCGATGAAGATCGAGGCCTGAACTGATGTGAACAGACGTCATAGCTAATGAAGAACGAGGCCTGAACTGATGTGTTCAGACGTCATTGTCGATGAAGAACGAGGCCTGCGCTGATGTGTACAGACGTCATTTCTCTCTTTTCTACTTCTCTCATCTAACTCGATACCAACCCCATTATCATACTGTCGGCTTGATGTCGTGACTACTGATGGAGAAAAACCCAATATGATGAACTTGAGACTGAAGTAACATAACCCAAACTTGTGACTTAAACTTGCACTAATGTGTGACAGAGAGCGGTGTAGAGAGTTCGTGCAACATCGAATCCCTAAGTACTCTATACTCTTCAATCAACCAACCATCAAGTATAAGACGTACATCACCTCTTGGATATCCACAACTTCGTGTGACACTGAGTACTACAACGTAACTCCTTAAAGTGATGGTTATTTTGTAATAGAGAGGAAGAAAAAATAACTAGATATCCAAGTCCTCGTCATTGTAAAGGTTAAAAGCTCGAACAAGGATCTCGAAGAATCTTCATCCAACCTCCCCGATATCTTCAGATACTAAGTACACGCACCCATGAAATTTCACTTCAGCCTGAAATAAATAATAATGAATTAACGCCGTAGTAACATCTTGTGGTTAATGCCCAGATCTAGCCCTTTATGATATTTTGACTGAACTTTGATAATGGTTTTCTCCCGATCATTGTCAAAAACGCATAACCCCGAAAAACTTTGTTATAACCAAAATGTCCTGAAGTATATCATAAAACATCCAATGCATGAAGTACACACTTTATCCCTTCTTCGAAGTTGAAACCGTATTACCAGAGTCAATTAAGATCCGAAAATGTACTTTTTCTTTCTCTAGGATAGTTCCATCATCACGGGATTTTACAAATCTATGATTTAAACCGAGAAATAGATTCTTTCGCGGGATTTTACAAAACCAAGAAGAAACCGTGTGACAATAACCAATTGAATGTGTTATGAAAAGTTTGGTTTAGTTTTTGGTGAGTATCTGATTGGGGTAACATGCAAGAGATCATCAAAGTACACGTTTCTCCCCCATGATGGTTTCGAACATTCGGAAGCATCATTGACGTGTACGACCATAACACACGAGAAGTTCATGTCATTAAGCGGACGTCTTGAAAAGTCGTGAAGAACATTGAAGGATCTTGAAAGATTTTGCTTGGACTGTGAGGCATCTTTGACGTGCTATAGCAACGAATATCCCATGAGAATTGCTAATCACATTTCAACCTTTAAACACATTGACCAACTATCCAACCTCGTATTCTGTCGGCCATTGCTATGACCATATGGTGAAGAAAACTCGATATACCTAACTTGAAAAAGAAGTAGAATTCCTCAAATTTGTTACCTAAGCTTGCACTGTTGTTGGAAGAACGGTGTAGAGAATTTGTGCACCATGCAAGTCTCCAAGTACTCAATACCATCCCGACAGGGTATGAGACTTTCATCACCTCTTGCGATTATCCACAACGTCTTCTGCGTGTGACACTGAGTACTATAATGTAGCTCCTTTAAGTGATAGTTTAACCAGGTCATCAACCATCCACCCCGACTTCTGGAAACTAGATAACCCAAGTCTTCAACTTAAATCTTAAGCACGAGCAAGTTATCATTGAAATCATGCATCCAACCATCCCCGATTTCAAGATAAAATAGGTAGACGCCTTCGTGAAATTCAACTTCAATCACAAATACGGAGTACCAAATGAAGTTCGTGATCATCTTGTGCGGTTAAATAACCAAAAAGAGAAGAAACATGCGCCAATTCTCCCCCTCAAAAATGGCATGTAATGACATTTTTGCCATAGCTGAGAGTCCGTAATGGTTGTGATTTTGTCAGGCATAGCATAGATACATGGACATAGCCAAAGAAAACTACTGCAAAGAAGATGGTGATTAAGACTCTCTTGTAGTAACCCCTCGTTTGACTCTTCATCAATGGTTTAGCAGATTAAAAAGTTCACCGAAGCTCGTAATATGCCAAAACCGCTTGATGAACTGTGTTTAACATTAGAGTGAGTAAAAGGTTAAAACACGTCTCTGAACAGTCCACCTCTTGTCTTTAAGTCTGACCACCTCTTGAGAAGATCTTGTACTACAATCCTATTAGAAGCTTGAGAAACAACAATCTCTTGATGAAGCTTGATGAAAGACAGATCCGCGACTTATACTTGCACTAAAATTGTGATTTAGAACCTATATTGAGCACAACAATGTAACTCCTTTAAATATAGGTAGTGGTATATACCCAACCTTCCATTCTTTATTGTATATATCCATCTCTTGAACTATCCAAGTCTAATCACTAGAAATACGCTCGAACAAGGGTCATCAAACATCGTGCATCCAACCAACCCCGAGATGTTTGAGATACTAAGTATACGAACCCGTGAATTGACAAACCAACCAAGCTACCATAATTTCCCAATTCCTACCGATCTCGTAGCACAAACTTATCCCAAAAAATAGTCAAACCCCGCAAGTTTTATTATGTCTAAATTCAAGTCCAACCTACTTGTCCACAGTTAATTCGACGGGATTTTACAACTCTTGAGATTTAAACCGAGAAATCGAATCTTTCGCGGGATTTTCTAAAATCAACAAGAGAAACCGTGAAGTCAACAAGAATAACCAAGAGTGAATTGCAATACTAATCTTCAAAATTCAAGTTAAAGAAGTCAAATCTCAACTTGATCAACTCGCAACAAGTCAAGTCACAGTTTGTCAAATCGCAACAAGTCAAATCGCAATCAACCAAATCGCAATAAGTCAAATCGCAAGTGTCAACTCGCAACGTCAAACCACAACTGGTCAAATCGCAATCAGTCAAATCGCAACAAGTCAAATAGCAACTTGCCAACTCGCAATTAACCAAATCGCAATTAGTCAACTATAACTCAAATCGCAAAGATCAAATCGCAAGCTCACTCAAATCGCAACCCACGAATACTCAAATCGCAGACACAATAGGACACCGCTGCCAAATACACAACTCCACAACTCAACATAATATGATGGGATTATAAACAAGATTATGTCCTAACCCTAATTCCATTTAACCCAAAATACACATATCATGAAATAAACGCAGTCATCCCAACATCTTCATCCATGTAGAAAACGCAGCAATCCAATGAACATGTTCAATTAGACATTACGAACCCCAAAACTAGCCGAGACGTGTGCATCCTTGTGAAATTCGTGAAACCAAAGTACCACTCCTTGTCGAGATGTCGCCAAAGATTATTCCAATATAACTAACACAATGAAAAAAAATACATTTGATATTAAATTTTTCAGTCCATGTGTTAATTCATTTTGTATCCAATAATTAGATCTTAAAATTTAGCGTTGATACTAATTTTCAGATCCAACAAAACAATGAAGTCTGATTAACTCCCATACATACTCGACCCATACCATTGGTTTATGACTTTTAGCCCATTCACGTTCCAACAACAGCCCAGTTCCAAGTGTAATACCCGTCCAGCCCAACACATCTCATCTTAACAACCCAATGAAAAAAAAATCCGAATCCAATCCATACTAATCTAACAATTTCAGGTATTAAAGAGTTATTAACTTTATATCCCTAACCCTAATCTCATATTAATCCGCCCCCTCCTTATCCATCTCTCCTCCAAACTCAGCCACCAAACATAAACCCTAATCTCATCACTTCAACCATAGGCTACTCATCAAACACACCTCACTTCTCCTTCGTATCACACCATAACAATGCCACCCTTATGTCTCTATTAACACTCGACGAAGCACAAACAAACACAACATCATCTCTGTTTCATACTCATGAGTTACACGAATACACAACCACATACACTTTGATAATCATTAAGCTCAAATCCGAATAGCAAACACAAACTGAAGCACGTTAACTCAACAAACAAGGCGCATCTTCAAGGTCTCCAAAAGGAGGTCTCAGGTAGGTTTAATGTTTACTTGTTGTGTTTTGATTAGTCGAACTAAAGAGGAGAAAAAATGTGGTGATTTTGTTCGATCTTTGAAAAAGAAATCGAATATGACGAAGAAGTTAGGCTTCGAAAAAGGATCTATGATGAGATGTGTTTGTATGAATTTATCTTGAAGTAATCATGTGAGTGAGCTCGTTTTAAGTTGGATGTTGTAGGTTAGAGATTAGGATTGTTGTTAGTTAGTGGCGAGGATTGAGAGATGACTCGTATAGATAAGAGTTGTTGTCGTAAATAAGAGTAGAACAGAGACAGGATTTGTTGTAATTAGTTGTTTGTAATTTCGAATACAATGGATTTGTTGTTGATTGTTCTTGTGACTGATGTTGTTGTAGGTTGTTCAATTGAGTGAACTTTAGATGATTGTGTTTAAACTTAAGTCACAACTTGTGTTTAGTGTTCAAATTGCAACTTCATTTGGCCAAAGTGCAACTCACATAATCGCAACTTCAAATAGACAACCTCAAATCGCAACAGCAAGCGGACAAAAAAAAATGCACGAGACAGACGCTGTCACTTTCACCTTTTTTGTCACTTTTTCCTTTTCAGTTCAAATCACAATAAACTGAAACACACCAAATCGCAACTGTAAGAAACAAAAACGTCATTTTCACAGGATTCCGTCTTTTTCCCTTTTACAGTTACACTCCAAACCAGACCAGGCAAATCGCAACAGCCTTTTACCTTTTTATAACAAGTCGCAGCAAGCTTTTTTTTTTTTTTTTTTTTTTTTTTTTTTTTTTTTAATCAAATCTCTACCAAGAACACTTTGTATTTTTCAAGACAAACTGCTACCAAGAAGACATGTACAATCATTCGAACAGCAAAGATAACTTCACTAAACAAGTAAGCTTTACACAAACTTGTTAAAGCCCATGAGCAATCAAAGCCCAACACCACAATAAGACATGTACAATCATTCGAACAGCAAAGAAATTTTGGAGAACAAGTTTAAATGTTGTACGAACCAAACTAATGAACATAAAAAGTGAAGAACCGCGAATCCAAGACCAAGCATACACAATCACTCGAACCTAACCATGGCTCTTGATACCAATTGTAAGTTTTAACCATATTGATTGTGTGGATTCGGGTGGTCTTGGATTATGGAAGAAGAACTTCATGTTTGAGTTAGAGAGAGAGAGATTAGAGAGGATTGGGAACTTTAGTGAGAGAAATGTAAATCAATTAGATTGAAGGTGCAAGAGTTCCAATCCTTCCCACACTTGGGAAGGGGTATATATACTATCTAACATATGGTGCCCCTAGTGGGCTGTGGAGTGAGTTGACAGTGGGTAAAGACCCGACCCACTCCACAAATATAAATATAACTACACTAATAATACTAATAATACTAATAATAATAATAAGCCTACGAGCTACATAAATGCTAAATAGATACTCGGGGTGACCGAGTCTTCACATGAATATTTATATTCCTAACAAATATTATGAGGTTTTTAGGGCATAAAAATAAGATAATATTATATATAATATTATTTTTAAGCTTTAGGCATTTTAAGTATATCAAACTCACATCACCAACCAAATCGTTGTACGATTTCCCATTCTCACACTCACTATCTGAATAGGTTAGAATCTAAGCCCAACTCTGTCCATACTTCACTTTTCCCAACCAGCACAGACTGAATCTCGGGACGAGATTCCCTCAACGGGGAGATACTGTAACCACTGTAAAAAAAAAAAATCCCACATTATAATAAACTATCTTACAGAATACTTATCCTTTTCTACGTGTAATTTTTTTTTTTATTATTTGTTATCTGATTATAACTACTATCTAATGTGACGTAACTCACATCCTCGATAAACGTGCTCTCACGCAGACCAACATCAACTTACTTAATGTATATTTTATATAAACATTTCCATATAAAACATTACTATATACCATTTGCCACTTTACGATAATTCGTTAACAAACGTACAAACTAAATATTTCTCATCTGTTATAATTTCCATAATTATTATAACAACAATTATGAATAACTAAACCCTAAAACACTAAAGTACAACTCATTTAAACCAATATACAAGTTACTAAAGCACGAAAACCCTAAATCCACTTTAACTCCCGATACAAACCCTAATTTCCTTAAATCATGATTTTATGTAATAAAATTACAAACCCTAATTTATATATATAAGATTTTTATGAAATATAAGTGTACAAGTATTTCAAGCCAAGGTACAAGTCATTGATGCATAAAAGCTGAATCTTACTACCTCCGTCCCAAAATAAATGTCAGGTTTGACTTTTTAGAGTCTTTATTGTTCAACTTTGACCGTAAATATTTTTATTTGTGTTAAATAATACTTTATGCAAAATATATGAATGGATTGGGTTTCAAATATATTTTCATTGGTATAATTTTTATAAAGTATTATATAACGCAAATAAAAATATTTGAGATCAAAGTTTAACAAAAAAAGACTCTAAAAAGTCAAACTTGACATTTATTTTGGGACGGAGGGAGTAATAAAAATCTCATTTTAACCTTACATGTATTTATTTTAAAGCACATTGTCCAAATATTTCATGCACTAACTTAAAAAAAATGAATTTCCTAAGCTTACTAAACATAAGTACAAGTCTCTAAACCTAGTGTACAAGTGCTCAATGCACAAAGGTCAAAAATCTCATTTATATACTTTTTAACCTAATAAAAATTTACATATAAATAAAGTAACTTAAGAAGACTCTAAAAATATATTTTCTATATTTCTAAAACCCTAGTACCACCCTAATAAGCCCATAGTACAACCCCTTAAAGCACTACATAATTTCTTTTTATTACCTTATAAATTCGACACATATATATTAGAAAGTAAACCCTAATTATTTTCCTAGCCAACAATTATTTAAACTAAACCCTAAACTAACTTATTACTTTCCCTAAACCCTAAGTACCACACCTTATAGCCTAAGTACCAACATGTAATGCCATTCGACCTACATTTTATTTCCTAGTTCGAAAATAACAAAACCTAACCAAATTATTACAACATGTAAACTTAAACAAGTCTTGCACCATATACTACTTCCTAAGACCCAAAATACTACACATCAACATATTCCCTAATTAATATAAGTAGGTAAAGTCTATGGTCTCCAACCAAACCACATCACCACCTCACCAAAACCCACGTTAAACCCTCCCCTTCCTCACAATTGGCACCTAACTTGATCTAGCCACATCTCCTTGTCCCCTCCTCACCATAACAAGATGACTTATCACTTTGAAAAACCCTAACTCATCCTCCCTATAAATATCGAACCATGCATTCTCTCTTTTACTTCATCCACAATTCGAACCAACACAAAACAGCCCCACACTCATTATTCTATTGATCAAAGAACCTAAATAGAAGTTAAGAAAGAATTTGAAGGAGCTTCCAAAAGAGGAAAACCTTTGGTATTTGATTTCGAAGCCCATTTGCCAAAACTCTTCATAATCGAACTAATATAAAAGTAAGTATTTCTAGCTTCTTTTCATTTCATTTGTAAACTTAAAACACACTTAAAAATGATACTAAATAATCCCTAATAAGCAACAAGATCAAAAACTAAAATTTCTTTTCCTTTTTCTTATTGTCGAGCAACCAAGAACCTCCCTAATTATTTATTTTTACACACAACTAATTTAGAAACCTTAAAAACATGTAAGAAATGGATTAGATAGGTGTATGATCATGTTAACGTGCATTGAAAACTAGTTTGTACACTTGAAAATTTAAAACCGAATTTATTCATGTTTCTTGATCTTTATCGCAAACTGTCCCAAATGACCAACTTGGGACAATTGTTTTGACAACCAAACGAACCTCATAAAATCTGAAACTTTGCCACTTTAACGACCTCCCAGCCTAGTTATTAAAGGAATAAAAGCGCTGTAAAAACCTTGTCTCGTCCCGTCCTAAATTGAGCCCTTTTTCTGCCCTATTGCTAACTGAAAAACCAAACATTTTTTTTCCTTTTCAGTTTTGTCGAGTAGATGTCCCAATCGCCCAACTTTAGACCATTGTTTCGACCTCCAAACAACCCCCATAAAATCTGGATTTTTGCCACATTAAAGACCACCCAGCTGGCTATTAGTAGGAAAAAGAACGTCGTATAATCATGCCCTCGCCTCGCTTTTATTTGCATCCCAAAACTGCTTATTGAACACTATTTTTAACGCAACTTTTAAATTGGTTCGAGCCTAATAAGCTGTAAATAAAAGCTAATAAGCCATAAATTAGATGTTTACAAACTTAACATAATGAGTATAAAAGAGTCGTGGCAAATCGTCCCGTTTTCCTAAACTTATTTTGCGTAAAAATGAACCAAGGACCATGAATGAAAACAATAAAGTTCTTTGAGGGTATATTTTGTCAAAACTCCAACTATCTTTATAAATAGGTTCTAAAACTAAATTCGACCTAGAGTTTAGGGGTAAAGCATGCCATATTTGAAAATTAGAGTTTTATTGGGCCAAAAATGTAAATATTGCAAAGTTATTAAAAACAAGGACTATTTTTGCCAACGATCTAAAGATGAGGGTATAAAGTGTCATTTTTGAAACTACAGGGGTAAAAACTGTCATTTCACCAAAGTTAAGGGGTAAAAATTTGTCATTTTACAAAAGTTCAGGGGTATAAACTGTCAATTTGTGAAACTAAAGGGTAAAAAGCGTAACTTCATATATTATTATTAGAAATATATTTATAATAAAGACTAATAAACGAAATACATATATTTCAATAACAAACAAACCGAAACATAAAACTGAAAAATAAGATAAAATCTTATCCAACTTTTGAAGAGACTTCATGTTGTCTCAATTAAACATTTAACGATCAACCAAAAACGAAACGAAAACGAATATTAAAACTTATATATATTGGAATACGATTACTGAAACGTGACATAACAACCCAGGTTTCGTGCCGGAGACGTTTATCAACTCTAATAACTTTGTTTTCCATCCAGACTGCTAAGGTGAGTTCATAGTCCTACTTTTTATACGTTTTCCAAATTTGTGGGGAGATACATGCTACAAGACAAAAACGAACATAAGTATTTTCCTGTATGCTTTCCTGATTAATATTGCCTAAGTTACCTGTGTGCCTAAAAGACCTCCTATCATGAACCTCTAATCACTTTCGGGTGAGCGCGAATATGGTAAATAGATCTATTGGGTGTGACGACCCCTTTTGTGTTACAGTGACGTGACCTAAAGTACTTTATTTGAGATGAATAAAGAGACCGACAATCTCCTACTCGGAGGCAAAATTACTTCATTTAATTATGGAGTAATATACATTAATAGCTCATAACTATTGATGATCCCCAGTTAATGTTTTGCGTGTCATGAGACTTAGGGCAATATATGTAACGAACTGCAATATTACTGATTTACTTTCCACTTAGCTTATGTTCAAACTGATTATAACTTTTAACGCTATGGATTCACTCAACCTTTGTGTTGACTTTTTAGCATGTTTTATCTCAGGTATTTAGAAGCTTGATTTGGCACGGAGTGGCTGTGGACTTTCTTTTAAAAAGAGTGTCCATTTTGTTATCATTCAACAAATAACGTATCTTTATTAATGCATTTTGGAACTTCCCGTTGGGACCTGAATTATGTAACTCTGATATAAATAAATGAATGATAACAATTTTATTTAAAACGTCTCTTTTCGAGTCGTTTTCTATTTTCATGACTGTGATGCTTGAAGTAATACCCCAACTTATATTTCGCTGCGATTATCGAAAATGGGGGTGTTACAGGGGAGCATATCATGTACTAATAATTGTTTTGTAGCATTCATAATCCTTGCATCATATACGTTGGCACCCTAGCAAAGGGGAGTATTGATCAAGGGGGAGCATTACATACACTAACTATTGTTTTTGTAGGTTCATTCATGCATAATAATCTTGGCACTCCAATTAGGGGGAGTATTATCCAAGGGGGAGCTATTAAGTTCTCAAAATCCATGAATTATCATACTTGGTACTCCAAATTAGGGGGAGTAATCACCAAGGGCCATTCATCACATTCCGCTATGCATTTCCTCTTTTTGTTTCGATAAAAAGGGGGAGATTAGATTAAGCTCATAAATTACAGTCATTACATGTTTTATGCCTAAATAGATTTCAAAACTTGCATAAAACATGCTTAAACTATATTTTTAAAAGACATACACTTTACTTATTCCATTGCTTAAAAATAAATTTTATGTTTTGTCATCAACAAAAAGGGAGAGATTGTTAATACAAATATCGTTCTAAAAATGTTATTTATATTTTACGATCTTTGCAATATTTTGTTATGACAATTATCAAGTTTATCTTTAGCAAAGCATAATTATAAGTTAAAGTCTTTTACATTTATAGTAATAAGCTTTAAAAACTCATCATAACATGCTACATGATCACTAGAATATATATATAGGACATATATATATACATTTACATGTTTACATTTTTATTCTTAAAATAGAAATTAGTACATGACATCATTGCATACATCATTTGGATATCTTTAGGATATCTTGAAGATTTAGTAAATATCTTGGAAAGATCTTCAAGCAAAGAATTGGATTGTGTAAGATCTTGGCAAGATTTGGAAAGATATGTGAAGATTTGCTATCAGGTTCTGGCGGAACCAAAAAGCATAAAGGACGGACCCCAGGATTTGGGTCCACCAAATCCGTGGACTGTTTGATCAGTTTGCCTATAAATAACAAGCTAATCATTCATGTTCTCTCATCACTCACATAGCATAAACTACATTATACATTCTTTCATACGTTACTAACCCATTCATTCATTCATTTCATTTGTAGTGATTTTTTTTTGTAGCAAAGAGATCAAGCATCACAAGCTTCAACATACTGTTGCAAGACTTGTTAGTTTAGATACTGCGTGATTTTATAGTTTATCACACATCATTGTTATACCATACATTCTGTAGTGATCGGTTAGTGTTTTAGTCCTCAAAACACATAGAGTGTCGGGAGTGGTTGTACCCTTGTAAAGAACTCGGTATCTAGCTTAGTACCGAAAAAAGTGTAAGCGACGTTAGGTTGGTTCTACCTCAAACTAGAACTCGGTATTTAGCTTTGTACCGGATAAAGTGTAAGCGACGTGTATAAAGGTTTTCTCCGCCGAGAAGGGAGCTTGTTTCTTAGTGAAGAAAAACTCTCGAGTTAGAGGCTCGAGGAGTGGAGTAGGGCAAGGAAGAGAGTCCTTGTAGACCGAACCACTATAAACATCCGTGTTGTGGTTTGATTGTTTCTTTCCTTACTTGCTTTACTTATATTGTTTGATTATTTGCATTAAGTTGAAATCACGTTAAGTATTCAAAGCGAATTAATTTTAAAACGGTAAAAACTATTCAACCCCCCTTCTAGTTTTCCACAAACTTAAGAAAAATGGACGAAAACGTATAAAAACGGATGAAGACGTATAAAAATCGGATAAAAATGTAAGAAAAACGGACGAAAACGTATAAAAATAAAAAAAAATATATGACAACTTTAGAAAAATGGAAGAAAACGGACGAAAACGTATAAAAACGGATAAAACATATGAAAACTTAAGAAATACGGAAGAAAACGTATAAAAATGGATAAAAACGTATGACAACTTAAGAAAAATGGGCGAGCACGTATAAAAACAGATAAAAACGGACGAAAACATACAAAAAGGGACAAAAACGGATAAAACGTATGGAAATGTAAGAAAACGGCTGAAAACGTATAAAAACGTATGGAAACCGTATGAAAACGGATGAAAACGTATAAAAACGGACGAAAATGTATAAAAACGGTCAAAAGCGTATAAAAATGGACGAAAACGGATAAAAACGTATATAAACGGATGTAAACGTGTAAAAACAGATAAAAACATATGGAAACTTTAAATTATAAACAGCCGTTATTATTAAGGATAAACGATGCAACGATCTTTAACCAAAAGGGGCTAACATGTAAATTATAACGGACTCACTTAACACCAGTTAAACTAAAGGACCGGTGGTGTTATTTGTTTACCAACTTAGGGACTACTAGTGTAACTTTAAACTTCGAGGGACGAAGGTTGTTACTTTTGACAAACCACAAGGACCATCCATGTAATTTACTCTTATTTTATTAACAAACTAGCTTATAAACCCGTGATAAATCACTGGTGGCTTATAAAAATTTTGGACTAATAATTCAAATAGTCAAAATAGAAAATGTTGCTTAATTCTTAAACAATAAGTGACACCATGAACAAAAGGTAAAGTTTACCTCACAAATAAATAAACTTGTATATCATTACATAATGTTATATTTTGTGAAATGATTAAAAACATCGAACATAAAGTTAACATGAAACAAAAGTTTGCGTTAGATTGTAGAAAGATGAAACATGTTACAAATACAACGTCTTTTAGATTAAATCTTGAGAAGACACACTATTATAATAAGACATACAATAGAATTATTATGTCGTTTTAACCCGTTAGAGATAAAACACGGTCCAAGTTGACCCATTCGACCATTTAAGAGTAAGAGGGCCGGAATTGACATACTTTTAAAAAATGGCATACACATTAACTTTATACCTCCGCTTGATGATCAACATCCTACATAACAACCTGATTAGATAATACAGTTAGGCATACAATCTAATGTCAGATACATAGAGCTAACCTGTACACCCAAAAATCGTTATGACCAAATGTATATCTAATATCCAAATAAACATGAACGAATGGGAGATTCCAAATGAACTCACAACAGTAAATCAAAACAACTTAGGAGCTTGTGAATTTGAAAAATATTGCAACCATATGATATACTATGAACCGTACTCATGAAAATATTAGTAATGTTACATATACTATACCCACTATCGTAGATTACAATAAACACAAAGTGAAATAAGGTTGATAACGCTTTTTGCAAAGTTAATTAGTCGTAACATGAATATACATCATGTGCATATCATAGATTAATCATAACAAACACCAAAATATTAACATAGTGAGTATAGTAACAGTCATAACATATAAACGGTTCCTAAAATTCATAAACGAAACTGATTTCATTTACTCCTTAAATGACTTGATTTACTATATATCCTTATATTACAATTCAAATCATAAAAATGATGTCAAATTCAGTTCAAACAAATATATGAATCTCGACCTTCAAAGAATAAATAAATTGTTTATTAAAAATTCAATTAGGCGACAAAAGATATGGATGTTACTCTAATGAACCAAACCAAACCTGAGTTGGAACAAAAGAGAAATCTTGAAATTCATTCTTCAATTGGGTTTATCTCGACACCTTCAAATCAATTTGTTAAAACTAAAATGTATTAATAAAAAAGAAGATGGAAACATTAATTGTCAATTTAAGCCAAAAAAAAAATAAAAAAAAATGGCGATAACTGATGAACTCAAATAAGTACAATTTATTACCATCATTTATCCTATTTATTTGACTTGTTTTATTATATTATCTGTGAGAATCGATACGTTAATGTTTACTTTTGTAATTCTCAGGCAAAAACAAGTATTATGTGAAACTTGACGATTTTGGACTAATTATGGAGCAAAACAAGCAAGAAGTTAAGAGTCTACTGAAATGTACAAGATCAAGATCATTCTGCTCCAGATACGCCGCATCTTACTTATGATGAGGCGAAAAGTGTACCGCTTTTAAGGGGTCATTTAAGCCCGAAATCGTATTTATTTGATCAAATATTGCCCTAAATCGTTCCTTTTGTCATTTTAGGTACTTTTGAGGAGAAATCTGGAAAAGGAGGCATTTTGGACGTTTTTGGAGCATTAAAGTGAAGAAAACGGCAAAGTCTCAAGAATCGGCTGAAAGTTACTCTTGACGGCGTCACAATTAACATGGGACGGCGTCATGCCTTGGCAAGAAAAGTTGGATGTGAAATTTACTCATGACGGGCCAGTGAGTTAGCATGAGAATTCTGACGGCGTCACGCTTTAACTAAATCAAGGGCGTCACGGCTTAAATCATAAGGGGACGGCGTCACGTTCATGATCCGACGGCGTCAAGCCTTGATAGGCCAGAATGGATTTTTGAAGAGCTAAAGAGGGACGGCGTCAAGAAGGTCACCCGGGAACCCTAAAAGCGGCGAGGTGACGGCGTCACAATGCATAAAGTGACGCCGTCAGATCCAAAAATCTATATATAGTTTTCTAATTTTTTGTCATTGAGGGAGAGCTTAGTGTGTGGAATTTTGGGATAAAACCCTAAGACGATTTTAGCTACTTTTTCAGGGCTTCTTGCCTTGAGATCTTCCATGTTTCATTGAAAGATAAGTTATCAATTAATCATTCAATATGTCTATGTGTTGTTTGATTCTATCTTATGCTTGTCTTTTGTTTAACATGTTAGGCTAATTTTATCTTGTGTTTGCTTAGATCTAATGAAACCTAGCTATTGATTATTGGTTGTTAGTGTGTTGTTAGTTGTATTGGATGATTGTTTATCTATGTTAGGCTTAAGAAAACTGGCTAACTTCCTATTCGGTAACTTGCTTGAACGTCTTAAGAAACATGAACCAAACGCGTACTAAAGGTTTTTATGGTTGTATTTAATGCACAAGCGAATTCTAGTGATCCCATGTTAGGAGCTTCCTAGCCGGCTCGACATAGGAGTGAAGTAGGAGCTTGTAGAGTTGGGGAAGTAAGTACGCCACCCCACGAATGGTATTAAGGAATACACCCGTCATCCACGCGACTAATACACACTAATTAACCGGTAAAAGATAGTTAGGGAGTAAGGAAATCTAAGTAAACACATTTCTCTACACATAAGTTTCTCACCACTTTTCATTTTTGTTATTTTATTTTATTTGCATTCGTAGTCATTTGGGTTAGTTGACTAGCAACTAATTCCGCCCACTCCTTCAAAACTGAGATTTTACTTGCTTTCATAAAAACTATAAAAACATAAAAAGAATCTTCCTCAACCCTTAGACCTAATTAGAGTAGCCTTTCATACCTAACGAACACTATTCCCTGTGGAGAACGATCAATCCCCCGTACTTACCACTACACTATACTACATCGGTCAGGTACACTGCCTGGTGGGGTTGTAAGCCTCTTGAGATCCCTCGAGAGGTAAAACCTGTTGTAAGGTTACAAAACCACGCAATCAAGTTTTTGGCGCCGTTGCCGGGGAATAGTTATTGTTTAGGTTGAATTTTTATTTCTATTAGGTCTACTCACTAGATTCCTTTCTAGTGAGATTTTTATTTTATTTTTCTAGGTTTTCTTTAGTCTATCTATTTTCTTCGTGTCTTTGTTCGTAACCATACCATCCGACATCATGGAAGATGGTAATATCCTTAACCCCCACAACCCACCACCACAACAACCACCACCACCTCCTAGAGCCCGTACTTTAGGAGAGTATTCCCGTCCTAGCCACCATGGCTATCGAAACACCATTGAGCTCACTCAAGGAGCCAATATCACACCCTTGCGATCCGACACCATCCGGTTGGTGCAAAGTGGATGCGCATTCCATGGACTTCGTTCTGAAGATCCTAATCAACATCTCAAGGACTTTCTTAAAATCGTTGATTCTATAGACCTTGATGTTGCCACTCGAGAGACGACCCGATTGCGTCTCTTCCAATTCTCTCTGCGGGACCAAGCTAGTCAGTGGCTAGAACGTCAACCCGCAGGATCCATTACCTCTTGGGATGATCTCACCACTCGTTTCCTTGCTCAGTTTTTCCCACCGGGAAGAACTACCAAGCTAAGGAATGATATCTTGATGTTCCAACAACGTCAAGGCGAAACTCTCTACGAGGCATGGACTCGATTCAAGGACTTACTCCAAAAAGTCCCTCACCATGGCATAGAACTTTGGCTCCAAGTCCAAATCTTCTATGACCATATCAATCTCTCCACGAGGCAAACCATTGACCAATCGGCCGGTGGTAAGCTACGTGATCTAAGTGCGGAACAATCATG
Source organism: Artemisia tridentata subsp. tridentata (assembly GCA_021014915.2). Lineage (NCBI taxonomy): Eukaryota > Viridiplantae > Streptophyta > Magnoliopsida > Asterales > Asteraceae > Artemisia > Artemisia tridentata. The sequence continues at coordinate 243,947,476 of CP139501.1, forward strand.
GGCTCTCCTAGAGGATCTTGCTCTTTATGACAACGAAAGTTGGAGTGACCCCCGTGATTTGAATAAAACGGTCAAGGCAATATCTTTGCCCTCGAACAATTCAAGCACTTCCGACCGTAGGATCATAGAACTTGAAGACCAAGTCAAGTTTCTCATGAAATCTTACGAGGCTCCTAAACCTTCAAGCCAAGTGAACAAAATCACTTCTTCGTGTAAATTATGTAGTGGTCCCCACGACACTCATGACTGCATGGAACTTCCCAAACAGGCTTTCAAAGAATTCGCATCCTCGCGAATCGATAAGGCGGGAGATAAGTGGCTCGCCACTAATTATGGGCCCAAAAATTCCGAAGATGGGTATGAGGCATGGAAGAATAAGCCAAATTTTAGTTGGAACCAAACTCGTAGCATATCATTCAATGACTCTACCCCGCTCACCTGGTCTGAACATTATCCTCAGCGACACACGCATAAACAACAAAATCGCGAGGAATCACTGCAAAAATTCATTCTCTCTCAAGAAACACAGCTTTCCAAACTTGAGAATCAATTCAGACAACAGCAAGTTGATATGAACAACAAGGTTGATAACCTGTTAAAGGTTATCAATGATCGCCTTGCTGGCGAGTCAACTTGTGAGTTGGCACGAGTTAATGAGATCAAATCTGTTACAGTAACCCACCAAACACCCCCTCCTGTAAAAATCAAGCACCCTAGTAAACTCTTCAAATACATATCACAAAACGAAAAAAAAACAGGAGATACTCATACCCCTTCGAAACCTCTCCACTGCGTGAACACCATTACAACAATACCTGTTCCTAAACCAAATTTGGACCAACAGACAGCCAAGAATGTGGACAATGAAATGGAGGGTGAAGTTCCCGAAAAGAAACCCGAGGCGCCCGACGACTATCTAGACTCACCAAAGAACTCGAGTACAATAGAGGTGAGTGATGAGGAGGGCTCGGAAGAGAAATCCGAAAGGCCTCATGGGCTCGCAGGACTGCTAGACCACCCCCTGGTAGAGGAACTTGAGAGGGGCACGGCAAGGTCGCCTATGGGATTCGGAGAGAGAATAGAGGATGGCGCTCCTAGGGTCTTTAAGATTTCTTGCACCACTAGGAAAAAGTTTATAAAAGATGCCTACATAAACCCCAACTCTTCTATAAGCGCAATATCCCTTTCTCTATATAATGAAGCCTTCACTGAACAAGTCAAATATGAAGGGTCTAATATCATCGGGGTAATAAGGAGGGTACCAATTGTGATAGAAAAGTTCCTATTTCATATCGAGTTAACTGTAATTAATAGCATGAATTCTATCATCAGCCCATCCTTAACTGGCCTTGTTCTAGGCAAACCATTCATAAAGGCAACGGGAGTGATACTCGATGAGGATGATAGGAGTGCATTATTTACCGATGGTGTCAGGAAAGTGATTTTTCGGGATGGCTGTGAAGAAGTGTATGAGTATCAACCATCAGCAAGTGGCAACACATGGGGGTTACACGGTAGAAGGCCTGGCCGAATTAAGCAACATGATCCAAATAATCTCAAAATACCTTGCATGATTGGTCGCCAGCAATTTTATAATGTTTACATTGACACATGTTTACCCAAAAATGTGATGTCCTTGTTTCATTATAACAACATTTGCAGATGGGGGATGATTCATAAAGGGAAGGACGACATCGGCATAGATGATGATATACAGGTGTTTGTAGGAAATATGACATTCACTATGAGCTTCGCAATCGTCGATAATATCGAAGAGTACATCGATCCCAGGTTATCACAAGTTGTTTTTGGGGCACCTTTTTGCCAGGCCACAAGCTTGGTTGTGGACGAGCTCAATGGGATCATGACTTTCACCGATGGGATTAGGGAAATCTCATACCAAACGCCTTACAAGATGAGAGAATTCAAGGAGATTGATTATAAAGGGCTCGATGGGTTAAGTTCCCAACTCGTGTTATGTGATGATGATGTGAGAAGGGGATGTAAGGACACTTTTGACCTGTCAAGCGGATTCTTTAAGCACGATAAGGAACTTAGTTCTAAATACCGAAACAATCCTTTTGATCACGTGGACCCGAAATACCTTTACTATGAAAGTGATTCTAATAGAGGATCAAAAGAGAATGGCCTAGGAACCGTGACCGATGATGGAGTCACGTAATGTACGTGACTTTGAGTCTAGCTACAAGACTCGTTAATAAAGAAAAGCGCTTCTTGGGAGGCAACCCAAGCTTTATTTGTTTTATTTGCTTTGTGTGTTTATTTATTTGCTTGTTTGATTTTATTTTCCGTATGTGTGTTTAATTTTTATTAATATTGATTCATGTTCAAAACTAAATTGTGAAAATGCTTTATTTTGTTTTTAACTTCGTCTTAACTACATATAAAGGTATTTTGCAAAAGATAAGTGTAAGGGAAATCTAAATCGGTTTATTAGAACACATATGAACATGAATCGTAATAATAATAAATTAGCATACATATTAGTGTTTGTTTGAGTCAAATGCTTGTATCGAGTCATAATGATGTTTTGCAGGATTTCCATGAAGTAAGGTAAAGGTTTTTCCAGAAATTTTCCGGAAACTTAAAATGAAAATTTTTGTCAGGTCATTTCTGACGGCGTCATGGGTTATAACCTGACGGCGTCAGATTTAATTTCCAGAAATTTTTGAAAGTTTTGTTTTCATAAAAAGTTTTTATTAAATCTCCAACTTATAATCTCCAGGAATCTGCAAAATTATCAGTCCACAAGCATTATATCCTTATATATAGATTTTATCCCGCCGATGTTATGCAGGTTTTCGTGTTTGTTTTCTCAGGTTAACAGGTTATTTTGGACAAGGAAATGTTTATGGAATCAAGCTTATGGCGATGCATTAGTCATGGAGCTTCAACATTCTCTTTGGAGGAAGATTTAACCGTGTGATTTCACTATCCAACGAGCGAATCAGGGGAGTATTTGATTTCATTCTTTTACTTTATGCTTTTACATCTTGTTATTTGAACATTGGGGACAATGTTCATCTTAAGTGTAAGGGGAGGGTAAAAGTACGATTTTAGAGAATACAATTGCGCTTGATTTTTGTTTGTTTAATAATAGATGTGTAATAAAACTGAGAGAAATACTTGATTAGGGTAATTTTAGTGCCAAATTTAAATTTTTTTTACAACATATAGGAGTGAAACTTTGATCTTAATGAGCGTCTCACGGATAGGAGTTATATGACTAGCACAAAAAACCGTACCACTAAAAAATTTTCCACCCCAAATATGTGAGGTTCGCCCCTAGAATTGGTAGGAAAAGCATTTATGCTATGATGTGTGTACCGGTAGCACTTAGATTCTAGAACTTGCGTTAGGACCATTCCAAGGCCACAAGTGAGACTACATTCGTGTAGTTAGATTTACTACATGATAAGAGGCATTAGGATTAACCCATTGTTTTACACCTGTGTTTTTGTTATAATTACTTTGGCTACATTGGTCAAGTAATTCTCCCACACCCTTTGCGTTGTACTCATTTTTAGTACACGATACCCCTAGTACACCCCTCAGAGCCTATCTTTTCGTTTCGACCTTTAAGCATCTTACTTAAAGGAAGAATTTGTTACACCCCACTAAAATGTACACCCAAATCGCCTTAGCCTACCTTGTATGCACTCATCTTTAGTGCATTATTGTTACAACATTTGTTTAAACCCAAGTTAATGATCTAGTTGATTACATGGTTGCTAAGTTGAGTCATATCCTTGTACATATTGTTTTGGGACGATTGGGACTCATGGGTAAAGTACTAGTGTAATGGAGTAACGGGGAAGAACATCATTTATTACCCCCATATGTGCTAAATATTTTAAAAGTACTCCAAGTGTTTCAATTATCTTAATTCGAGTCATTAGATTAGTATTTGTAAAGTTATGTAAAAATTCAAGTGTAAGGGGAATGCAATGCCCCTATGATGTATTATTTTGGATGGTAGGGCAAGAGTGTATGCAAAAAAAAAAAAAAAAAAAAAAAAAAAAAAAAAAAAGAAAAAAAAAAATCGAAAAAAATCAAGAAAAATACAAAAAAATGAGAAAATGAAAAATAGAAAAAACATACGGACTACCATCCCGTTTCATTTTATGTTTGCTTTATATTTTTGTTATTTTGTTATTTCGTTTTTAGCTTAAGATCGAGTCGAGTCTTGGCTTAGCAACATTGTATAGTACATGTAATTGATCAAGATCTTTAACTCGCCACCAGTAAAATATCCCGTATCCAACAAAACCGTGTTTTCCTTTTCCCTACACCTAACGTTATAACCCATTTAAAAGCCCTCTTTGATAGTTTATCTTAGGTGCTTACGCCTAGTGGAGGAGGTTTTCGATCCTTTCCCAAGCCTATGGTAATCTATTTGCTATGACAGGTAGTGAGAGATATTTTCCGTTTTCATTTATGAGATTTATTTTGATGACACTTGAGAGATGTGAGTATCTAAACACTACTTGTGAGGTGCTAGTATGTAATCTCCGTGCTTATTATGATTGAAGTGGAACGATTATTTGTTGTAATTACTTTTATGTTAGCATTAAATGACCCCTAACTTGTATTTTGATTAGAATAAAAGCGCATTTGCTTGAGGACAAGCAAATCTCAAGTGTAAGGGTATTTGATGAGGCGAAAAGTGTACCGCTTTTAAGGGGTCATTTAAGCCCGAAATCGTATTTATTTGATCAAATATTGCCCTAAATCGTTCCTTTTGTCATTTTAGGTACTTTTGAGGAGAAATCTGGAAAAGGAGGCATTTTGGACGTTTTTGGAGCATTAAAGTGAAGAAAACGGCAAAGTCTCAAGAATCGGCTGAAAGTTACTCTTGACGGCGTCACAATTAACATGGGACGGCGTCATGCCTTGGCAAGAAAAGTTGGATGTGAAATTTACTCATGACGGGCCAGTGAGTTAGCATGAGAATTCTGACGGCGTCACGCTTTAACTAAATCAAGGGCGTCACGGCTTAAATCATAAGGGGACGGCGTCACGTTCATGATCCGACGGCGTCAAGCCTTGATAGGCCAGAATGGATTTTTGAAGAGCTAAAGAGGGACGGCGTCAAGAAGGTCACCCGGGAACCCTAAAAGCGGCGAGGTGACGGCGTCACAATGCATAAAGTGACGCCGTCAGATCCAAAAATCTATATATAGTTTTCTAATTTTTTGTCATTGAGGGAGAGCTTAGTGTGTGGAATTTTGGGATAAAACCCTAAGACGATTTTAGCTACTTTTTCAGGGCTTCTTGCCTTGAGATCTTCCATGTTTCATTGAAAGATAAGTTATCAATTAATCATTCAATATGTCTATGTGTTGTTTGATTCTATCTTATGCTTGTCTTTTGTTTAACATGTTAGGCTAATTTTATCTTGTGTTTGCTTAGATCTAATGAAACCTAGCTATTGATTATTGGTTGTTAGTGTGTTGTTAGTTGTATTGGATGATTGTTTATCTATGTTAGGCTTAAGAAAACTGGCTAACTTCCTATTCGGTAACTTGCTTGAACGTCTTAAGAAACATGAACCAAACGCGTACTAAAGGTTTTTATGGTTGTATTTAATGCACAAGCGAATTCTAGTGATCCCATGTTAGGAGCTTCCTAGCCGGCTCGACATAGGAGTGAAGTAGGAGCTTGTAGAGTTGGGGAAGTAAGTACGCCACCCCACGAATGGTATTAAGGAATACACCCGTCATCCACGTGACTAATACACACTAATTAACCGGTAAAAGATAGTTAGGGAGTAAGGAAATCTAAGTAAACACATTTCTCTACACATAAGTTTCTCACCACTTTTCATTTTTGTTATTTTATTTTATTTGCATTCGTAGTCATTTGGGTTAGTTGACTAGCAACTAATTCCGCCCACTCCTTCAAAACCGAGATTTTACTTGCTTTCATAAAAACTATAAAAACATAAAAAGAATCTTCCTCAACCCTTAGACCTAATTAGAGTAGCCTTTCATACCTAACGAACACTATTCCCTGTGGAGAACGATCAATCCCCCGTACTTACCACTACACTATACTACATCGGTCAGGTACACTGCCTGGTGGGGTTGTAAGCCTCTTGAGATCCCTCGAGAGGTAAAACCTGTTGTAAGGTTGCAAAACCACGCAATCACGCATCTTACTTATTATATACGGCGCATCACTATCAAGATTTCACGAGCTACGATCCAAGACAGCAAGGACATGCGCCGCATCTAAGAATGGAGTTACGCCGCATCTTCTGGCGGTGTACGAATATTCCTGAATATATTAATCTTGGACCCCACGCGAAGTTAAGTCAATGCGCCGCATCTACTTATCCTATGCGCCGCATCTAGCCCTCAGACAGAAACTATAAATACCCCAAAGTCAGACGAAATTCGGAGTTCGACATTTAGCTAAACGAGAAGACAGAAACCCTAGGACGAATTCAGACGAAGTAGCAGCACAAGACACACCTTGAACGAAGATACAAGAGCTGTAAGAAGGTCCTGCATGTATTCAATTCATTAAGTAGGTTTGTTTTATTGTATTAGTACACTTTAATTGGTCAGGATTGATGGGCTTGTGTCATTGATTTAATCATGCACTTCAACTCCCCTTAAAATTTCTTTCCCATTAATTAAAGTTTATATGTTGATGTCTTTGGTGACTTTTATTAGTGCATTGATAACCTCTGTGTCTAGCTGAGCATTGCTTGGGTCGCCATGCCCCTTCCTCGCCTATTTATTAGATCGCCTATGCATTCTATCGTCTGTAGAAAAGTAGGAAGAAAGATAAATAGGATAGTCATAAGTGATCATTAAGGGTTTACTCGCCGATAAGATTAGAGCCAACGAGAAAGGAATTAATCTCGGTGCGTTGCATCGAACTATACACTTCATATAAAACTAGCAATAATACAAGTGACAAGCTACTTAACTATCAGGACAGGTCTTCTTATTGTCTCAAGTATTTATCTGTGTACGTGTGTGCTAATCGCTGATTCGTGCCTATTAGTTTAGTTTATATTTAATCATAACCAAACCGTGCCAGTCTCTCAGGCTGAACCCCTTGCGTTAGATTAGGTTGTATAGCTAACTTAAGATATTAAAATACTGATTAGAATAACTAGATAATACGTTCCACTCTTAGTGATCGACACTCTACTTACCATTATATTCATACTGACCGGGTACACTGCTCGTTAAAGTGTATGTGTTATTGATAAGTCGGCTAAATATAAATTTAAAACTTGAATACTGCTGAAACCACAACGACATACCGTGGGTATAAATTAGAGCATACGCACACGCGCATCAAGTTTTTGGCGCCGCTGCCGGGGAGTGAATTGTTATTATCTGTTAATTTGATTAGTATTTTAATTAGGTTTTTCTTTTTACTTTTTATTCTAACCGCTAACTCTGTTGTATATTAGGTTAAATTGCATTCATTGTATTATTTTGCATATTTTCTGTTTTTGTGTGTTTTTATTTTTGTTTATTTTCGTTTGTTTTTATTTTTGTTTTTCTTTTTGTTTTTCAGTATTCTGCTATCGTTGTACTGAGCTAATTCAAACGATACGGCGCATCTATTTTCATAGATACGGAGTATTGCGTTTAATTTTTATACAATACAACGCGTTTAATAAATTCGATACGACGCATCTTTCCCCAAGATACGGCGTACCTGTTTTTAATAAAAAAAAAATTTCTAAACGATAACGCCATATGACGCATCTGCTTTAGCAGATACGGCGTATCTATTATTTTAATTAAAAACAGTTTTCGAATTATTAAACAGATACGACGCATCGATTTTTATCGATACGGCGCATCTTCTGAATCAAAAATCTTGTATTTTGAAACGTAACGAAGATACGGCGCATTAACTTTTGTTAATACGACGCATTCAATTTTGATAAATATAATTGATTTTTGATAAATAAAACTGATACGGCGCATTCTGAATTATAAGCGGCGTATCTATTTTCTGAATAAAAGTCTGATTAAGTTTTAACATACTAAGATACGGCGTATCCCATTTATAGTATACAGCGCATCATCAGCTGATATCAGCAACTTTTATTTTACTTTGATTGTTTCACTCTTCTTTTGCACGGGTAAGTTTTATTTCAGGAAGATGGACGATCCGGATATTACAACGGAAGAATATATCAGACTTGAAGAGGAAAGAGCCTTGAGCAATAATCAGGTGTATGATTGGAAAAGAGCAAGATATGGTGCACAAGCCATTGAGATGAAAGAAATCACTATGGAAGAATACTTGATTTTAGGACAAGAAAAGTCAAGGAAAGAAAGAAACAAATTGCCATTTCAACACACTTGGTGTATGTCAAATGATGATGAAGAAGATTCATATACCGTGAAACCAATTCCGGCAATTGTTCTTGATAGTACTTTTTCTCCGGAGATTGCACAAGATGATGTGTATACGGAACCTTACGTTGAAGAATATTCTGCAATCGTATTACCACCATTAGACAATCCAACGGATGAAGATGAAAAGTATTCTAATTTTGATTTCGAACCATTTGACGCCATAGTTTATGATGACATACCTCAACCAGATTTTGACCCAACGAGGGATTTTGAAGAAATCTGGGATTACTTATTTAAGGTTGAAATTCGGGACGATGCTGAAATTGCAAGACCACTAGTTGAAGATGGAGATTCACAAGATGAATTGGAGTCACTTACAACACAAAGTGGTACAAATTTATTTAATATTATTAATCCCGTTACTAATAATCTTGCTAGTTTTCCTAAACAGGTTGCAAAACAAAAAAATGATGAGGTGAGATTTATTACACTACCTATTGAAGCACCTGTGATCAACCCGTATTTGGTGAAGCTCGAAGAAGAGTTTGGTGATGAGCTCTTAAACATTGCTATGATTGATGAAGATGATGATTTCGACCCTATGAAGGTTATTGAGGAACTCGAACTTCTACTTGCCAAAGACCCTTTCTCATCTTCTGCGGAAGTCAAGGGATGCCTTACTACCAAAGAGACTAACTAAGAAGAAAGGAGACTCATTTTTCCTCAACACATTACTCTTTCAGATGGAATGGTCAAGTCATCCAATTTATCAACCAAACGGGGTAAGAATAGAAAAGATGTACATATATTGCCAAGGTATGATCTTTATTTATTTCTTCCATCTTTACTAGCAAATTTACACTCTTTTCGTGTTTATTGCTACTATCACCCGCACTTGATCCCAAGTGGGGGGGAACAACACCCTATTACGCAGTAAATAAGGGTGGAGTCAGGCTCGTGACTCGAACAAAAACAAGCGCTTCGTGGGAGGCAACCCATGCTTATCTTTTATTTTATTTTCTGATTCTGTATTGAGTTTGTCAGACCTGTAGTTGATGCGGCGCATCTCCATCATAGGATGCGGCGTATCAACTGTACAGATCATATCTTATTTAATTTTCTGCAATTTTTATTTTTGACTTTAAAACTTTTTGTCAGTTTATTTTAATGCGGCGCATCCCTGGTTAAGTATGCGACGCATCTTCTATTCTGATTCGTATTTATTCCAGGCTCGATACGGCGTATCTTCTTCCATAAGATACGGCGTATCGACTGACCTGATGATTTTCAGTTTTATTTTTACTAATTACTAATGTATTATGCAAGTTTGAACCTTCTTAACTTAGGTGTGTTAAAGTATTGATGGTATTATAGATTCCTGCAATTCCTGTGGATACATCAAATATGAAGCTTAAACGTTCTCATCCACAAGGAAGTTGATTTTGCTCTTATACAAGTAATGGAGGATCATACCGAGCAAATCTCAGGGGAGTTTTTCTGTTCTAATTCTTTTATTTTCCAGTTTTTAATCTTTGATACAAACAACGAGGACGTTGTTTAACTTAAGTGGGGGGATTGGAGAATTAGAACACTTACTTGTCCTAAACTTTTTCAAAATATGCTTAAAATGTGCTTAATATATCAAAATTTAAAATTTTTAGCATGTTTTTGTTTAAAGTCTAAATTACATAGCTGCACACATAACATTATTTCAAAATTTGTGAACTTTTTAAAATTCACAAATCTATGAGTATGCCGGTGACTTGTAAACTTTAGAACTTGGCTTGTATACTATTCGAGACCACCATAATAAGTATTATTTACATAATTGGAATGACTTGTCTAAATTGATAAATTTCTAGGATTACACCCAAATAGCCTTTATATGTTATGTGATATTAGCTAACTACACTGGTTAGTTAACCCCCGTATAAACCCTTTTGTTACTCTCACTTTTAGAGTAAGATACCCCTAGAAAAGCACTCAGAGCCATTCCTTTCGTTTCTTGCACCTTTGTTATAATGTTTCGTTACACCCTTACACCTTAGCCTACCCTGTAGATTAAAATCCGTGGTTGGTTAATTGCTTTAGGCAAAGTGTGTTTCCTTACATTACCTGTGTTCGCGTGCGTAATTCATTATCTTTGGTTGAATCAGGAAATTGCACAATGCAATTGGAGTGAAAGTAAATATTGTATATCTTTGAGTTTATTTTTCGTGTGTTTACTACTTTCGCTATTACCGTTATTTCTGAAGTCATGAAAAGTATGGAAAAATTATCCAGAGTTATCATTATAGTGATGTGGTGAAATTTTACACATCTATGTTTATGTTTCGAAGTTAAAATATATATATATATATATATATATATATATATATATATATATATATATATATATATATATATATATATATATATATATATATATATATATATATATATATAGAAAAGAAAAAGAAAAAGGAAAAGTTGGATGTTTGTTTTAACCAACTTATGTAAAGTTTTGTATTAAGTGGTCGATATCACCACTAGTTGTTGTATATTATATCTATGGATTGAGTGGGAGTTGGACGTTATGGGAACGCCAACTAAGGTTATTCTTTGATTGAGATCTTGTTGAGTATAATTCATGTCTACCTAAAGCGTGTGTTTCAAGTGTTAAAGCGTGAGTTATTCTATGATATGAGTATTATTCATGGGATGGTTGGGATAGTGATTAACCACACTTAGGATTTTAATTTATCTGTTTTTTTTATTTTTCATTTTACACCAATTTATATCCCAAATATTATCCATACCCTATATTATTCTTTATCCAAACCTTTGATTTATTGAGATTAGGGATTTGAGCAATCTTAAGTATCGTAGTCGTGGATTCGGCTATGTATTTATGATTTTGTCTCCCTTTTTGATATAATATTATTGGTAAAGATTACTTGGTCCTATCTTTAGCCTATTCGAGTTAAGGATTTGAGCAATTGCAAGTATCGTGTTCGTGGATTCGATCATGTATTTGTGATTTTTTCGCCTTTTCTGGAATTTGAGATCGATAGAGATTAAGAAGAATGATTAACCCTTAACCAACAAACCCTTTTTAACCGCTTTAGATTTGTTATTCCTTGGCTTTAGTGGGGGAGATGCGTATACTTGCCAAGCTTATGATTGAATATTCGTCACGACTGGACAGTTAAACGATTAGATTTGCTTTTATCAAATTATTTTATTTTACTTCTAATTCGTTAAGTGTTTGGTTGTGTGATTATGACAAAAATGAATACATGCTTAAATATAAAAATAAATCCTAACATCTTTTAGGATACATTTTCATAAGATTAATTCTAAGGTTTACTTGGGGACAAGTAAAGTTCAAGTGGGGGGATATTTGATGAACTCAAATAAGTACATTTTATTACCATCATTTATCCTATTTATTTGACTTGTTTTATTATATTATCTGTGAGAATCGATACGTTAATGTTTACTTTTGTAATTCTCAGGTAAAAACAAGTATTATATGAAACTTGGCGATTTTGGACTAATTATGGAGAAAAACAAGCAAGAAGTTAAGAGTCTACTGAAATGTACAAGATCAAGATCATTCTGCTCCAGATACGCCGCATCTTACTTATTATATACGGCGCATCACTATCAAGATTTCACGAGCTACGATCTAAGACAGCAAGGACATGCGCCGCATCTAAGAATGGAGTTACGCCGCATCTTCTGGCGGTGTACGAATATTCCTGAATATATTAATCTTGGACCCCACGCGAAGTTAAGTCAATGCACCGCATCTACTTATCCTATGCGCCGCATCTAGCCCTCAGACAGAAACTATAAATACCCCAAAGTCAGACGAAATTCGGAGTTCGACATTTAGCTAAACGAGAAGACAGAAACCCTAGGACGAATTCAGACGAAGTAGCAGCACAAGACACACCTTGAACGAAGATACAAGAGCTGTAAGAAGGTCCTGCATGTATTCAATTCATTAAGTAGGTTTGTTTTATTGTATTAGTACACTTTAATTGGTCAGGATTGATGGGCTTGTGTCATTGATTTAATCATGCACTTCAACTCCCATTAAAATTGCTTTCCCATTAATTAAAGTTTATATGTTGATGTCTTTGGTGACTTTTATTAGTGCATTGATAACCTCTGTGTCTAGCTGAGCATTGCTTGGGTCGCCATGCCCCTTCCTCGCCTATTTATTAGATCGCCTATGCATTCTATCGTCTGTAGAAAAGTAGGAAGAAAGATAAATAGGATAGTCATAAGTGATCATTAAGGGTTTACTCGCCGATAAGATTAGAGCCAACGAGAAAGGAATTAATCTCGGTGCGTTGCATCGAACTATACACTTCATATAAAACTAGCAATAAAACAAGTGACAAGCTACTTAACTATCAGGACAGGTCTTCTTATTGTCTCAAGTATTTATCTGTGTACGTGTGTGCTAATCGCTGATTCGTGCCTATTAGTTTAGTTTATATTTAATCATAACCAAACCGTGCCAGTCTCTCAGGCTGAACCCCTTGCGTTAGATTAGGTTGTATAGCTAACTTAAGATATTAAAATACTGATTAGAATAACTAGATAATATGTTCCACTCTTAGTGATCGACACTCTACTTACCATTATATTCATACTGACCGGGTACACTGCTCGTTAAAGTGTGTGTGTTATTGATAAGTCGGCTAAATATAAATTTAAAACTTGAATACTGTTAAAACCACAACGACATACCGTGGGTATAAATTAGAGCATACGCACACGCGCATCAATAACAATGGAGATGAATACTCTTGATGGGTAATCCTTTGAATTTTGAACCCATTATACAATTTCTGTGAATGAAATGCTTGATTTATGGGATAATTAATGCACATTCCAAAGTTAGCACACTCTATTAATTGTTGAATTAGTAAGGTCACCTGAAGTGGCTTTTACACGTGGCTTAAATGACATGGCATCAGTGCCAGCTTGGATTAAATGACATGACAAGGTTTCAAAAAAACCTTCTTTTATTATATATACTAGCTTATAAACCCGTGATAAATCACGGGTGGCTTATAGAATATTAGAAATAAGCACTTTAAATATATAAAGTAAAAAAATTTTAATCCTAAAACAATATAAGTCGTAATTTGTGCATAAAATTTATGTAGCATTTTGTTTTAAACAGGGTTCAAAACGTGTACATGCGTTGGTGATCCTTGCATGCAACATATTTTAAAAGAATTCTAAAAATGTGTATAGATCACTAATATAAGATCCGTCCTAGCCTTTTGGGTGTCAAATAACTTGAATAGATACAACATGTTCGCATCTATGCTTTTGTGAGTCATTAGAGTAGCAGAGTCCTTAGAATAGCTTTCTTTGAATCCATCTATTGTGATGTTACGTATACATAAAGATCCAGTATGATGTTTCCTCTTGTTAAGCTTTATAACATCCCTGTTTAAAGAAGCAAATTTCCCTTCCATTCGTAAATAGTAAACGAAGACTAATCTATCGGCACGATTTAATTAACCATTTTTACGAACTAAATTTTTGATTTTATTCAACATTATTACTAAACGGGACGATTGTGTTAAAACTCCTTCCATCATTTTGATAACTTGTATACTCAAACAATAACGATCAAGATTTAAAAGGAATTGACCTTCTAATGTCACCAAACAAATATTTAAAACTTTCATTTGACTTTCTCTTTTGGTTCTTACTACCGACTAAACCCAACACAAGAAAACGTCATATCCCTTCTTACATGGGTTACTGCCACACTCCATCCTAATATACAATCATTTTGGAATCTGGCTGACTTTCCACATACACCAAACAAAAGACAACAACAAGGCATGATTTATATTTGTTTCTTTCTTTTTGGTCGAACTACCCAAGGACAATTCATATACTTGACTTTTACCATCTTACACACCCACTTGCAAATCCTTAAATCATCACCTCCCCATTTCTTTTGCTTGTACACTACCTATTGCGTATTTTGATATATAAAACAGACTTTGTCTGTCTAGTCTCATCATCAATTTCAAGTGATAAAGCTGCCTCACAACTCATTTTGTTTTCTCCTTCTTGGTTCTAAATGCCGACTAATACTACCAAACCAAAACCATCACCTTGTTTTGTTTTCTTCTTCTTGGGTCTTTATACCGACCAATACAACAAACATCACAAATCATCTTACTCACTTCTCCACTGCCACACTCAATCCTCTTCATACACTCTATCCATCACGCTACAACAAAACAAACAGGTAAGAACATGAACTAATATCCAAATAAAAACCACTTGCATTTCCTGGTCTTTATTTATACATATACAGAAAGAGTTAACGCCAACTCAAAACACAAACAAGAGAAATATACTCTCTTTTTCCTCCCTCTCCTCTCTCTACTGCCGCCGCCGGCACCACAAGTACCACCACCCTTATACCCACACTACCACCACCATAACTCTCCTCTCACCCTCCTCCTTCTCTTTGTGTAGTCTACGCGCCACCAAAAGCTCATCATCACCTCGTTTTGATGTCACCGCCGCCACCAAACCTTACCACCATCTCTCCTATACTCAAAAATCTTTAGATCGTGCGAAGATAAGGTAAGTCACGCGTTTTTACGCGCGAGTTGACTCGATTAACGGGTCAACTCAGTTTTAATCATGATATTTTGGGTTAATCAAACGGGTTTTTAATGATTTTTTGATTAATAAAAACGTGTAATAACTAGTTTGGTATCAAAAAGTGTGTTGTTTGGTCGAGTCGCACAAACCGTGAGCTTAAGCTCACGGTATACATAACTTTTCTTGATTAGCTTTGTTCTTGATTGTCGATTTCTTGTTTTGGTTTGAGTTTGGATAGATTTATTTTGGTCCGATTGGTTTAGATGTGAACTAGGATCAAGATAGGACATGGGTTTGATTTTCTTGGTTATTGTTGTAGCCAAATGAATATAGGGTCCGTTTGGTTTCGTTGGCTGCACCGTGAGGGTAAGCCGAGACCATGATGGTCTCGGCAATGGTTCTTGTGGTTATTATTGTTACTAATTAACTGTTGTTGTTGATGGGTTAAGCTGAGACCACTAGGGTCTCGGCAAATGAGGTTGTTATTGTTTTGTTGCCATGAAAGAGTAAACCAAAGAACTGGTTCGTTTGGTTGTGGCTTTATGAACCGAGAGGTAAGCCGAGACCACTAGGGTCTCGGCATCGTAATGGTTAAACGTTGAGGTTATATACTTTGGTATATTAAAACAAGTTTAGTACGGACTTTGTGATTATGAAACGGGTTAAAATAAGTTAGTACATGTTCAAGTGGTGAGAGTAAAACTTAAAACGGCATTGTATTCGTGTGGTTTTGGTCATTAATATTGTTGAGTTTGGAAACTGTTAACCTGGAACTAGATTATGTACGAACGGGACTAAAAACTATTGAAATATAAACGTGAGTTATGAATTAATAATCATTTACAACTTAACAGATTAATTAATTTGTTATAGATAACATGGCATTAAAACTAGATAACATATAGAACTCGGTAACGTATAAAACTCGTAAACTACTTGTAAACCACTAGATTATTTAAGTAGTTGATTATGTGTAAAACTCGTAAACTAAAACTATTCGGTAATTAACTAACCGGATAAACTTTAGTCAAAATGGAATAGAACTTAAACCACTTGGTAAACTATTTAATTGGAATAGATTGGGTTAATTTGGCTAGAACTTAATCATCCACTCATTTTAACACGTATATGCTACATGATCTTTACATGATTAATTTCTTCTTATACTTGACCTATATGTTTTATATTTTGGTGTGAGTTCTCGAGTCTCGACATTCAAACCACTATAAGTATGATGATACCAAACACTATTAAACGGATATAACGCAAATCTTTTTGAAAGCAAGATTGAAATAATACTTCGGGAATGGGAATAGTTAAGACTATTACGCTTTAGTATATGCGTTAAGATGAATTCTATATTCTTTAGATCGTGCCGAATTCCAAATCATCGTGCGCTGACTCTTGACATTGCTGATATTACTCTATTCTGCCACACTCTTTGGCACCATTATATTTCTTACGACACTACATTCCAAGGTGAGTTCATAGCCCCACTTTTACTCAATTATTTTATAAACTCTTTGGGGGAGATACATGCTCAACTACTTGCTTTTACTTTCACAAGTACTCTTAACTTTTACATACTACTGTGAGTTATCGCCCCACTTTTACTCGTTATAATTGTTTTATAAATGCTTTGGGGAAGTTACATACTCACTACATGCTTCATACTTTTACAAGTACTCTTAAATATTTACACATTACTGTGAGTTCCATAAACCACTCTTTTACCTATTTTGAATTACTTATGGTGGAAATACATGCTTGTATTTCATATAAACTTTACTAGTTTACCTTAAACATTATACTCATTTGATAAACCACTCTACTTGTTATTGAAACATAACACTTGCTTTTACTTTCAAAGGTACTATAAACTTTAACGAATTACTATGAACTTATAAATCCTCTTTTATACATTTTTATATCTCATGGAGAGATACCTGCTATAAACATGAACACAAATGATTTTCAACTGTATGCTATACCTGATTTACTATTGCTTAAGTTTACCTTTATTGCCATGTTCGAAGTCCCTCATTTCATGAACCTTAATCACTTACGAGTGAACGTAAATAATTGTGAATAGATCTATTTGGGACTGACAATCCCCGTTTGAGTCTGCTAGGATGAGCCACTCAAACGCACTTTATTTAAACAAACCCTAGGTTATTGGCAAATACCTACCTTGAGGGCCTATATACTTTACATCATTATTGATGCCTGTTAAGCGTTGAGTTTCATGAGGCTTAGAGCAATAGAAACGATACTGTAGTCATGATACAGTATTGCCATTATTTTATTAAACTTGAACTTGTTTTCACTATATAGCAGAAAATCACTATTTGGCAAACTATAACTATTTTGTGTTGACTCGGTTAGGGCAACCCAACCAACTATGGGTGTATAACAACTTAACCCACCACTTACTTTATAACAAACCAACTATGGGTGTATATTATCATAACCCATCGCTTATTTTATAAATAATTGTATTTGCTACAATTACTACTTAAACTTGAAATTATTGATAATCAACTAATTTTATACAAACTCTATGGATTAACTCACACTTTGATTTTTGACAATCAACTGGTTTACCTATAAACACTATGGTATTACTCACTTTTTGATTTTGATAATCAACTATTTATTTACAACTACTATGGACTCATAAACTCTTTGATTTTGGAAAATCAACAGTTTTTAACTACAAACTCTATGAACTCACCAACCTTTGTGTTGACGCTTTTAGCATGTATTTATCTCAGGTCCATAATGAGCACGGATGGCACGGAGGAGCACGGATAATTATGAAGGCTATAAATATCATTCGAAAACCTATTTAATAAACATTGGAAACCACTGGGACTTGCTTTGTAAACTCTGATATTCGAATGATAAATTTTTTAAAACGACCAAATTGGTGATCGTTTTCTACTATTCAACTGTTGTGCCATGAAGTAACACCCAATCTGAATTCCGCTGCATATCACGAAATTGGGGGTGTTACAGATTGGTATCAGAGCTACAGTTATAGAGAAACGGGTCTAAATGAGGTCCGAACTATAACTACTTTTACAAACAAAACATTTTATAGCCTTTCGCTCTCCGTGCTTACCATCCGCCAGACGCTCATGTGATTTCTAGATAGTTTTGCTACACCAACACTCTAATATATTGATATATATACTCACCAACTATTTCGAGTACTATACCAACCATTCTTAATTATCTTACTCCCACCTTTATAGATACGTGTGACGTACTCTTCCCGTAAAATCCGCGCATGGATTATTTTGTGGATTAGTACGAGTGTTACATCAGAAATTCTTAAGTAGGATGGTTTACAATGCTTTATTTAAATGATTGGGATGCCTTTTATTTAAGTAAAGAAATTGTAAAGCGCCGAACCATAAGTTTATAATTCCATATTTACATTGTTTGGGACGCCTCTCTATGTAAATAACGAATTATAAATAAGTGGGCTTATTTGTATCTGTAATAACACGAGTATGAAACCAATAATCACAAAAATTCATCAAACACACAACATAACTCTCATTAGAAACCATAAATATTGATACATAGTGATATGATTAGCATTGGGAATGCTAATATTACAAATATCACTAAGAAAGGCATAACATCGTCAATCGGTTGACCCGCTATGCCAATGAAAAACACCACTACACCCGCAAGAGCAAGCACCACGACTGGGTGCAACACCTCGAATATCCTGTACGACAAGAATACACAAGTTATTAATGCAATAAAACATTAATACATGGTGTTAGTATACGGATTCAAAGCAACACTCTTATCGAAATACTATCTCTTACCCCCATATTTCATCTGCGCTGACGACCAAAACCACAAGTGCTATGAGAAGCGCTATGACCGTGGTCAAGGACTCCAGATCTTCATCTGGGACGTAAGCCAAGAAGACGGCTGCAGCAGCGTACATAATTACAAGAACGGTGTAGGTGTAAGACATTCCGAGAGTTTGGAATGAGAGAAATATGGGTGATGAGGAGTGAAATCAGTGTATTTATAGGAAGAATAACCGGTAGGCTACTATTCTAGCCACTTGAGTTTACTATTCCTCACACAAGGACAAACAAGATTCCCCATCCCCTAAAAGCTGAGGTTCAGCAATTTTCTCTACATACACCGAATCCTCATCCAAATACCTCTATGTAAGAATCTGTGATCAACAAAACTCTTTTGTTTAACGGGTAGGTTACCCGCACAGATTCTTGTAATTGGAAACCATGTGAAATTTCATAAAAGAATAACAATAGTTATTCCAAAAGAAATTTTTCCAAGTTATGTTAACTATGGAAATAGTAAATTTCACGTGAGATTACAACAATTTCATCTATTATTAAGACATTATGAGCTGCATAATGGTCTTACTTATTCCTCTAACGTTGTGAATTTCACAATGCTTCCTTTAAAATCTCAGACATTGTATGTAATTACAATGGTCTTAAAATTATTTCGTAACCTTAAGTCTTACCACTTTGAATTTATCACAAAACTCTAGTGGTCTCTATATTTTCTTAGCAGACACTTAAGTAAATACAGTGGCCTCTACTTTTCTTTGACACTGTGAGTAATACAGTGGTCCCTATATTTCAACCTCAGACACTGTAAATTCTACAGTAATCTCAATTAAATTCAAACACCATATTATTCAAATAAACTTGATAGAAATACTTAAACATTACAAACGATACTAAATTAAAACATCACATAAACCTAACCCTAGACTTCAAAGATAGTCTGGGTGATCCCAGGTTTGAGAATTGTTGGAATAATAACCGTCGGCATAAGGATCAAAGCTCACCAATTTCTCCTCTTCCCATTGAGCTTCCAACCTGCTCAGCTCCCGCTCCATGGCAGGAGTCCAACCACCATCATCAACTGCCACATTCTCCTCGAAACTTGGCTGGAAATGATCCAGATGAGGCAAATGTTGTTGTCGCACAACCACCCTTGGTGTAGATGAACTTGATGCACCATGTTGTAGTTGTGGTTGTTGTTGCTGTTGTAGTGGTGGTGGATTTTGTTGCTGTTGTTGTTGTTGTTGTTGTTGTTGTTGATGTTCAACCCTAGCAGCTTCAACAATCTCTTCCAAACTCCAACGGATCTTGTTGGAAATCTGGTCATCTATTTGATGAACACAAGACCACAGCAATTCAATGACAGCAGCATCCCTGCAAGATTCATCATACAAAAACGTGTCAATCACATACTTCCTACCATCTGAAATGTCCGTGCACATAGCATAGCTTTCCCTGAGTCGCCGTTTCAGTTGCTTCGTAGCCTCAAGCTGCAAAATGACCTTCACAATAGCATTTTGACGATCCACGTCACTACCCTCAGTTTCTGCCTTAATAAACAATCGAAATTGTACAGCGGTATGTGGTAGCTTACAAGCCATTGATTGTGTGTGTGAGGATAACACAAGCATGCAAATGGTATTTATAAGGGTTTGAAAAATATTTTTCAATTAATTGTATTCAAACAGTAAAACTTTCAAAAATTTGTGTCTATACTAGCAACTAGCTCTGGGGTACGTAGTAAAAATTTTTACTTTGGTTTTCACATTTCAACGCAAGAGGCAGAAACAAATCGCGTTAAACACGCCACACCACGACTTTAAAATCATAAACGTGCCACGTATGAATAACACCTTTCCGTACGAATTGACCTCTCAATCTCTAGGAAGTCGTAAATCTCCTAACGTCCTCTCGAAACTCTTAGGCATTATACGAAATTTTGATGATCTCGAAACTACCTCGTAACCATATATGTCATGGAACGTATGACATTTCACCTTCTCCAAACCAAATTTATTTTCGAAACATAAAATTTTCGACTCATTGCTCACAGTAATCCAACGCATCTTTGTTTAACATTAAGCCTTTTATCATTGAAACTCGAGCTCAACTCTAACTAAGCTCAACGACTTAAGATTTATTTCAAATCAACTCCTGCCTGATTACTTTGGGTCATTCACTTAACAACCTATCCATATTCTTACACGTCTTGATTTAAGCATTTACCAAAGAATCATGTATGAAATTTTTTTTTTCAAATTACTCGATCATGTGATGACCAAGTTATCATCACAGCTCAGCCCAACTGTCATGTTTTCAAATTGCTTCAAACCATATATTGCCTAAGTACTTTGTTTCACACAACCTCCGCAAACTCCAACGAACCTCCACCTAGTTATTTGGTTAAATCCTTTATGGACTCAACTACAACCCAAAACAAACCAACTCTCGTGTTTCTCTCTTTTGTCCCCAGCAACGGTTAACAAACCCCAAGTAACAAAATGATTTTTAGCTACAACCCATTTCATCTTATGACGTACTGATTTCCCCTTCTAACTTCCATACCTGTCGAACCACTTGAATATTTTGAACGATAAATACAAACAAGTTATTAACGTAAGACACGATTTTATAAAGCAAACAAAAATTTTGTGTATATTTTTACTCAGAAGCAAACTATTCATTATCTACAAAAACTTGAAAAACAATTCTGTGTTGTCACTTAAGACTTTAACAAGTTTTTCTTTACAAAAGCTGAACTTCAACAATTTTCTTTACATTCATCAAATTATCATCCTAAACCCTCATTGATAAAAATCTATTACTTACAAACTCCTTGTTTAATGGGTGGGTTACCCCACAAAATTTTAATTTTTTTTTTGTTATGAACCATGTTTATTTTTAAAACGCAATAGAACAACAATCTCCATTCCAAAATGAAAATTTTCTCAAGTCAAGCTGACCGTAGAATTATGATTTTCACATGTACCACAATAAATCCGACTCCTACGTAAATAAATATGGATTCAAATCATTTGCTCGTACGTTCACTCTTTCCAACACCTCGTATAGAGTATTGCTCCGCATACGACTTCGTAACAACTTATCATGTGAAAATCTTCACCCCAATGACTTCCACTTATCGCAAAACAACCCTAACAACCACCTTAGACTGGAATCCCGGGACGGGATTCGGTTTAACGGGTAGGTACTATAACATCCCGTAAATTTCCCTTCCATTCGTAAATAGTAAACGAAGACTAATCTATCGGCACGATTTAATTAACCATTTTTACGAACTAAATTTTTGATTTTATTCAACATTATTACTAAACGGGACGATTGTGTTAAAACTCCTTCCATCATTTTGATAACTTGTATACTCAAACAATAACGATCAAGATTTAAAAGGAATTGACCTTCTAATGTCACCAAACAAATATTTAAAACTTTCATTTGACTTTCTCTTTTGGTTCTTACTACCGACTAAACCCAACACAAGAAAACGTCATATCCCTTCTTACATGGGTTACTGCCACACTCCATCCTAATATACAATCATTTTGGAATCTGGCTGACTTTCCACATACACCAAACAAAAGACAACAACAAGGCATGATTTATATTTGTTTCTTTCTTTTTGGTCGAACTACACAAGGACAATTCATATACTTGACTTTTACCATCTTACACACCCACTTGCAAATCCTTAAATCATCACCTCCCCATTTCTTTTGCTTGTACACTACCTATTGCGTATTTTGATATATAAAACAGACTTTGTCTGTCTAGTCTCATCATCAATTTCAAGTGATAAAGCTGCCTCACAACTCATTTTGTTTTCTCCTTCTTGGTTCTAAATGCCGACTAATACTACCAAACCAAAACCATCACCTTGTTTTGTTTTCTTCTTCTTGGGTCTTTATACCGACCAATACAACAAACATCACAAATCATCTTACTCACTTCTCCACTGCCACACTCAATCCTCTTCATACACTCTATCCATCACGCTACAACAAAACAAACAGGTAAGAACATGAACTAATATCCAAATAAAAACCACTTGCATTTCCTGGTCTTTATTTATACATATACAGAAAGAGTTAACGCCAACTCAAAACACAAACAAGAGAAATATACTCTCTTTTTCCTCCCTCTCCTCTCTCTACTGCCGCCGCCGGCACCACAAGTACCACCACCCTTATACCCACACTACCACCACCATAACTCTCCTCTCACCCTCCTCCTTCTCTTTGTGTAGTCTACGCGCCACCAAAAGCTCATCATCACCTCGTTTTGATGTCACCGCCGCCACCAAACCTTACCACCATCTCTCCTATACTCAAAAATCTTTAGATCGTGCGAAGATAAGGTAAGTCACGCGTTTTTACGCGCGAGTTGACTCGATTAACGGGTCAACTCAGTTTTAATCATGATATTTTGGGTTAATCAAACGGGTTTTTAATGATTTTTGATTAATAAAAACGTGTAATAACTAGTTTGGTATCAAAAAGTGTGTTGTTTGGTCGAGTCGCACAAACCGTGAGCTTAAGCTCACGGTATACATAACTTTTCTTGATTAGCTTTGTTCTTGATTGTCGATTTCTTGTTTTGGTTTGAGTTTGGATAGATTTATTTTGGTCCGATTGGTTTAGATGTGAACTAGGATCAAGATAGGACATGGGTTTGATTTTCTTGGTTATTGTTGTAGCCAAATGAATATAGGGTCCGTTTGGTTTCGTTGGCTGCACCGTGAGGGTAAGCCGAGACCATGATGGTCTCGGCAATGGTTCTTGTGGTTATTATTGTTACTAATTAACTGTTGTTGTTGATGGGTTAAGCTGAGACCACTAGGGTCTCGGCAAATGAGGTTGTTATTGTTTTGTTGCCATGAAAGAGTAAACCAAAGAACTGGTTCGTTTGGTTGTGGCTTTATGAACCGAGAGGTAAGCCGAGACCACTAGGGTCTCGGCATCGTAATGGTTAAACGTTGAGGTTATATACTTTGGTATATTAAAACAAGTTTAGTACGGACTTTGTGATTATGAAACGGGTTAAAATAAGTTAGTACATGTTCAAGTGGTGAGAGTAAAACTTAAAACGGCATTGTATTCGTGTGGTTTTGGTCATTAATATTGTTGAGTTTGGAAACTGTTAACCTGGAACTAGATTATGTACGAACGGGACTAAAAACTATTGAAATATAAACGTGAGTTATGAATTAATAATCATTTACAACTTAACAGATTAATTAATTTGTTATAGATAACATGGCATTAAAACTAGATAACATATAGAACTCGGTAACGTATAAAACTCGTAAACTACTTGTAAACCACTAGATTATTTAAGTAGTTGATTATGTGTAAAACTCGTAAACTAAAACTATTCGGTAATTAACTAACCGGATAAACTTTAGTCAAAATGGAATAGAACTTAAACCACTTGGTAAACTATTTAATTGGAATAGATTGGGTTAATTTGGCTAGAACTTAATCATCCACTCATTTTAACACGTATATGCTACATGATCTTTACATGATTAATTTCTTCTTATACTTGACCTATATGTTTTATATTTTGGTGTGAGTTCTCGAGTCTCGACATTCAAACCACTATAAGTATGATGATACCAAACACTATTAAACGGATATAACGCAAATCTTTTTGAAAGCAAGATTGAAATAATACTTCGGGAATGGGAATAGTTAAGACTATTACGCTTTAGTATATGCGTTAAGATGAATTCTATATTCTTTAGATCGTGCCGAATTCCAAATCATCGTGCGCTGACTCTTGACATTGCTGATATTACTCTATTCTGCCACACTCTTTGGCACCATTATATTTCTTACGACACTACATTCCAAGGTGAGTTCATAGCCCCACTTTTACTCAATTATTTTATAAACTCTTTGGGGGAGATACATGCTCAACTACTTGCTTTTACTTTCAAAAGTACTCTTAACTTTTACATACTACTGTGAGTTATCGCCCCACTTTTACTCGTTATAATTGTTTTATAAATGCTTTGGGGAAGTTACATACTCACTACATGCTTCATACTTTTACAAGTACTCTTAAATATTTACACATTACTGTGAGTTCCATAAACCACTCTTTTACCTATTTTGAATTACTTATGGTGGAAATACATGCTTGTATTTTATATAAACTTTACTAGTTTACCTTAAACATTATACTCATTTGATAAACCACTCTACTTGTTATTGAAACATAACACTTGCTTTTACTTTCAAAGGTACTATAAACTTTAACGAATTACTATGAACTTATAAATCCTCTTTTATACATTTTTATATCTCATGGAGAGATACCTGCTATAAACATGAACACAAATGATTTTCAACTGTATGCTATACCTGATTTACTATTGCTTAAGTTTACCTTTATTGCCATGTTCGAAGTCCCTCATTTCATGAACCTTAATCACTTACGAGTGAACGTAAATAATTGTGAATAGATCTATTTGGGACTGACAATCCCCGTTTGAGTCTGCTAGGATGAGCCACTCAAACGCACTTTATTTAAACAAACCCTAGGTTATTGGCAAATACCTACCTTGAGGGCCTATATACTTTACATCATTATTGATGCCTGTTAAGCGTTGAGTTTCATGAGGCTTAGAGCAATAGAAACGATACTGTAGTCATGATACAGTATTGCCATTATTTTATTAAACTTGAACTTGTTTTCACTATATAGCAGAAAATCACTATTTGGCAAACTATAACTATTTTGTGTTGACTCGGTTAGGGCAACCCAACCAACTATGGGTGTATAACAACTTAACCCACCACTTACTTTATAACAAACCAACTATGGGTGTATATTATCATAACCCATCGCTTATTTTATAAATAATTGTATTTGCTACAATTACTACTTAAACTTGAAATTATTGATAATCAACTAATTTTATACAAACTCTATGGATTAACTCACACTTTGATTTTTGACAATCAACTGGTTTACCTATAAACACTATGGTATTACTCACTTTTTGATTTTGATAATCAACTATTTATTTACAACTACTATGGACTCATAAACTCTTTGATTTTGGAAAATCAACAGTTTTTAACTACAAACTCTATGAACTCACCAACCTTTGTGTTGACGCTTTTAGCATGTATTTATCTCAGGTCCATAATGAGCACGGATGGCACGGAGGAGCACGGATAATTATGAAGGCTATAAATATCATTCGAAAACCTATTTAATAAACATTGGAAACCACTGGGACTTGCTTTGTAAACTCTGATATTCGAATGATAAATTTTTTAAAACGACCAAATTGGTGATCGTTTTCTACTATTCAACTGTTGTGCCATGAAGTAACACCCAATCTGAATTCCGCTGCATGTCACGAAATTGGGGTGTTACTCTTGTTAAGCTTTATGGCTTTCCCTGTTTAAAGAAGTAGGTTCCAAGAAATTAGATAATATGATATTGTACTTAAAATTCATAAAGTGTGTTAATACAAATAAACCGTAAAAACGTTTATAAATATTTAGCGATCTCTTTAAGTTTTTTCGATAGCAAACATAACATTATGTAAAAGTATAAATCTAAACATTACATGTTATTTCATTTACAACTTACCATTTACATGCTATAATTAAAGTATGCTTCTTGTAATAAATAAAATGCATGAAATAAGTTGGATAATCCATAACCCATAACCCATAACCCATAACCCACTAGCATGACATCATGCATGACTTCATAATGGGTAAAACCCATGACCCATAACCCAAAGGCCATAACCCATAACCCAGAGTCCATGACCCATGATGTCTTTGACATCATTCATGACCCAACTTTACTTTGAATTGTTTTCCCAAAGTAAATAGATACGGACTAATTCATTATCCAATGGTTAAAAGGAAGTAATTCTTTTAGAGCATCACTTTTAACTATATGCTCTAGATGATACAAAATTCTGCATAATTAATAACTATAGTGGGTCAAAATTGATTTAGGAGGTTGTATGTAATAGAAATAAACTTTGGCCAACTTTAGACCCGCTTTCTAATATGATTTTGTTTATTTTGCCCATTCAACAACCAGAAGAAATAAAGCATGGTCTGAATTGACCCATTCATAATAAATGGGTTGAACTTATCACCAACAAACAATATAAAACATGGTTAGTTATCAAACCTTGGAAGTGAAGATCGAATGTCTAGGTTGCTTGTAAATGTAACAAAGTTCCCCTTAAGTACAAGCTACAGGAGGAGATTAAAAACATCATTAGAAAAATTATCATGTTAAGAACTACCATAGGCAACTTTTGTTATTGAAACCAAGGCATGTTGATAAAATAGGAAGCCATAGGGCGAAATATAATTATTAAAAGCAGCAAAATGAAAAAGTTGTCTATCTCTTCATAATTTCAAGACCCACAAACTGTATGCCAAAAGTTAATAATATTCAACCACTAAACATGATCATGTCAAAGTTTTATTATCAGCTGTAAATAGTTAATAACATTGCCATTCACAAAGTTCTGCTATCTATGCCTTTCCTAAAAGTACCAAAAATTTTGCAATCTAAATAATAACAACATATCTTTGCATTAATTTAGAAGCACAACATGATTAATTTAAACATCTACTTATGATCACTTTGGTATGATATCATAAACACCAGCTTAATGTCTCAAAAACCAAATATACTTTCAAGACTAACTTATGCTAGTACAAGATTATGGCTGTGTTTGGTAAAAGTAGCAGTAGCAGTGAGCAGTAGCTGTGAGTAGTAGCCGTGAGCAGTAGCTGTTTTTTAAATAAAAACGTTTGGTAACATAGCTGTAAATATCCACAGCTCTTGTAAATATCCACAGCTTCAAAAGGAATCATTGGGAAAAAAACTTTCCTAAAAAAATGCTACAACTCATTGCTCCCTTACCAAACGAACATCAAAAATAAAAAAGCTCATTCTCACTGCTCATTGCCCCAAAAAGCTCCAAAAAGCTCTGCGCCAAACATAGCCTATACTGTAATTCCAGATGAAGGCAAGAGCGACCGAAATCATTCTTACCAAGAAAAACATCATATAAACTTACATATATACATCCATTTGTAATCTATATGAAACACCAACCTACTTAAACTTACATCAATATCACCAACTTTATTTCTTGGAAACTAAATAAACTTACACACTACGACATCATTCCTACTTCGAGCAACAACCCCATGTGTATTTCCATTAGCTATCTTTACGAAAAGCTATAAAAACTATATGAACCAAATAGTTGTTTTAGCTGAAGAGTGACATCTTATACCATATATACATCTACTTAACTAAACAAATCACATATATGACCATTACAAGTGTTGCGTTATATAAGACTTCTGGAAAAAGCTTACTTTATCTAGTGGGTCACGACATTTTACTTGTAACTTTGCATTCATTTATCTTTAGCCCTTATAATTGAAGTTACGTATCTACCTTACCTCACTTGCACAAGCACAACTGATACACATTTTTTGCAATAGCAAAGAATAATAGAGAATCACACTATAGATTTTTATGATTAATGCATAACAGTGAAAAACTAAATACCAACATTTTGAGAGTTACCCCATTTGCACGACAGCCATCTCTTTTGGGCATTACATCAAACACTTGTTACACGTCTTTAAGATCACATAACCTGTAAGAAGCCAACACATACAAAACCTGAACATCATCAGAATTATACCCCCAATTAACCAAGTTTCATCGATTCTTGTATGCCATTTAAACATTAACCATGATCATTAGAAGAGTAATTTTTTACTAACATGAAAGAGACAGATAACTAATAAAATGATTCAAAGGCTTTATTCGTTTTGAAAATTGAAACATACAGCGAAGATTATCATATTTAATTATCAAGTGATATACACATTCAAAATAGTAGTCGATTCAACAAATAATAACAAAACCCGGATTTGAATTTCATTTGGCAGTAATTTCAATTGGTAATAAAATCTTTACCTGATACTAATTGCGATTTTTAAGTTGTGCTTAAATTTTGGAATTGACATCCAGATTTTTTAAGAACGTGATCTCAACTGAATAAAAGGTTGAAAGTCAAAAGAATAAGCTTGATTTTCGAGGTCTAACAACTTATATAAAAAAAAAGAAGAAGATTGAATTATACCTTTTAGAGTTATGATGCAGTGAAATAGGTGGTATCTCAAACAACAATCGGATGTTACGTGGTTATTGAGATTGGGAAAGGTTGAAATAGATGGTAACATCTTGCTTGATTTTTGCTTTACAAAAGAAAAAACATCTTGCTTGATTTTCGGTTGCTATTGAATGAGGGTTTGGGAAAGTCAAAAGCATACCGAATAAGGTTGAAAGTGAACAGAATATCGAGAATAAAAATGGTTGGGAGAAATTAATCTAATATATGATGTGGCATTTGTAAGGTGACATTTGTTGCCAACATGACTTTAATGAGGTGGCAGGAAGATTCAATGGCTTAATTTAATGTGCAAGAGGATTTGTGCATAAATATTTGTATGGTACAACATGCTTAAAGCAACACCTTAAACTCTAAAATAATTGTGCACAAAAGAATGTATTCATCAATTATTGCCCGGAAGATGAAGTGAAGAGGAATATGAATTGTTTGATGTGCTTGAAATAAATGTTAAGTCTTAATGGTTTAGAATGCTTACAAAGTATAAATAGCATAGTTCAACCAATCTCATTTTAGTCATCATGGCGTGCATGAGTCGTTGATGAAGAAGGTTACTGAAAAATTGCTGTGATATGTAGCTTATTTATTTGAATTGTTTCTTTTGGTAATGTGATATGGTACTAAGTTTTGTGATTGTATTGTTAATGATTGATTATTAGTAATCTTATATGTGTTGTTGCTATTGCATGATAGGTTTGGGCAAGAATATGGTGTAGGAGATGATATCTTCGCCAACAACCGTATGTCTTCTTTCTTTCCCTTTTACAAAATATATTTATATAAGCAAACACATACAAACGTAAAATGTATTTGATTTTATTTGACCCCTCATGCATGAGGAGGGGGTGGCCAACTCAAATTCATTCATTTCGTTTTGTTAAAGAAAATTCATCTGCAAAGTTTTGTTCGGCTTAGAATATTACAGGTAATTGTAGGTTATACGAATGGAAAGACTTTTAGTATCTATCTTATTGACTTTGTATATCTAATAAGTTTGATTTGTTCTATTCAGATGCTAAAGATTTTGGACCCACCACTGGAAAAGATGGTAATATTAAATTGGTTAAGGATAGTATAAATAAACATTTGGCCAGCAACATCCCCTTGAGGAGCTGAGTTTGTTCATTTCATGGTTTGAGCAAGGATTTTTTTGGGGCTGATTTACCAGTTCGCGTTGCAGGCGCACCAGAAGGATTAGTTAATCATGAAGTATAATGTAATATGAGGTCGAGGACAATTTTGAAGAGCAACAAAGAACAAAGAGGATTATTTAATCTTTTGATCCTTTCATTTGCATATACAGATTAAATGTTGAATCTTATTGAGCAAAATATTAATTGTCTCCATCATTTAATCTTTTGATCCTTTCATTTGCCTACAACTATCAAGTCTTTTAAATTAAATGTTGATTATCATACGTATAACTAACCATAAAAATTAGCCTTTTCGTATAACTGCACAGGGTAATTTTAATAAAGAGAAGTGACCATAAATATAACTTCCTAATTGCGTCCAAAATGAGTGTATATTATTTACCTAGGTAACCCTTTTACCCAATATGAGTGTATATTCAGCCCCTTTGGATGTCATTTTCCTCTATGTTAGGGGTGTAGGTTGTAGCAAAGAACTTGCTCAAGATACTTGAATTTGCTATAATCAAATAAAGGTAATGTATTTTTCCTTAAGGATACATGTGTTACTTCAATCGCGTGACACATAACACGCTTGCATTGGCTTTGGTTTGTACTGCTATTCCAAGTTTGTACTGCTATCCGTTTTCAGTTCATACTGCCATTGATTAATTAGTACTACTCGAGTTCACTTAGTACTGCCCGTGTTCACTTCGTACTGCTCGAGAAAAGAAGTTAGTATTGTTTTCATTACTGGTTAGTAGTGCTGTGGGATTATTTGTACAGCTACTTCAACGTTCATTTGTACTGCCGAAGTTTATTTGAACTGCTGACTTGCTGCTCTTTCGACTTTACATACTGGTCGGTGTCCATGTAGTAGCATTGTTACATGCTATCATGGGACGGTGGTATTATATTTTTATTACTCTCTTCACTAGATACATCATGCATACGTTAGGGTGGATATGGAAAGAGTCTGAAACGATGACATAAATATATACTTCAATTACGTTGTATACATCATAGTCAAACACTCACATTCTTCTGATAATCGGAACATATTAACCTCTTTTTTGTGATATTCATGTGAATATTTTGAAAATACTAGAATCTGGAAATATGAAAGTAACAATATTTTAATCATTACCATAAACGCATACAAATTAGTTTATATTGTAAAACTAATGAATACCAACCATTAAGCTACGAACACTTAGACACAATTGGTGCAACGCACGGGCTTGCCAATGCCTCGTATATATAGATAGATAAGGTAATGCAACTTGTTTGCGTAATTAATACTAATATGATCGGATGAATGTCTGCCTATTTAAAAACATATCCATGTCATAATTTTCATGTTCCACGTAGATAAATTATGGCCTTTTTTTTCACCCGATTACCACCCTTTGACCCGAACAAACACGATCCATATTTCAACTCTAAGTTGCTTGGTTGTATGGGCTTAACCGAACTTCTCTTATAATGGGCTAAAGTCTTTAGTTATCAATTTAAGTTGGGCTGCCAAATTAGACATTCGAAATTTTGGCTAAATGTTATTGTTTGGACTAATTTTAGTATTGTAATTTTTAAGTTTATTAATGTAATATTAGGTTGTTTAATGAATGAAATATTAGTTTAGGGTTAAATTTGTAATTTGTATTATTTTATTTTTTATTTTTTTTTAAAAAAGTGGGTCCAAAAAGTTGGTGTTGAGTTGGTGTTATGATAAGGGGTGTTTTTTTGTGTTAATGTTAAAATGATAAAGTTGATGTGGCGCTGACGTGACGGAATTTTTTTTTAATTTTATTTTATTTTATTTTATTTTATTTATTTATTTTTTTTAACTCAAGTTACCATAGGGCTCTAACACTCATTTCCTTTAAACACAATTTCATCATGACATCTTCTTCTTCTTCTTCTTCTTCTTCTTTCAAACGAAATTCGTTACCTACCAAACGAATGCGAGTTGTTGATACAAAAGTTGGGCGTTCCTTGACAGGGCTTCTATTATCGTACCAATTCGAATCTTAATGCTTGATGGAACCTGCGCACTAAGAAAAAGAACAAACACCGTTAGGCTTATCGAGGGATTGTCTCCCCCGATTATCCTCCGGCGTGAGAGTAAGTAATCGAATGTAGGGTTTAGTAAGGGGTTAGGGTTTTTCTGAAGATCGTACCTCTACCGAGGGCTGGAATGCCCTTTATATATGCACGAAACCCTAGTAGGTTTCGTGTTCCCTACTCCTCGGCCTGTTAGCCGACATCGGATATTTGGTATATATCCTCTTTATTTAGAAGATACTCCATATATTATCCGGAAATAACTTTGGGCTTGGGCCTTGTCGACCCAAGTCACATAACTGGTAGTCCAGTTGCGGCCCATACGTGGTGGGCTTAATTGTTAGTATTGTTTACTAATCGGGTTCGTGACCCGGGTATGGACTATACGTCATCATGTCCCCCCAGTCTAGTATGCGCAGGGTAAAACCTGCGGATGCTAGACTAAAGTCGTGTCGAATTAATTCCTCACGTGTACGCGGGAAGCTTTCAAAAATATACCGCCTAAAAAATACACGTATCATGTATCTAGTCCAAAAAAGTGCAATTTGGGTACCTTGGGAAATGGAGAGGTTGCCCACTTGTCTTGTACCATCCTTTATCCTAGCCACACGATTTGAGATAGTGGGATACACGTGTCACTCATCTGTGGTGGATGGGAAAAGTATATAAACTACCGCCTCTCATTCACTGTGACGTCCACAGTTAAAAAATCACAATTCCACCATTTTTATATCTTCAATTCTGCTTTCAAGAACGATAATTCATAGGTAATAGCGCGTGCGCACATAGTCTGAATCACAAAATGGTAGCGCAACTTCATGATTTCCATTCTAACATAACCGAGGATGAACTAATGCAGTTCACTTCGGATTATTTTATCCCTTTGGGCCTGCGCCCAGAGGTACCAGGTCCGAATGACACCATCGCGGATTTTCCTGCCGGGAAGGTGGGGTTATATACGCGCTTTTTCGAGTGGGCGAATCAGCGCGTCCCCATCTCCGTGTTATTGAGTGACATACTCCATTATTACGACCTCCACATCTCCCAGTTGCATTGTATTGGTGCTGGGAAGATTGCTAATTTTGAGGTGAACTGTAGCTTGTTAGCGGTTCACCCGTCCCTCCACTTATTCCGCGCGTTCTATCACGCGACGTGGTCAAATGGGTGGGTTACCTTCTCCAAGCGCGTAGGCAAGTTGCAGTGCTATGTGCAGAAGGTGGATAAACTCAAAGACTGGAGGGAGAAGTTCTTTTGGATTGACGCCGCCGTCTTTCCTTCCCACTTTCCGTTTTACACCCGTGCCAATCTGCCCAAGGATGAGCGCCCCCCTGAGACGTGGTATAACGTGGATCATGCGGCGATCATAGATGAGAACCGCCTTCCGATCAAACCGTATCCGGAAGCGTTCCTGGTGCACATGGGCATCAGTCGCAACTACTTTGAGCATGAGACAGAAGTTCCCACATTCTTGAATGCGGATGGCACGGGTGGGTGCTCCTTCTGTCGCCTTACTGTCGTTATTAGTGTAAGCATTTCTTCGTTTTCCATACTTTATGTAACTTGCTTCTTTATGCGCAGAGATGGACCTTTTTTCGGTTGTACGTCTGGAGAATCCGCGTTCCGTGGCAGTGGGAGTGCGTCCTTTGGGGGATGGTGAGCAGACTATTCTGCAGGCGACGGCAGGGCGCGTCGTGGATTTGGTTATCCCAGATCCCGAAGGCTCCCCTGATGTGATCGTAGCTGAGCCAATACAGGAGGTGGCTCCTCCTGTGCAGCCAGGTCCTGACGCTGCGCAGCCTCCTCTTCCTGAAACGGTGATCCATTTAGAGGAGACTGACAGTGAGATGGAGGAGAGCTCCCCACTGACGCGCAAGAGAGCGCTTGGCAGTGATGGTGAAGGGCCCTCCAAGAGGCCGCGGACTGAGGCTGGGGGAAGCTCGTCTTTTACTGAGGTGCAGATGAAGTAAGTACCTTAGTTATTAGTTATAAACTTTTGTCAAGATATATTTTGTGCTAACTTTGTTCCTTCGTGTCCTCAGTGTGGATGTTGAGAAGTCTGGTGGAGG
Organism: Artemisia tridentata subsp. tridentata; assembly: GCA_021014915.2. Taxonomy (NCBI): domain Eukaryota; kingdom Viridiplantae; phylum Streptophyta; class Magnoliopsida; order Asterales; family Asteraceae; genus Artemisia; species Artemisia tridentata. Next base: position 243,981,817 of record CP139501.1, read on the forward strand.
TGTGTCCACGACTGAGACTGAGAAGGAGAAGGACGTGTCCTCGACTCCTCCCCCCATGTAAGTATTTTTTAGCAATTCCTTAGGATTTTGTGTATGCTCGACCGTGCGCTAACCTTGTTTCTTGATGCTTTGTGCAGTGAACAGCCTGTGGAGGACGCTGGCGTCCTAGATGGGAGTGCGCCACCCGAGGTGAGTCATGCTCTGGACGGGGCGCGTTCACCGAGGGATGTTGAAGTGGAGTCAAGTCCATTTGACTCTACGATGGAGGAGCTTGCCTCTATCGCTGTGCGCCAGTCTGAGCTGGTGGCGCAAGCAAGGGTGCACAAGTCTGAGGAAGTTTCCAGACTGCAGGCGCAATTAGCGTCTGTGCAGGCTGAATTAGCAAGCTCTAAAGCTGAGCAGCTGAGCTCCAAGGCTAAACTGGAGCGCGCAGAGGCGTCTGCGCAAAGGTTGGGGGAGGGGAAGGTGTTTGTGATGGCTGAGCTGGAGAAGGAGCGTGCTGCTGCGGATCTTCAGAGACGAAATTCTTTATGGGCGCTGAAGTACTTGCAACAGAATAGGAGCAAGCACTTTGCCAATATTGAAGAGTTCCGTAGCAAAGTGGAGCTTGCGCTGAAGATGCAGGAGGAGAAGCTCCGTAAGCTCAGCGTCGAGTATGATGAGGAGCTATACCCTCATTTGGTTCAGTCTGTGGCTGAGCGCAGGTACATGCTGATGTATTTCCATATAACTTGTATATATTTATATCCTCTCTCGTATTAACACTTGTGTTATTTTGTAGGTGGTTGATCAGTCATGGTCTTCGCCTGGCCGCCATGTGTACGCTGGAGCATCCTGAGGTCACCGCATCCTTTGGGAAGGTTGTGAATTGCGCTATTGCGCACGGTGAGACCTCGGCCGCAGACAAGCTTGCGGAGGCCAAGTTGCTGACTGTGCCGCTTGCTGAGGTGCCTGGGTATAAGGCGAATGCCCATGCTGAGCTTGTTGCTGCCATGGATGAGCTAAAGAAGCTTGAGCTTCCGCATATCGCTCTCTTGGAGCGTGATCAGGACCAGCCAATCAGCGTGATCATGGCGGGGCTTACTCTTCCTAGGCATCTGCAGGATGATGCAGATCAGCAGGTGGACTTCTACTTGAAGCCTGATGTAGCGCAGTTGAAGGTACCCATTTTTGCCCAGCCTCGTGACATTCTGAATCCTTTCCGTCTTGAGAAAGAGATTTCTTTGCAAAGGTCGCTAAATGCGCATGTTTCCAGGGTCGCACGAAAGAAAGGCGAGAAAGGAAAGGCCATTCTGTGCGGCATAGGCGCTGCGCATCAGCCTAGATCCGATGGTGTGCCTGTCTGCGTGGCCACTGTTTCCCTTAATGATGCAGAGTTGTTGAAGAGGCTCGCGGATGCAAAGGAAGCGGCTTTGAGCGGGGGCTCCAGCCAGTTAAGGCGTACATATAGTATTTAACTTTTTTGTACAAGTCTTTTTGTAGAAACGTATTCTATAAATAAAAGGTTACTTTTTGTACTTGGTGTTTTTGTAACTTCTAAATACTTATGCTTTTGACCTCGTAGATCTTGTATGACTTATGTATCTTTGCGTGAAGATATCTTTAAGTGTCTAAGCGTATTTAGAAAGAGAAGAATCATAATCGTGTATGAATTTCCTTAAATATTGACCGTAGTCGTGTATTGAATTTGTCTAACTTATTGTAAAGAAAGAAATCATAGTCGTCTATGTATTTTTGTAATTTTACTTGTCGTATTTTACTTTAAGGAGTCAAGAGTCTTGACTTCCTGAGTTGTTAAACGCGCACAGTGTGCCCTTTTGCGCATCCGTCGTGGGGTGCGTAAGGAACTTGCGCCAACGTCTTGAGCGCAAGGTGTTTAACAAGGATTCGTGATCCAATGTTGATGGGTTTGCAACCCTCTTACTCAACGAGTTGTTTATTAGGTTAACTCATCCTTTCTGCCATCGTGGGTCTTAGTGTGTGCATGCACGCCATGTAGGCAAGATTATAACAATATTGAAATACGATGATAAAGATGCAAACAATAAAGTTAAATGTGTTATGGAGTTAGCTAGAAACCATAACGTTTTATTAATACTTGCAAGTTTTGAAAAAGAATACTTATCTAGATAATACTTAAAAAATAAAATTACATGGATCTTTATTGGGGGCACTTTCTAAAGCGCATGAGTGTCCATGTTGGGCCGTAGCCTTCTTCAAAGATAGCACCGTTTAAGGTTGCGGACGTTCCATGTTCGCTGTAGCTCACGTCCGTCCTTGTCGCGTAGCTTGTACGCTCCATTGCCAAGTGCTTCTATGACCTCGTAAGGTCCTTCCCACTTTGGTCCTAGCTTACCAGTGTCTTCTGCGCGGCTTGAGTCATTGTCGCGGTATACGAAGTCGCCTGGTCTGAATGAAGTGCTGCGTACTTTGGTATCATAGTATTTTTTCATTCTCGACTTGGCTTTCTCTTCGCGTATTGCTGCGCGTTCACGTCGCTCTTCCAATAGATCTAAGTCTATGCGCCGCTCATCATCATTGGTTGCCATGTTAACTTCCGCAGTACGGATGGTTGGCATGCCAATTTCAGCTGGTATTACAGCTTCTGTCCCATAGACCAAAGAGAAAGGGGTGTCCCCGTTGCTAACCTTGATGGTTGTTCGGTGCGCCCAGAGAACATGTGATAGTTCTTCTACCCATCTACCTTTGTGTCTGTCCAGGCGCGCTTTGATCCCTTCGCCTAGGCTTCTGTTTGCGCGCTCAACCAGACCATTGGTTTGTGGATGAGTTACTGATGCAAAGTGTTGCGTGATGTTCAGTTGTTCGCACCAATCTTTGAACGGATTATCACGGAATTGTTTTCCGTTATCCGAGATAATTTCTCCAGGCAATCCAAAACGACATACTATGTTGTCCCACACGAATCGTTTCACCTAGTTACCTGTTATAGTCGCTACTGCCTTTGCTTCGATCCACTTGGTAAAGTAATCTATTGCCACAATGAGGAATTTCAATCCTCCTGCGGCAATGGGGAAAGGTCCAGCGATGTCGATACCCCATTTGTAGAAGGGCCATGGCGATGTAATAGGTGTTAGTTCATGTTGTGGTCGGCGCGGAATAGGTCTGTGAACTTGGCAATCATTGCACTTCCGTACCAAGTCACGTGCGTCACGGTGCATAGTTGGCCAATAGTATCCAGACCTTAGGGCGCGCGCTACAATGGACCGTGGTCCTGAGTGCATGCTGCATGAGCCTGCGTGGATCTCTCGAAGTACATAGTCTGCCTGGAGAGGTCCAACACACCTAAGCCATGGTTGTAGGAATGAACGTCTATATAAGACGTTGTCTCTGAGCTCGAATCGCTGCGCTGTGCGTCGGATTCTTCGAGCTTCCTTCTGCTCTTGGGGAAGTATGCCCTTGCTGATGAAGTCAATGATCGGTGTCATCCACGTAGGATTTTCCTCTTCTATCACCGTGGATATTTCCATCTCTGTGATTGACTTGTTTTTCAAGGTTTCCACCAAAACTTGTTTTGATAGATGCGCAAAACTGGTGGATGCAATCTTGCTCAGCGCATCTGCTTTCCTATTTTCACTCCTGGGAACCTGCTTGATGATGAATCTATCGAAGTTCTGGATCAGAGATTTGGTCTTTTCGAGGTATTGGATCATGTGTTCCTCCTTTGCTATATATTCTCCTGACACGTGGTTAGCCACTAGCCGCGAATCGACGTTTACTTCTAGGTTGCGTGCACCTATTTGAGTTGCGATGCGTAACCCAGCTAGGAGTGCTTCGTATTCTGCCTCGTTGTTCGTGGCTGTGAATTCAAAACGCAGTGCGTAGGTGAATTCAACTCCTTCTGGGTTGGTGAGAATAAGGCCACCTCCTGATCCATCTACGCATGAGGATCCATCAGTAAATAGGATCCATGGTTCTTGAAGTTCCTCCTTGCTTGTCGCAGGTGGGGTGTCTGTATCCGGCTTCTCAATGATGAAGTCGGCCAATATCTGCCCTTTAATTGCAGTGCGCGGTCTGTATGATATGTTGTGCTCACCCAGTAACACACTCCATTTTTGTAGGCGTCCCGATGCGTCGGGTTTCGATATAACCTGTTTGATGGGTTGGTCTGTGATAACAATGATTGGATGCGCCTGGAAGTACCTGCGCAGTCTTTTCGCTGCAAACACTAAGGCTAGGACCAATTTCTCCATTGCAGTGTAGTTAATCTCCGTTTTCTTCAGCGCCTTACTAACAAAATAGATGGGTGTTTGGACGGAGTTCCTGTCTGTCAGTAGCACTGCGCTGACTGCTCCTTGGGTCGCAGATAGGTACATGATCAGCTCTTCCCCTGGTCTGGGTGCGACAAGTTTTGGGAGTGCTGCTATGTGTTGTTTGAGCTGTTGAAAGGCTTCTTCTGCTTCCGCAGTCCACCTGAAGTCTCCCTTTTTGGTGCACTTCTTGAGTGTCTTGAATAGGGGAAGTGACTTGTCTGCTGATTTGGATAAGAATCGGTTCAGTCCGGCTAGCTTTCCGTTTAGTGACTGAACTTCTTTCAGTGTGCGCGGTGAGGGGAGGTCAATGACTGCTTGAGTCTTCTCTGGGCAAGGCTTGATCCCATCGGGTTCTATCAAATACCCGAGAAACATGCCTTCCGTAGCGCCAAACGTACACTTCTTAGGGTTCAATTTCATGTTGATTCTCCTGAGTGTTTTGAACGTTTCCTCCATGTCGCGCACCAGCTCTTCCTCTGTATGGCTTTTGATGACGAGATCATCGACGTATACTTCCAAGTTGCGTCCCACTTGCTTCTCGAACGCAGTGTCCACCAATCTTTGGTATGTTGCTCCTGCGTTCTTTAGGCCGAAGGGCATCTTTGTGTAGCAGTAGACCCCTTGACTTGTGTGGAAGGCCGTCTTTTCTTCATCTTCCTCCGCCATTTGAATTTGGTGGTATCCCTTGTATGCGTCCAGGAAGCATTTGAAGGGATATCCACATAGAGACTCAATTTTCCAGTCTATTTCCGGTAGCGGGTAGCAGTCCTGTGGACATGCTTTATTGAGATCTGTGAAGTCTACGCACATCCTCCAACTGCCATCACTCTTCTTTACCATCACTGGGTTAGAGAGCCAGTCATGGTAGTAGACTTCACGCATGATGCCTGCGTCTACTAGTTTATGTACTTCTTCCAGGATGGCTTTTGCGCGGTCTGGAGCTTGTCCGCGCTTTTTCTGTCGTATTGGAGGATATCCTTGTCGGATTTGCAGCTTATGTTCCGTGATGGAGCGTGGCACTCCTGTCATATGCTTTGGTTCCCATGCAAAAATATCCAAATTATTTTGCAAGAGTGCGCATATAGCTGATCTGCCTTTGTCAGACAGAGACCCGCCAATAGATACCTGTTGATCCGGGTATTCAGGGTGAATGGCGACCGTTAGGTTTGGGACTTTAATTGCGCGCTGTTCTGGAACAACGCTTACGTCACTTGTCACTGTGTTGCATTCTTTGGGTGGTATGGTGGTATTGTAAAGGGTAACAATACCTCCTTCCACTGGGAACTTTAGCATCCCGTGCGCTGTGGATGGCACGGCGCGGATAGATGATATTCCAGGTCTCCCGATGATACCATTGTACGGAGAGGGGGATCTGATTATCATGAAGTCCATCCAGTTAACTGTAGAGTGTGGTTTGTCACCAACTTCTACAAATAGACGCAATTGCCCCGTGGGCCATATCTTCTCCCCTGTGAAGCCAGTGAGCGGTGCTGTGGCTGGGATCAACTGACTCTGTATCTCAGGTCGCAGTTTCTTGAAGCAGTGTTCATATATAATATTAGCGGATGCACCTCCATCTATATACATGCGACGGATGTCGTGACCCCCCGTATGTATTTCAATGGTAAGTGGATCCACCACTGCGTTGTTCGCAGTCAGGGAGGGGAAAGAAATCTCGTTTTCCTTAGAAAAACGTTGACTGACCTTCTGTCTTGTCGCGCGCGGCCATGGCTGTATCATGTAGATGATGTCTGCCTTTTCTCTTGGCGTCTCTTTCTTGGCCACTGGTTTTGGTTTGTCTTTCCCTTCTCTGATGTTTTTTACGAGGTGGTCCATCTTTCCTTCCTTTACCAATTTGTCAATCAATTGGCGCAGTTGGACGCAATCGTTAGTTGTGTGGCCCTTCTGTCCATGGTATTCGCAATAACCATTCCCTATGCGCTTATCCTCTGGGGTGCGGATTGGCGGTGGTTTCGGGAAGTTCGCACCCTCCGTCACAAATATCTCCCTTGGGGTTTTTGTGAGGGGTGTGTATCTATCATTGTCTCTTCCACTCCCTTGGTTGCGATAGCCTCTGCTGCGGCTGTTACGATTGCCACCCTGGTCATTGGATTGTCTCCTTGACTCTTCTTGTGGTCTATGGTTCGAATAGCCTTTTTTGCTATCCGCAGCAGCTTCTTCTCCTTGGACGAAAGACCTCGTGCGCTTCATGAGTTCCTCAAAGGTTAGGGGAACCTTATCGTTTAGCTTTTTTATCAAATCTGGGTTATTGATTGCATTCATAAAACCCGATATTTTTAGTATCTCTGGACACGCCTTGACTTTCATGCACTCGTCCTTGAAGCGTTCCATGAAAGCGCTTGTGGATTCCCCTTGTCGCTGTTTAACCCTAGCGAGTTCTACAGGGTTTTTGGCGCACTTCTTCCTTTGAGTGAAGTTTAAGCGAAACGCTCTGCGCAACTCTTCAAACCCACCAATGCTTCTGCGTGGAAGCTTACTAAACCAGTTGCGCGCATTCCCTACTAATGTGGAGTTGAACATATGGCACCACACAGGCTGTGGCCAATTTTCGATAGTAGCTGCTGATTCGAAAATTTTTAGGTGATCATCAGGATCACCTGTCCCATCATATGTTTTGACATTAGCAGGCATGCGCCTTTTCTTATTCTCAGAAAAGTCACTGATGCGCCTAGTAAACGCATCAACCTTTTGGCGACGCCAGGGAAGAGACATGTCTTCATCATCCTGGTCGCGGTATTTCCCTCTTGATTTCCAGTGTCCAGTCTCGCTGTCCGAGGAATCTCTTGAAGATGAGCGAACTCTTTTGTGACGCTTGCGTCGACTATCATCAGAGTCCGAGCTTGCTCCTCCGCGACGCTTGCGCCGACTATCCTCAGAATCGGAGCTTGAGGGGCTTTCACTTGGGGAACATCGTCGCCCAAGCCTATCTTGGATCCTGCGTCTGCCAAGCCTAGCGTAGACATTGGCGCGCCGCTCCCCCTCTTCAGGCTCTTCCATATGTTGAAGGTCGGCTGCTTCATCGTCCACAACCTTCCTTCCAATCCTGGCAAACACTGGTTGTTTGCGGCTATCCCTTTCGCGTCTTTCCTTTTGGTAGCGCGGTGGGGATGCTTCGTGCTCAGGGTCGAAGTTGAGTCTGGCGTGCAGACTTTGGCTTGACCTCTTCTTTGCCTCCTCTCGCATAAGCGCAGTCAAGGCTTCGTAGTTTTGGGATACGAAGTCGCTTGGCGCTAACTCGGGAGTGACTCCTTCTAGCGCGAAGGAGTCTGTTTCCAAAGCAGGATCCTTGTTACGGACAGGCGCGTTGGGAGGCTCAGTGAAGTTCACTTCTGGCATGGCAAGAGGAGTGCGCTCCAGTTCTATCTCGCTAGTACTTGTTGTAATAGCGGGAGTAACCCTGGTAAGCGATTCTACTGCAGGGAAGATCAAGTTTGGGTGCGCTCCTAAGCTTTGAGGCGTGTTGGTTGTCCCAGAGGCTTGCTTAGAGGCCGCATCAGTTTGATGCTTCTTCCCTAGCAGGTCGTCCTGCGTTTTCTTCCCATGCGGACTCTTATGACTTCCGTGTTTCGTCATTCTAGTTCTTGGTAAAATTCTTAGTGTAGGGTCCCACGGATGGCGCCACTTGTTGATACAAAAGTTGGGCGTTCCTTGACAGGGCTTCTATTATCGTACCAATTCGAATCTTAATGCTTGATGGAACCTGCGCACTAAGAAAAAGAACAAACACCGTTAGGCTTATCGAGGGATTGTCTCCCCCGATTATCCTCCGGCGTGAGAGTAAGTAATCGAATGTAGGGTTTAGTAAGGGGTTAGGGTTTTTCTGAAGATCGTACCTCTACCGAGGGCTGGAATGCCCTTTATATATGCACGAAACCCTAGTAGGTTTCGTGTTCCCTACTCCTCGGCCTGTTAGCCGACATCGGATATTTGGTATATATCCTCTTTATTTAGAAGATACTCCATATATTATCCGGAAATAACTTTGGGCTTGGGCCTTGTCGACCCAAGTCACATAACTGGTAGTCCAGTTGCGGCCCATACGTGGTGGGCTTAATTGTTAGTATTGTTTACTAATCGGGTTCGTGACCCGGGTATGGACTATACGTCATCACGAGTGTAATCTTCCTTTAAAGGTTTTAGTTTCATGGACCGCCTATAACCCAAGAAGAAGATTTGTTGTTTGTCAAAATCGATCTATAAGTTTTCTTAATTTATGATTGAGAAACCTACAAAACTGGTTTGTTTGCATTTCTTTTTCGAATGACTGGTTACAGAAATCATTTACAAAGAAGTGTGGAACATGGGAGTGGTATGATCCCGAAATAGAGAATGAGAGGTCTAGGAAATATTTGTACGAGATGTATGTGATGATAAACCCAAATAAAAAAAAAAGAAAGGAATTCGCTACCGAAATGAACCGTGAAGAAAGGATTGAAGTTTTAGAGGTGGAGTTGAATGATACAAGGCTTGAATTTGAAGACGTTTTCATCAAGTTTGACTTTTTGAAAAGTCAACTTTAATTGTTTTTGCATTGTCGTCTCCTTTATATTGGCAATGAAGTAGAGTAGTTTTCTTATATTTTAGATTAATGTTGTATCAGTATTGTTGTATTTTGTAGTTTATCAATGAAAAACCTTGGCCATTTCCTTTTCAATGATATTCACAGTTTAGTAATGCAAAGGTATACTGAGTTGCACATTCAAAGCTAATCACAACAACCTAATGTTAGTGGTAATACATAGATGTATGAATATCCAAATATACACACAATTAACTAAGCCAAGTGATATTAATTAAACATAACTTTGTCATAAAATCTGCAGATACAATACAAAATGTCTATTGTAATTATATAACATGACAATGCATAAATACAAACAATAAACATCAAGTAATCATGCGAAAGCGTATAAGATCATATAACATGTAAATTAATTAACCAAGCATAAAGTATGCATACCTTTTGATTCTAGCTAAACAAGAATCAAATCTTCAATAAATCACCAAGAACCCTAATTAGGGTTTAAAAGTGGATTAATGAATTACCCCTTATCGTTTTGTAATTCAATCCAAGATTCAATCATAGTGTGATTGAATCACGTTCTTGTACACACGTACTAATACCAAGTAAACGTTTATGCTAGGTAAAAGAACACAAAACAAAACCAAATGATTTGTTTATGAAAACCAAAAGTCGAAACCCTTATGAATAGGGGTGTTCGGCCGAGTTTTAGACCAGGAGAAGAAAAACCAAAACCAAAGTTAATTGTGTGTACAAGATATTAATTAATGAACCTTTGGTTTTGTATTTATAGGATAAGTAAACTTAGGGAACAAGTTAGGGTTATGGGTTGGGTTTCCCCTCCCCTTGGCCGATCGGATCATAACCCACAAGAGGGTTCTAGATCCTTCTTGTTCTCTAAATTATCCATATACAATACTTTCCTTTTATTCGTTTAACAGTCGTTAGTCATTATCCGTTAAATACTAACGATCGTTATATATTTTGTGCTATTAATAATTATATATAATGTTTTATAAATAATTATTATTCGTTAACTCTTCATACGTAAAGTGTGCAATCCCGTGATCTCTAGTTCGATCCTAACATACATCTACTAATTTATGTCCACAAAACTAACAGCTCCCACTTGGACATATTTTAATAGTGTGATCACATCGGTTAGCGTCTAGCAACACTTCGATGCCTCTAGTACAACTCGAGTAAGGTCTCCTGGAAAAACCTTTTAATGATTCATCATTATTATTATCCTTTTGTCACTAACACCGTGTTAAATAAAGATATGGATCTAAGTCACTATTTATTTAACTATTCTGTTTCTCGTTGTTTGTGATTGAGCAAGATTACCAAATCTTCTGAACATATTCAGGGGAGATCTTGGGCGTGGCCACGCAAACATCTTGTCAACCCTACGAGGGGCCCAACATTATTAAACTCCAAAATAAATTTGAAGGAACAAATTCTATCTTGACTACAAGCAAAACTCACGAACTTTGCAACACTTCTCAAAACAATCCTTATGACTACCAGTTACGTATAGCGTTAAATTGTTCCACAGAAATGCACTACATTCATGACAGTTATCTGGTATTTCAAGTCTGAGGATAACTATTCATGATTTACTTAATGACAAAATCCATAAAGTACAATCATGTAGTTTGGGATAAGTCCTATATTCAATTAATTGAATATCATGTGAATTTGGCATGTCAGCGCATCAATATACTATCAAGTATATTATACCAAAACTCAGATTTGTCATAAATTAATGATATTCGCATATTATTAATTGACAACGATTTAGAATAACTAAATTATTCATGGATTAAACATGCAAATATATGACACAATTTATTATTAATGAAAATAAACGTACCAAGTACTTAAATTCATTACAAATAATAAATGCTTAACATCATTTATCCAAATACTAAATAGATCAATGCATGATATCTCTAGTTGATGAATTATGCATCAAGTGATGATAATCATACTTGTTGACAAGTCATAAATCAACCAACTTTGATCTATCAGAATTTTGAGAACACTTATTTCAAGAATTTAACTAGTGAAGTTCTTGTATGTGTGCATTCAAATAATTTGATATCACCACATAATACTTCATAAAGTGTGTGATATCCTCTAACACCAATTTATGATAATCAAACTTCCAAACATTTTAAAGTTTAAAGTATTCTATTCTTTAATGTATTATGCAACTATGCTCTTAGTGAGCACAACTAGTTTACATAGCCATTAACAAGGATGAAATCCTACCATGACTAGTATTGAGTGTCATCTCAATTAAACCAACATCATTGTATTCAAACAACAATATGCTCTTTAAAACTCCGTAAACTTTAATATCTACTGTGTAATGTTTGATACCTACCAAACTTTCAAGTTTGTTGGCTATGACAATTTGCACAACAATTGACATATTGTTCATACTTAGAATCTAGGAGCAATTCCAGGCTGAGGAATGTAATTCTAAGTCCAAACATATTCCATTAGAATATTCATTACACAAGTTATCTAATAACTTTCAATTAGATATCAATATTGTCAAATCATCTTGCAATCTAGCATGATACAACAATTTAATAACATGATGTACATGAAAAATCCTCAAATCAGACTTAGGTTTCATTTATGTTCTACATATCCATTTAGACTTTCTAAATGATATATCATGTTCTATTAGATGCATTTACCGCACATGTTTAAATTAATAAACATATATTTCAAGGTTGTATGTTTTACTTCTTAAATCTTTCAAGTAAAGTTTCATTCCAAACTAAGACTTAACATTTAACTTATATGAAATGTTACTTTTTATATGTTATGCAACATATATGATTTAAGAAAATAAACATAATACTTCCACTAGCTTTTAGGAATACTTAGAAAATATCTTATTTCAATTTTAAATAAAAAATTGGATTTAATAATTAAACATAAGAATAATCTCCTAGATGCATGCATTTATCCATTCATGGATTATTGCACTTTGTACACTACCAAAGATTTTTTTGAATTCATAAACTCCTTTTGATTACTTACTGTCCTCGCACAAGTAATCTCTTCAAGAAAGAGTTTTTATATTCCATTGTCAATTTTATTAAATATGACAATCATAATCTTTATATATTTAAGGTGTTTAGGAAAGAATATTCAATCACAGTTAATTGCTTAAGTGTGATCAATAATCTTGTCATAAGACATGCATTAAATATGTGTACAATATTGTCCATATGATTTCTGCACAAAGATTTAAACCACTAGGGTTATCTTATCTTTAAAGAAACTCATCTTCATTTTCTAGTCTAACTATTAAGATAAATCAAGTTTCTAAAAATCGATTATCTTTTGGACAACATCTTTAACATTCACAGCATGAGTACTTTACCCAATTCAATATTTGGTAATGTATCATAATGATTATCAGGTTTACCATAATCCTGTAACTCATAACCCTCAACATATTAATCAAATATCTGAGATATCCTTGCTATGAATGAGAATTCCATCATCTTGAGGTTTAACATTTACATGTCTGTCTCATAATGATATTTACTAGTGTATTTCAGAAGATTATGTATCTTGTAATTTTATCTTTTCAAGATCAAAACTCCCACTTGCTTTTAGTAATTAAAAGACTATCTATAAATACTTAGCAAATAGAGCAATAATACAATATTCTCTTTTGGGACATTACAAAACACAATGACAATTCCTGACTCTAAGTTTGTTAATAACCTACTCATAAGCAGTTTAACAAATTCAGAACTTCATTTTAAGACTTAATGTGATTAATTATATTCCATAAAAAAATGGTGTCTTATTAATCTTCTAGATTGGAGTCTTATTGAGTATATCCAATCCATACTCAATTTTCTAACCTTGATAACTTTTGGAAGAAAAGAAGTCATAGTTATCTTTAATCAAACAATATAACAAGAGTTTGATTTTCCTAACTGAACATACCATAAACAACTGGTATTTCATTAGGATTAATATTGTAAGACAATCTAACAATATTTAAGATAACCATATTCCTTTTGGCTTATCTATTTACCAACTAGGTCATCTTAATGATATAATAGAATTTCCAAGCCAATTTCATGTCTTATAACACAAGTCCTTTTGATCACTAAGTAACTTCATGTCCATGTCTCAATAAGAAGACATAAACTGTTATAATCCCACTAGACGTTATAAATCATTGATCAACTCAATGACTTCTTGTACATGTCTTAATTAAAAACATAACAAGTTAACGTCATATTTTATTATAAATCTTGTAACAGTTAAAAGACTTCATGTTTGTGACTTTACAATAAAACATAAACATATTTCACTAAAGTATTCATGAACACCACCAATTTGGTTTCATTAGTAATTTCAAGTTAATTTATTCCTTCACAATAATGTAGGACTACATTATTTCTTTATTTATTTATGTCATTCCAATAACCTATAAATATTCAGATTTAAGTAGCATTAGATTACTTCATTCATTTATGTCATTCCAAGAATTCATAAATATTCAAATTGAAGTAGTCTTGTTATCATATTGACACATGTTCTAATAGGTGTCTAATTCAGAAACTGCAAATTATCCATGTACGGTCTCACGTAATCATGGAGATTTACCTTGTTGTTGCAATCTAGCTAAGCTCTCACATAACATAAATTGCAACACCAAGTGTTTCTTGAATTAGATGTGTATAAGCCATATTAGAACGTTAGTCTCTTACCTTGCAGTCAAGAGAATCCTTTAAATCATATCTTTATGAGTTGTTTCTTGCACACAATTAAAGATTTCTCTCACTTGTGCATGGAACAACCTCATATAGCAGATAAACAACACGACACACGTTTGCTTATGTGATCAATATTTTTGTGTCATAGATATTAGCATAACAAGTAGATGTAGGACAACAATGTCTAGTAAGGAAACGTACAAGACTATCCTTAAAAGTATGAGTGTCTATATTCGGAAAGTGATTATCTTGAGACATTCTAGAGATAATGTAGATTACTACTAAGATGAAAAAGCTTGTAGCTCCCACTGAATTACAGATCATTACAATAATTCCTTATTCAGTAATACACACAATACTCCCACTGGATTTGACAACATTATAAGTGTTTCATAACCAGTGAAACCAAATAGTGTACTATTTACTTTCCTACATCTTTAAGACACCCATACGTAACAGTTACTTAGGTATTAAAAGAGTGTATTCTACTATGTAAATAATGGACTATCCATTAATGCCATTAACTTGAAAAATTGGGCATGCAATTTCTTCCTTAATAGGTCTACCATTCCAACAATTGTATGTAGTACCTTTCAATGGTCAAAACAAAAGGAACTAGATAAAATATACTAGTTTGTCTTTTACCATTTTGCGATAATTAGTTCTAGCTTCTAATTTAATAACTCATAAAATGTGCAATAATCTTAACTATTAAAGTTTGCTATGAGTTATGTATTTAGAATTTAGACAATTCTAATTTTTTTTATCATACCTTTCTCATTCATGAAAAGGAACAGGATTAAGTTTCATGCTTCTCTCATGGAAAGGAGACTAGGTTTATCCTTTTAGTAAAGTTGACTCTAGCCAAAAACCCCTACGGGTGTAGGTCAATTTACCAATAAAAGAATATCTCACGTTTACGGTTTAATGTTGCATTAATACATTTAAAAGAATTTAAAAATTCAATATTAGTATTTTCGATAATACAAACTTTAAGAAAATTAAATACCAATTGGTTTATATTGATATGAACCATAGAAATTTCTTAAAGCTAGGATCCAAATTAACATAGTTACATTACATTAGTTGATCTGCTAGTTATGAAAGTATAAAATAAGGTAATTTGTCGAACAATAATTGGCAAACAATTTCCAATTCCTAGATCATTATGTGATTTACATTGCCAAACAATATTGCAATGTAAGCATGTTTTATCCCTATCTTATGCCTTGAGTCCAAGCTCTCACTTACAACTCAATTAAGTCATCTAATTTAAAGGACTGCAAATTAACATAGTTCCATTACATCAGTTGATCTGCTAGTAATGAAAGTATAAATTTACCATTCCATTGCAATCTAGTCCAATCTCTCACATGACGTAAATCACAACTTCAAGTGTTCTTTTAATTAGATGGCATTAACTTAATTTTAAGGGTACTAGTTTTTGATGTGTATAATAAAAAATATGTACGAAGAAGCATGCATACAACTTCGTATCATAAGATTTAATAAAAACCTTTTTATTAACCAATTCACTAATATTAAATTAACAAAGTTTTGATTGAGGTATTGGGTTCACCAATCAAAGAATTTACCTTTAATTGTCGTCCATTATATCGTACTTTTGCATAAGTCCAAAGACTTAGTGTTTCGGATAATTACCACAATGTGGCGCATGGAATTAAAGCTAATTCACCTTTAAGATGATTTTGTACTAAAAAATAGTCGTACTTGGTAGCTCCAATTTGACGCACAAAGGAGCGGAGAAACTAAGGTCAGCTTAAAACGCCAATTAAAAACCTGTTTCTTTCGGTTTGACAATTTAATGTCAATCCTCCTTATACCCCTCTTATAGTTTGTCACAATTGAGTGAGCCGTTCTTACTATTGGTACAAAACTCATCATCAATTAAACTATTAAAAATTTAACTCTTCAAAAACAATTCATTGTTTCACCATTATTCAGTCCATATTATTTTTCTATTCAAAAAATTACTCTTTTTGTTTATAAACATGTCTAACAAAAAATAAACAAAAACAAGTAATAAAAATAAAAAAAATAACACAACTAAATAAACACACATACCATAACAATTAATATATGAAAACATGTAGCCACATGCATACTTTATTCGATAAAGCTTATTAATAATCAATATCTAAGTTTATAACATATATATTTAACTAAGGCCCTCACTTACAAAAGGAATTGAACCACATGCATTTACGAATCAATTGTGTAAGCCATAATTAAATATATACCACATAACACGTAATTGATTCATTAATTATATTGAGGTCTTCCCCAATTCAAGAATTATCAATAAATAAAACATGTGTAAAACTTAACAATTAATTCATATAGCCAATTTAAACAATTTAAATTTTATCGACAATAAATCCATGCCAAACATGCACGTTTTCATGGATTCTACATAACAATTATTAGCACGTTGTCACAAGATCGCATATATAACACATAAACATAATATGTTAATCCTAGGGTTTCTAATCAAATTAAATATCAAAACCAAAACCCTAAAATCAATTAAAGGCAACCGGCCCTTAAAAGAAAATTAGGGTTCGATATGCATTGTTGGGAATTCTGCTAAGGAAGAATTCTGCTGATGGTTACTGCTGACGGATTCTGCTGAAGGCTTATGGATTCTGCTGAAGCATAGTTTCTGCCGAAGTATTATTTAGAGTATTTAGTTTCTGCGGATATAGATATTCCGTATACTTATTATAGTTTGTTATTCTTGAGGATATGCATGAGTTTTATTAGGAATGTATTGTGCATATCTTATTTAGTTTTTAGAATATACGTTTCTTGTGAAACGGTTTAGGGTTTCTTCTTCTAGGGTTCCTTGTCTATAAAAGGAACACGTTATTATGTAATATGTACGAGTTTGAAAAACAAGTTTTAGTATTAATAAAAGATCCATAGAGGATCAAAGTGTTCTTAGTTATTCGTGTTCTTACTTGTATTTGATTTCCGCTTTAGAATACAAGTATTAGAGATTTTCTATTAGTGTGTTTGTGATTACATAAACATTACTAACGATCCACGAGCGCTCAAAGATCTATCAAGGTCTTAGGTTCAACAAGTGGTATCAGAGCCTCAGGAGAGTCTCTGTGATACTAAGAACATCTTTTCTTTTACACCCTCTCAATCAAAACAACCAAAACGATGCCTGGATCAGACGATGGATCAGAAGTTAACAACAACAACAACAACAACGAAAACACCACATCTATGCAACAACTCACTCTCACCAACAGCAATGCAAAGTTCCCATACCTCAAGAAGGAAGAGTACGATTTGTGGGCTATGAAGATGCAGAACTGGATCACTAATATTGATTGGAATCTTTGGGAGATTGTCAAGAAGGGAAATACTTTGAAGAAGCACTTCAAAGATGCTGATGGTGTAGTTACCATTCTTGATCCTCAAACTGCTGAAGAGATTCTTACTATGCAGAGAGAGAATAAGGTTCGAACTATTCTCCTTCAGGCTATTCCAGATGATCACATTGGTGATTTTCACTACTTGGAGGATGCGAAGGACATCTGGATGGCTATAAAGGCTAGGTTTGGTGGAAACGATGAGTCAAAGAGGATGAGGAAATCAATGTTGAAACAGCAGTTTCAAGAATTCCAAATCTCTGAGGAAGAAGGTATTCACAAGGGATATGACAGGTTTCATAAGATTTTGAGTCAATTAAATCAGCTGAAGGCCAGGCCAGATAATGAGGATTGCAATGCAAAGTTCTTGCGATCTTTACCTCCATCTTGGTTGCATGTAAGCATTGCACTCAAAGCTAAAGGTGGACTGGATATGCTTACTTTTGATGATCTCTACAACAAACTTAAAACTCTTGAGCCCGATGTCAGAAGTCCCATTCGTTCATCCACTCCTAGTTACTCAGCTTTTGTGAGCACCACCTCCAATAAGATGAATCAAGCTTCAAGCCCAAGCTCCTCAGCATCATCTTCCTACAACAACACCAGACCCACTTCACAACCAAAGTCTAGTGGTGTATTGGAAGATGTACTTCAATCTTTTGTTGCTGATTATGATCATCAGCAGCAACTTGCTTTTGAGGACTTTGATCAGGTGGATCCTCTGGATATGGAAGAGATGAACTTGAAGTGGCAGGTGGCCATGCTCTCAATGAACATCAAAAGGTTTGAGAACAAGTCAGGGAGAAAGTTTGGTTTCAAAGGAAGAGACCCTGCTAGATTTGATAGGAGGAAGGTCAAATGCTATACATGTCAGCAGATGGGTCACTTCTCAAGAGAGTGTAAGGATAGGAAGACTGGTGATGAGGTTAGGTATTCTACCTATCAGCAGAATCATGTGAAAGATGGATATGCTAAAGCTTTGGTCACTCTGGATGATCATGTCAACTGGAAGGTGCATGAGCCTGATAATGATGAAGTTTCTGGTCCTGAGTTGAGTGGATTGCTGGCCAGCTATTCAACAGAGGATCAGCATGATCAAGTTGCCTTTATGGGCATCTCTCAGGTACATAATTGTGTTTTTGGTTGTAGTGAAAGATATAATGAACTTAAGGAGGCTTATGATGAATTGAAACCTAAATATAATAAATGTTATGTAGAAGTTGAGGGTTACAAACAATCTTTAAAAACTTTAGAAAAAAAAAAAGGTTTGGTTTCAAAAGAATCAGCTTGCTTATGATGAGAAGATAAGGGTGTTAGAGAGAGATTTACTATGTACTACAAATGAACTAAAATGTTGTAAAAAAGAAAAAGGTAAACTAGAGTTAGAGAATCAGGAACTAAAAGAGAAATTAGACAAGGAAATAGCTAATCATAAAATTTGGCTAATGTCAGGTGATAAGTTATCTAACTGTCTCTATAACACTCAACCTGTAAACTCTAATTTAGGCTTAGGCTTTAAAAAATATGTTGGTTTAGAGGCTAGGGATGATATGCGTAAATCTACTCCAGCAGGCTTAGCAAATTTTGTTAAAGAAGGAACATTACATGCTGTGCCTGGACCTATTAGGGGATAATTCATGCCCTCTACCAACACCACCTCAGACTTTGATGGATCACACCATCTTTATGGCAAAAAGTCAAATGACTTGCCAGACCCTGATTCTAATTCTACTGACTGTGTCTCTTGTTCTTCTAGTGACAAGTCCTCTGACCAAGGGTCTACTACCAGTTGTGATTCAAGTGAAAAGTCTGATCTTCCCAAGACCTCACCCAAGACCTCTCCAAAGCCTACACCCAAGACTCCCTACAAGCCTGTTAGAGTTGCTGCTGATGAATCAAATTCAAAGACAGTTTCTTCTGAAGACTTGTTATTTAATTCTTTGCAAAACAATGTTTTTAATTCTGTCAAAAACAATTTTGTTAATGTTAATGGTTTGAATACTTTTGCTTGTCATGGAACATCTTTCAATTTGAATAAATCTTCTAAAAGGAAGAAATGTTTTGTGTGTGGAAGTAAATTTCATTTGATTAAGGATTGTAATTTTCATGAGCAAAGAATGGGTGTAGGTAGTGGTCAAAATAAACCTAGACCAATGTGGACTAATGTTAAGGATATACCACCATATGTTCCACAAGCAACTCATAGGGCCAGCAATTCTGCTGATAGATATTCTGCTGATAGACATTCTCAATCTGCTAGGAGAAGATATGTTGCTAGACCATTTGTGCAACCCACTAGTTCTTATTTTCAGAATGGTTATTGGCCTGGATTTATTGACCCAATGTATATGGGTATGGGATATTGGGATACTGCTGTTAAGCCCTCAGCAGGTTGTTTTTGGACTCACAAGGGACCTAATTTTCATAGCAGGTCCAAGAACAATGGTGGATCTTATACATCTACATGGCCTAATTCTTATGATCCACAAGGCAGGCTCAAGTCAGTAATGACTTGAGTCTCCAAAGTATACTAACATTTGTATAATTTTGTTGTATATGTAGGATCATCCTTTGAAAAGTAAAGATGTAGGCATAGTAGATAGTGGTTGTTCCAGGAGTATGTCAGGTAACAGGGACATGATGCATGATTTTGTACCCATTCAAGGAGGAGGCAATGTGACTTTTGGTGGAGGAGATGGAAAAATCACTGGGTATGGAACCATCAGAACACCTAACTTGGACTTTGCGAATGTGCTCTATGTGAAGGAACTGCAACACTTCAACTTGTTCTCAATATCACAAATATGTGATACCAAGAACAAGGTCTTCTTCTCAGAGGATGAATGTCTTGTACTCACTAAAGACTTCAAGCTTCCAGAAGATACCACAATTCTGCTGAGAGTTCCCAGAAGCTACAACTTATACACATTCAACTTGAATGAAGTCCAACCTGAAGGTGATCTGACATGCTTGGTGGCTAAAGCATCCCTGAATGAGTCTACTAAGTGGCATAGAAGGATGGCTCATGTTAATTTCAAGACCATAAACAAACTCTCTAAGCTTGGTCTAGTTCATGGGATTCCCTCCAAAGTCTTCACCAATGAGCACAATTGTGTTGCCTGCAACAAAGGGAAGCAACACAGAGCCTCATACAAAGCCATTACTGCTGTAAGAACTATCTCAGAACCTCTTCAGTTGCTGCATATGGATCTCTTTGGTCCAACTCAAATCAGAAGTATTGACTATAAGTACTTCTGCCCGGTAATCACTGATGACTATAGCAGGTTTTGTTGGGTATTCTTTTTGAAAACTAAAGATGAAACATCTCCAATTTTAAAAGAATTCATTACCCTTGTTGAAAACCAGCTTAACAAAAAGGTTAAAGGAATTAGGTGTGATAATGGGACAGAGTTCAAAAATGCTGTTTTAATAGAACTTTGTCAGTCTAAGGGGATAAAAAGGGACTATAGCAATCCAAGAACCCCACAGCAAAATGGGGTTGCTGAAAGAAAGAATAGGACCTTAATAGACGCAGCAAGAACCATGCTTGCAGACTCTAAACTACCCACTATGTTTGGGACTGAAGCAGTAAGCACTGCTTGTTATGTTCTAAACAAGGTATCCATCACTAGACCTCATCTTAAGACACCTTATGAACTTCTCACTGGGAAAGTTCCTGATATTCATTACCTTAAACCTTTTGGCTGTCAAGTGACCATTTTGAACACTAGTGATCCACTGGGGAAGTTTGATGAAAAAGCTGATGAGGGGTATATTGTAGGTTATTCAGCACATAGTAAGGCTTATAGGGTATATAATTTAAATGCTAAAAAGATTGAGGAGACCCTTAACTTGAGATACCTAGAAGACAAGCCTAATGTTCAGGGTCAAGGTCATCCTTGGTATTTTGACATGGAATACTTAACCGATTACTTGGGCTATACTAGATATGTTGCTAACAAATCTGCAGGTTCTCAAGAGTCTCCCACTCACAATGCAAGTGCCCTGGATGTTGACTCAGATAGTGAGTCTGAGCATGATGAACAAACTATTGTTGTACCTTCTTTTTCTCCTAACCATTTTGCAGGTGATAGCTCTAAAGAAACTTCTGATGAGATTGAAGATGAGTCACACTATGCAGAGGACCTTGCTAGACTCAAGAAGCAGGAGCATGCAGCCACTCATGAACATGAAAAGCTTGGTGTGGAGTCTGCACAAGCAGTCAGTGGAAACCAGGATTCTGCTGATAGTTCTTATGTTTCCCCTGACATCACCAATTCTGCTGACAGTTCTCCTGAAGGTTCTCCCATTTCTCCTAGTGTGTCCACAGACTTTGAAGAGCCATATACACGTTTTCCAAGTCCTTCTGATCTTGGAAATCACCAACCCAAAGTTGGAATCTTCAACTCAGCCTCCTATGACAGTGATTATGGACCCAATGTGAACAATCTTGATACCTCAATAGATGTCAACCCCAATGCTACCAGAAGGATCAACATTGCTCATCCCCAATCAAATATTCTTGGTGATCCTCAGGCACCTGTTAGAACTAGAAGTAATGTGAAAAGTTCTAAGTATGGTCAAGTGGCTTTTCTTTCCTATGTCTCAAATCAGCAAAGGGACAATCACACAGACTTTAAGCATTGTCTGTTTGCTTGTTTTCTTTCTCAAGTGGAACCAACCAGTGTTTCTCAAGCTCTTGAAGACTCCAACTGGATTGAAGCAATGCAAGATGAGATGCAACAATTCAAGAATCAGAAGGTTTGGATACTGGTACCATTACCTGAAGGAAAGATTACAGTTGGGACAAAATGGATTTTGAAGAATAAAAGAGATGCAAGGGGTATTGTGGTCAAAAACAAGGCAAGATTGGTGGCACAGGGATTTAGGCAGGAGGAAGGCATTGATTATACTGAAGTTTTTGCACCTGTAGCAAGAGTTGAGGCCATTAGAATCTTCTTGGCCTATGCATCTTATATGGGATTCATGGTATATCAGATGGATGTAAAAGGTGCTTTTCTGTATGGTGAAATTGAAGAGGAAGTATATGTCACTCAACCCAAAGGTTTTGAAGACCCAGGTAATCCTAAGCATGTTTACAAGGTTGTAAAAGCTCTCTATGGACTACATCAGGCACCAAGAGCTTGGTATGCTAGGCTTTCTGCATTTCTGCTGAAGCATGGTTACAGGAGAGGTGCCATTGACAAAACACTCTTCATAAAGAAGAATTCCAGAGACATCAATCTTGTGCAAGTGTATATGGATACTGAATTACAAGATTTGAAGATTACAAAACCACGAGCAAGAATGAAGAAAGAAGAAACAATGAGGACTTATGATAAAATATTTAATTAGCTTTCATAGTAAGCTCGTTCCTGCTGCTCGTTACTGCTGCTTGTGTTATTAGTTAAAAAAAAAATTATTATTATTAATTATTAGTTGGTTCTTGAGATGGTTAGTCTATTCTTAAGGGGAAGCTTGTTAACCATCTACATGCATCATTTGAGGGGAAGCGTCTACGAGTTGCACAAGACCCCTATTAGAAGATTACAAAAAGGGGAAGAATAGTTATGATGTGCAGCTTATTATTGGTGATGACATTGTTTCTTCATGCAGATTGTTTTGTAATATCAAATAGGGGAAGATTGTTGGGAATTACAAGATTTGAAGATTACAAAACCACGAGCAAGAATAAAGAAAGAAGAAACAATGAGGACTTAAGATAAAATATTTAATTAGCTTTCATAGTAAGCTAGGTTTTTATGTAAACCCTAACCTCTCTTTTATATAAAGGGAGGTAGGGCGTTGGTTTTAGTATCCATTCAATAGAAAACTCTTTCAATGAGAGTCTAGACACACGATTATAGCGTGTGTATATTAGTAGTAGTAGTAGTTTATTTTACTTTCAATAAAGAAAACCTTGGAGTAATGTTGATGTTATTCTTGTTCTTATTCCGCTTTGCACATTAACATTACTATATCCTAGATGAGCTTAAACGATCTTCGCATGCATAAACCCTAAATCGACCAAACATGTATAACCAAATCAAAAATTCATTTTTTATGTGTTTTGATAATTAATTACACATTATAACGGCTCGTGATGCCACTGTTGTAATTATATAACATGACAATGCATAAATATAAACAATAAACATCAAGTAATCATGCGGAAGCGTATATGATCATATAATATCTAAATTAATTAACCAAACATAAAGTATGCGTACCTTTTGATTCTAGCTAAACAAGAATTAAATCTTCAATAAATCACCAAGAACCCTAATTAAGGTTTAAAAGTGGATTTATGAATTACCCCTTACCGTTTTGTAATTAAATCCAAGATTTAATCAATAGTGTGATTGAATCACGTTCTCGTATACACATACTAATACCAAGTAAACGTTTATGCTAGGTAAAAGAACGCAAAACAAAACCAAATGATTTGTTTATGAAAACCAAAAGTTGAAACCCTTATGAATAGGGGTGTTTGGCCGAGTTTTAGAACAAGAGAATAAAAACCAAAACCAAAGTTAATTGTGTGTACAAGATACTAATCAATGAACCTTTAGTTTTGTATTTATAGGATAAGTAAACTTAGGGAACAAGTTAGGGTTATGGGTTGGGTTCCCCTCCCCTTGGCCGATCGGATCATAACCCACAAGGGGGTTCTAGATCCTTCTTGTTCTCTAAATTATCCATATACAATACTTTCCTTTTATTCGTTTAACGGTCGTTAGTCATTATCCGTTAAAACTAATGGTCGTTATATATTTTGTGTTATTAATAATTATATATAACGTTTTATAAATAATTATTATTCGTTAACTCTTCATACGTAAAGTGTGCAATCCTGTGATCTCTAGTTCGATCCTAACACACATCTACTAATTTATGTCCACAAAACAAACAATGTCTACATCTAGTACCGCTGGAACGGGACTAAAAGGGGTCGTGGCCCACCCAAATTTTTTAGCCACAAGTATACTTTTAACTCTTACACATTGTAGTGATAGGCATTATTAGTACGGATCTTAAACAAAAATGTAAATTGGTCCCTCTAAAACAAATACGTTACAGTTTGACCCCTCCAATTAAACTCGTCAAGTTCCGTCTATAGCTAGTAGGGAACAACATAGTGTTTCACAACAACTTAGTGTATGACAACTGTTAGGATTCGTTACACTTTGAGGATATTAGTCCTTTAGCACTTAGTGTATGTGATACTTGAGTTAATATGATCAAGTACGCGAAATTTACTTAATCACACTTAGAAGGTAATTTGTTGTATGGAAATGGAACAGTGATGCTTATGAGATTAACAAAGAACACAAAAAGTATTTCACCAAACGATTAATATTATTGATAATGATACAAAGGTTTGATGTTGTTTTTGTTGTAAGTTTTAGAAAAATTCTATCAAGTTCTAAGTAAGCACACTTGACTACTAAGTTAAGATATTCTTTTATAGAACAAGAAGATCTTTACAATATATTGTTAAGTCACATCAAGTCTAATCGAACTACTTGCTATCTTATCTTATGTGTGTAATAAACTAAGATACAACATGTATCTATGTTTACAACTTGGTCTGTGAGTATAAGATAAGGACTGAGCACGTGGGGTAAGATATTATCTACCGTGTATATTTGACTTTAGTCAACCAAACTTAACCTTGAACGAGCAGACTTAATTTTGTATTCACCAGAATTAACACTAGCAGACTTAATCTTCAACGACCAGACTTAACCAGGTAGCAGACTTAACTACGATTAACACTAGCAGACTTAACCACCAGACTTAATCACTTAGAGAATTTCCCGATACTTAATCTTCAGAATATTTAATTCTCAACAATCCTCCCCTAAACATGTGAACCCTTTCCAACATGTTTTTCTGAATTGAATTTCTGATTGTGAGGATCTTTCAAACACTTCTCTGTTCTGAGAGATCAGTAACTCATCTGCTTTCTGTTCTTTGACTTTAACAATATCAATACACATCTTCAGTCTTCAAACATTGACCTAAAAGATGGTGCAATTTCCTTGGATGGAGGAATTATAAGAGGCAATGGTGTTGTGTATCTTGGATGCTTGTTTCAACAAGAGAAATCATCTTTCAGCATGCCTTTGCAAGTGATGAACAAACGTAGTGAACTGAAATTGAAACTGAAAGCTCCTAGATAGAACTTTCTCCTTTGAAATGCTTCATCCCTTCTGAATATGTAAAATACACCAGAATGGTGAACTTTCTGTTCTTGTCATTTTCAACTTCCATATCATCATCTTGTATGCTCTTGTCTTTTCCTCCCTTTCATTGGTTAATCTTCCTTGAGATATTCCTCCCCTGAGTATAACATTTCCTCCCCAGTGAGTGTCTTTCCTCCCCTGTTTGGAAGATTTCTCACCATTATCCCAACATCATCTGATCTACCAATTAGAACTTGTTTTCAGACAATGTTGTACATGTAGCCATCAATTCCTTAAGAGTTTAAGTTTCTGCCCTCATCACTTCTAGGTGTGTTAACTCCTATGAGAGGTGATTCATTGGACATTTGACTCATGATCCATCAATGGATGGTTTTTTCTGAATCCTTTGAAAATCCTTGTTTAAGAAATTATTTGACTTAGCAGTATGTTCATGATTTTAGAATTGAAAAATCATACTGCTTTCAACCATTTTGAAGGGATTAAGTGTGTAACAGACACTTAATCAAAATTTCGGTTTAAAGCAACCTCTGGTTGTGTGAGAACCAATGTTTTTCAGTTATAAATAACTGCCTGTGTAAAGATAAACCTATTCAAAAGGCTTTCTTGATAGGGTTTCCAGCTCATAGCAATTGTTACCTCTAACACAAGTGTTAGATTCACTTTTACTAGCTGTTCTTTCTATCAGATGTCCTTAGACTTGCTCATTATACTTAAAAGTATAAAATGATAGAAAGTGAGTTCAGTCAGTTACTTTCTGACCAACTAAGTCATCAATTCAATGTGAAATATCATAATCAACCTTTAAGAAAGAAGTTTTAAGGAGGTTTGAAATTCCCAAACTCTTTCTATCATAAACCTATTATGTTAGCAACTTTGTATAACATTCTGCTGCTTCCGTTTCACTTGAAACATCCTTTTTGCTCAAAGTTCATTCCTGAAAATGTTAGTCCAAAACCAAGAAACAATATGCAAAGCATATGTCTTATAGCAGCATTATCATATGACTAACATAATAAACTTTTGCAATTTACTAGTATTATTACCAGTAATTCTGAAACATATTCTCTCTTTGATGGTAACATATCCAATGATTTAAAAATGTGATATGTTGTTAGTTATGTGACTTGAACATTCATTATTTGAGTATCCATGATATCCTTGTTTAGCATTTGAATGTTCCTGCACATGTATAAAGAAATTAGTTTTCTTTGGGGATCCAAGCCATTACTGACTTGGATCTGCCTCTTGCATCAATGTAATCAATCCTTTTTAAAATGATTGATGCACCATTGGGTTTAATTGGTCTCCAATCCCAACATGCTGAGGACTTAACAACATTTGCCTTCTTTTCCCTAGCAGTAGAACCTTTAGGTTTCCAAATTTGTTTTTGAATCACTGCTTTTGATTGAAAAGGCCTTCTAGTAGTTTTTAATGCATATTTAAACGTTGATTTTGCATTTTTAACTGCTGGTTTTGGGTAAACAGACTTAAGTGGTCGAACAGACTTAACTTGTTTTAAGCCAGACTTAATTAAGTCTGTTTTGGGTTTAGTTCTGTTAAGATTAGAACTAGAGTGAAAGAGAGCTTGAGGAGTTTGCCTTTTGAAATTCACTCTATTGTTTTCATACCCAGATACCCATTGGTTGCAGAAAGCTGTAAGATGGTCAAAACTTCCACAAGTGAAACAAGCTTTGTTGTAAAATCCAAAGTCATCATTTTGGTGAGACTTAAAGGTATTCCATTTTCTATGGTCACCTTTGGGCTTGTTTGTGGACCTATATTGTTCAAAATATCTTACTGGTTGCCTAACATGTTTTACATTGGACTTAGGTCTATCAGTATGATTTCTAACCAACTTAGGAACACTTGTTCCTACTTTCTTAACCACTTCAGGTTTAGACATAACCTGTTCATCTTCTTCATCATCAGATGTCCAGTCTTCAATGACTACTTTATCTGATCTTATATCAGAGGACACCTTGTCCTCAGAGAGTGAAGTTTTACTTAAACTTTCACTTAACTCCTTAGGCTCAACAACAACTACATTGGTCTTTGGTTGTACACCATATTGTAACTTTGGTAGTTGAAATTCAGGTAAGCCTGAGTATTCTAGGTCAATCCCTGGGGGTTTAGGGATACCTCTGTATGGAGGTGGGAAACTCTTATATCCTAACCCTGACTTGGCTCTATTAATCACTTGACATTCTATCATGTTGGTGACACCTCTAGACGCATGTTCTAGTGTCTGTGTAGTCAAATGAATGTTTCCATTTTTCTTTTTGACCCTATCAAAGGCCTCTCTTAAAAGCTTAATTTCAGCATCTTTAAAGAATATGTCCTGTCTTAGGAGAGCTTTGTCATCAGAAAAAGCAAGTTCATTTTCTTTGTAGTATAAGATCTGCTTTTCTGTTGATTCTAAACCGCACTTATAATTAATGTAGTTTTGATGAGTTTTGCTTAATGGTTCATGATATGAGGGACATTTAGTGGCAATAGTTGGGAACTTAAGCAATATCAAATCAGGATAACATACAGAAAAATACTTGTGTTTATGTTTAGAGCATGTATCTCCCCACGGGGTTGAAACGTATAAAAATGTAGGACTATGAACTTACCTCAGAAAATAGTCCTCTGAAATGAAAAGTCAAATAGTAGCAATGTGTGGCACCAACACGCGACCTAAATTAGTATGGCAATTCTTAGTTTACAATTATGCGTACTCACGACTCAAAGTGTTTAACTAAGTTTAAGTGTTTACAAGTGGTTGTGTTTAATGTTGCTTGTGTGGTAAATGCCTAAAGTTTAAAAATAAAAATATATTTGTAAGTATTGGCTCTTGGACAAATGTACAATTATATATAAAAGTATATAAAAGTATTCGTTGACGAGTAAGTTTCCGATTCGGGAGTAACCGGACAACTATGTACAGAAAGTGTTCACAATAAAAGTGTTTGTGAAAAATCATGCGTTGTCGGTAATGTTATAATAAATACTTTATGTTAAGTATTTATATTAATAACGTTACATGTTACGATATATATTTATAAATGTGTGTGTGTGTATATATATATATATATATATATATATATATATATATATATATATATATATAATATATATATATATATAGAGTCTGGTTCTAGAGAAAAGTTGATCTTGGTAGAAAAGTGAGAAAAGTTACATTTTGACAACCACAGGGTAGAAGGCGACAACAGTTGAATCTTCAGGGTCAAAAATGAAAAGAAACAAAAAAAAAAGAAGGAAACAGCTTTGTTAATACAGATCCAAACACACAGTTATTATTTTCTCTCAAAATTCAAACAAACACTCCCGTTTCAAACACACACACTCACCAGTCACCACCACCACCACCACCGTCGCCACCATGTCCATCGCCACCATCCCCATCGCCACCATCATGTCCACCATGTACACCAAAATAACATTGAAATCGAACCAGAGATATCAGACAATTGTAAGTTTTTAATTGCAGATTTTTTAATTTTTATGTTATTTTAGCTCATCATCTTGAAATCTATAAAATCATGAGTGTTATTGTGCAATGGAATGACATTTAATGGATTTGTATGTATAATATTACATTTTAGTGCATCTGTGTAAGTAATATGTATTAGCATTTATTTGTGTGAATAAGTGCATCAGTATAAAAATTATGTAACAACTGTAGATGATTAGATTATAAGGAATTCGATTTACAGCATCTTTTTGTTAGATTAGAGCATCAATTGTTTAAATGATTAATGCATCAGAAATTCATGATATTGCATCTGTTAGTATGATTAGAGCATCAATTTGTTTGGTTATTGCATCTGAAATAAATGTCACAACATTCGTTGATGCATCCATTGTGTATTATTAGTGCATCTGTTTGTTTGGTTATAAGGAATTCGATTTACAACATCTTTTTGTTAGATTAGAGCATCAATTTGTTTAAATGATTAATGCATCAGAAATTCATGATATTGCATCTGTTAGTATGATTAGAGCATCAATTTGTTTGGTTATTGCATCTGAAATAAATGCCACAACATTCGTTGATGCATCCATTGTGTATTATTAGTGCATCTGTTTGTTTGGTTATAAGGAATTCGATTTACATCATCTTTTTGTTAGATTAGAGCATCAATTGTTTAAATGATTAATGCATCAGAAATTCATGATATTGCATCTGTTAGTATGATTAGAGCATCAATTTGTTTGGTTATTGCATCTGAAATAAATGTCACAACATTCGTTGATGCATCCATTGTGTATTATTAGGGCATCCGTTTGTTTGGTTATAAGGAATTCGATTTACAGCATCTTTTTGTTAGATTAGAGCATCGCGAGATAGATTGATGCATCCATTGTGTATTATTAGGGCATCTGTTTGTTTGGTTATAAGGAATTCGATTTACAGTATCTTTTTGTTAGATTAGAGCATCGCGAGATAGATTGATGCATCCATTGTGTATTATTAGAGCATTGCGGGCATTTATTTGTTTGATTAGTGCATCAAAAAAATGTGTTACGGCATCTGTTAGTATGACAATAGTATCATGTTATAAGTTCGGGCATCTGTTTGTTTGATTAGTGCATTTGTTTGTTTGATTGTTGTTCAACTATCATAAGTACAAGTCACCTAACAGTAGTGTTGCGTCTGTTTTAAGCACTCGTTCTTTCGAACAGATTTATTTAATTGCATCCGTTTGAGGTACTTTAGTGCATCCGTTTGAATGATTCTAATAAACCGAGTCTTTAAACTTAGAGAGTGATGACTAGAGCATGTGTAAAAATCAGTATCTTGATGTTCAGAATGCGAGTGATGAGGCAAGTAAGGTAGCATATACTCTCATTGGTCATATGCTAAATGATTTTTCACAAATAGAAGGATGCGAACTAAGCTCTGGTGATAGGTCTCATCTCGGAGTTGGGGCTGTGATTTGAACCCAAAGATACTTTTACCCACTCTCTTGATTTCCTTTTTCTTTTTATTCCCAGTTATTTTTAGTAAATTCGTTCTAGTTGGGAGGTTATGCAGATGGTAGCAAGTATAAGTGTCAAGCATAGAGTATTCGGAGTTAGTAGCTTACTTGCATATTATATCCAGCTGATCAGTAAACCATCAAATTTAGCATTTTTTAAACTCTGCTTTGAAACCTACAAACCAAATAATAATAAGCAAAGACTTGCTTATGAGAAAGCTAGAGTTTTGATGGGTGGAATATTTTGACATATGTAGATTCATTAACTAGAAAAAAGCTTACTGAGTTCAATATGAAGGACGTTCGTGGCGCACTAGAGAAGCCAATGGACTTAAATCTGAATGGACAGGATCCGGGCGAGGAATTATTGGCAAAAATGTCGGAAGAAGTGCTTAAATCAGATTGTGATCTGAAGAACAAGAAGATTATGAGTTTGGAGACTCAAGTATCTGAAATGAAAATATTAAAGAAGCAGTTAATGGGTGGTTTAAAAGCTATGCAAACCTAATGCACAATCATCTATGAATGTCTAGATAAGGTAAAAAGTGACATGGAGGTGGTTAACGGTGCAAAAGATTCTCAAAATTGCAGCCAACAAGATTCTTGAAAAGAAGTTACTTAAGGTGGAGAGCTATAACAAGAAGTTAGAGCTACACTTGATCTTGAGAACATAGTTTTGCTGTCAAAAATGTAATCAGGCCATAGATGGTGCCAATGGATTTCAGAATACCCATCAACCAAAGCGATATGAATCTGCAAAATTTAACCTTGATCAGGTAAAATCTACGTGTCCATCCTCCTTCATATGTGACATTCACAATTTTTACTTCTCTTACTTCTCTTGGTATTTTCTCACTCTTTGTTGAAGTGATGCTGGTCAACTCGAGACTGCAATAAGTATGTTAAATAAAATTACAAGGACTTCTGAATCAAAGCATAAATCCATATCCCTTCTCTTCTTTTGGGAGCAAAACTATGTTCTCAAGATTAAATCTGGAGTTTGGGCTGATTCTTTGAGCCATGGACTAATTGATCTCAATATATCTGGACGTAAGCTTTACTTTCTTAGTCATTGATCTCAATATATCTGGACGTAATTGATCAAATCTGGAGTATTTTCAGGTTGTTGGTTTAAATATGCCGAGTGTTGAACTATATTACTCATAGTATTTAATCTAAATGAAAAGAAGGCTCAATCAGAGTTTGCGCCTGTTTTAACATGTATGCTTTAATAGGCAAAACGTTAACTTAGTTGTTACTGCGATGATTTAGTTATATTTCTACTGCAACTGTATCTGTTATATGCATGATGACAATGTGAAGCAGCTGCTACTTGCATTAACTGCATCTAATGTTAGGTGTTAAGTTTACTATCAATACTCCTGTTTGTCCAGTGTTAGAAGTGTTAAATGGGCAGCTTGATTAACGGGTCATTATGGGTATGGGTTAAAATAAGCAGTTTTTTTGGATTGATTAACAGGTCAAAATGTGTATGTTTAGTGCATCCGTTTGTATTTTAGTGATAATGATGTGACTGTCTAAGTATTTAAGCAAATTAAGAACCGGTTATTGAAGATGTGTTGAACCGACGAGCCAACCAAAAAGTTGTTTTAGAAACTATAGACTTGTGCCATTTTTACTGTAATATAAATTAGATACCAAGTTAAACTGTAAATAGATACTATGTGGTTCTTTTTAGCTTTTATTGATGGGAAGAATGTTGGTGTCTGTTAACTATTACCTTGTATATATGAGACCGAAACTTAGTTCTAAAGATGGCAATATGGGTGAACCTAACTCCAATTTGAATCAGGCTGCGGTTGGTTTAAAACCAGGTTCTGTTGGTGGGATCGAAGGTCCTGATTGCATATTTGTGGCGTACTCAAATCTGTTTCACAATTTAGAAGTTATTTTGGCGCGGGCCTAGTGACTAGCCTTTCCCCTTGCACGTCAGTTGCTCTACCGTTGACCCTTGGTTATATTGGTAATAAGCATTAAATTTGACGCTTTATAAGCTTTACCTTTGTGCGTAACCATTGTCGCTGGTTATGTGTAATGCTGATGTCTGATGTTCAAGTTATTCAGATGCATTTGAATCTCGAAAAAGTAGAGCACAGGTAATTGATCTGTTTTTTCGTATGCATTTTACCTTTTTTTGCTTTGACTTTATTAGAGGTGACAGATGGCATTTGGATCTAGAAAAAGTTGAATTTGTATTCTAATTGTATTTTGCATTGGTCAAGTTGTTTGGCCGTGCAAAGTTATTATTTTCAGAAGTTCTTAATGCATTGACTCAGATGGTAGAGAAGAAATTTGGAAAGACCATCAGGCAATAGTAGCGCAAATATGTCACCATCAAGACGTCAATTACCAGATTTGGAAGAGATGTTACAAAACGAAAAGGCGGAATTTGAGGTACCTATCAATTATACGTTTTATCTAATATGACTTTATTAAGGCAAGACCTTGCATGAATTATCTTGCGATTTGTTACTGGAGGAGTCACTTCGAAAGGTTTTAAACCAGGAGGGGAAGAAAGACCAACCCACGATTGATATACTGGAGATCAACCATTTGCGAAGACAACTTCTCTTCCAATATTACGTGTGGGACCATCGACTAGTTCATGCAGTTAGTATTAATATCAATGGTCCCCGCAATGATATAAATGACTTGAGAATGTTTATTTAAGAAAGTTGTATTAATATCAACATGGTTAGACCAAACGAGATCGATGCTAGTGAGAATGTTTATTTAAGAATTTGTGATATAATTTTATTTAAGAATTTGTGTTATAATATCAACTGACCTGTGTTTGCATGCGTGTGTTTGTATATCTTATGTCTTCAAAAACTGTTTTTGTATCTTCTTGTTTTCTCAACATGCAAACTATAAGAAAGTGGCGCTGTGTTGGATTCTTGAAAACCAAATAAGCTCGAATAAGCTGGATAGCTTATTGGAGCCTTTTTGACCCAAAAATCCAAACGAAGCTAAAAGCTTTAAACCGAGTTAGTGTAAGTTTTAATAAGCTTGTTAAAGTCACTAATAAGCATTTTTAATCCATAATGGCTTATAAATAAGACTTCGTGGGTTGGGCCTTATGGCTCGTTATGGGTTTTGATTTGGGTTAAGTTTAAGCCGACGAGGAAATAAGTTCATAAGCTTGTAAAATACTTTTTATAACTTTGAAAGGTAAGCTACTTAGCCACGAGTAAGCATTGTAGGTCGGATGAGCATTTGTCCACGAAAGCCAAGACTTAAGCTTTACGTTCTCTTTAGTTGTTTTAGTTTTCGAAAGCCATATACATCCCATGTTAGCTTCTTAGGTGGCTTAAATGATGTGAAATCTGTACGATTTCATAGAGCTCTTTAGTGTTAAGTCATTTCAAAGAAACCACACAAGTTTCTTTTTCAACACAACAAAACTGATCTTGTAT
The DNA here is from genome assembly GCA_021014915.2 of Artemisia tridentata subsp. tridentata. Lineage (NCBI taxonomy): Eukaryota > Viridiplantae > Streptophyta > Magnoliopsida > Asterales > Asteraceae > Artemisia > Artemisia tridentata. The sequence goes on from CP139501.1 coordinate 244,015,433, forward strand.
ATACTTGCATGTGTATACGTATGTATGTATAAAGATGTATGCATAGCTTTTAAGAGAAACTCATTATATCATGTAGGAATAGCATACGATAATCAGATATAACAATAATGATACAATACATGAAAATACAAAAAATTGTAAACTAAAGTTACAAACATAAACATAAACAAAATCTAGAACCGATTCAAGAACATGATCGAGGAACGTGTTTGACACGCTTCCCTTAAAACAGATTCGCCGCCAATTCGCCGTCTGTTTCCCAGGGTACAACGATCGGAATAGTATGTTGTACTGCCGGATATGACTTACATGCCTGAAATTCTCATGGAGGTCAAGTATGTTCATGTGAAAGTGTGTCTTTCATCTTGGTGTTTTTCCTCATGTCTTTTGCTACAACTCACATGTTATACTTATACACCCAAAAGAAACCGAAGGTGTAATGACTAGTCATTAAACCCATTAAACCCGTTAAATGACATTCAAAGTCACTTTATAAACATCATTGAGCATGTTAAATGACATTCAAACTCATTTTTTATGATGTCATTAACTAAGATGATGTTACAATTTTAACTCATAACGGGCGAATGTGGTTTCATTCCAAGCACATCATTTTGAGAGTCGATATCTCATTCACACTAAATTTGGTGAAACCTAAGTAATTCACCAAAATTTTCCAACATATCACATATGCATGAGACTAAAGTTTAAGACAAGGTTTAAAACAAGTTTGGAATTTGGTTTCTTACAGTGAGGTTGGATGAATCGAACGAGAAGAGAAAGACCACGAGACCCTTATAACCCAAGCTTCCAAACCTTTACCCCAAGATTACCCAAGATTAACTTCTAGTTTTCTAATAACCAAAAAAATGTTTTTCTCCTTTTCTTCCTTTGCTACTGCCGAATGTAAGAGAGCAAATGAGGTGGTTTTGGTGCTTTTTTCTTGTGGTGAAAGTGAAGTGGTTATAGTGTCGCTTAAGTAGGGAAATCTTGCATAGGTTTAGGGGTTTGACATTTGATGCTACTATTTAACAGATGAGGAGCAGAAGCAAATGGGAGAATGATGACTATATCTGCAGAGGATTAATTCTCAATGGTATGTCGGATACTCTTTTTGACATTTATCAGAATGTTGAATCTTCTCGAGAACTGTGGGATTCCTTGGAAGCCAAATATATGGCTGAGGATGCATCAAGTAAGAAGTTCCTTGTAAGTAATTTTAACAATTACAAAATGGTCGATTCTAGACCTGTCATGGAACAAAACAATGAACTTCTTAGTATACTTGGTCGATTCACACAACACAAGATAAACATGGATGAGGCTATTTCAGTCTCTTGTATCATCGATAAATTACCTCCTTCTTGGAAAGATTTCAAGCATATGCTAAAGCATAAGAAGGAGGAATTAACTCTTGTTGAGTTGGGTAGTCATTTGCGCATTGAAGAATCACTCAAAGCACATGAAAGTGACAAGCCAAAGAGCAGCAATGCTGCTGGTCCATCAGTTGTCAATTTGGTGGAGCATAACAACTCCTCCAGGAACAATGACAACAAGGGCAAACGTAAGCATCAGGATAACACCAAAACTGATCCAAACAAGAAGTCAAAAGCTACTTGTTGGAAGTGTGGTAAAACGGGACACTTCAGGAAGGATTGTAAAGGTGTTAAGATTGGCAATAAAACCAATGGATCAGGCACGAGTGGATCTGGGAATGGTAACACCAATTCCCTGAAAGGTCAGAATATATTTAATAAGTCTTTTGAGATTTATTATGTTACATATATATCTGAATTGTACTTTGTGCAGGATGATGATGTTGCGTGGTGGGTTGACTCTGGAGCAACAATCCATGTGTGTAAAGATAGAATCTGGTTCAAGACCTACGAGTCAATGAATGATGGTTCTATTCTTCATATGGGAAATGAGTCAACAGCCCTGGTACATGGAAGAGGATGTGTTGATTTGAAGTTTAGTTCTAGAAAGATTGTTTCTTTGTTTAATGTTTTACATGTTCCTGATATTAGGAAGAACTTAGTTTCTAGTAGTATTTTGAATAATTGTGGTTACAAACAAGTTATTGAATCTGATAAATTTGTGTTATCTAAACATGGTGTGTTTATTGGTTTTGGTTATTTATGTAATCAAATATTTAGACTTAATATTGTTCATGATATGGTTGATTTTGCTTTTATGTCGACATCTAAGTTTTATGATTCAACCCTTTGGCATGCTAGACTTGGCCATGTTCACTTTAAAAGGATGCAAGATATGTCTAAGGATGGGTTAATCCCAACATTTGACATGGACACTGAAAAGTGTAAAACTTGTATGATGAACAAGATAACTAAGAAACCATTTCAAAGTGTAAAACGTGAAACTAATGTGTTGGAACTGATTCATAGTGACTTATGTGATTTACATGCTACTCCCTCTTTGGGGAATAAGAAATACTTTGTGACTTTTATTGATGATGCTTCTAGGTATTTTTATGTTTATCTATTACATGCTAAGGATGAAGCATTAGATAAATTTAAAGTATTTAAAACTGAGGTTGAATTGCAACAAGAGTCCCTGATCAAGAGATTAAGGACTGATAGGGGAGGTGAGTACATGGATACTCTGTATTTTCAGTCTGTTGGTATAATCCATGAAACGACTGCTCCCTATACTCCTCAGCAAAATGGTATTTCTGAAAGGAAAAACAGGGTGCTGAAGGAGATGGTTAATTCCATGTTGTCCTATTTTGGGCTGAGTCAAGGGTTCCAGGGTGAAGCTATGTTAACAGCTTGCTATTTATTAAATAGGGTTCCCAAAAAAAGGAACAAGACAACCCCTTATGAACTCTGGACTAAAAAGAAACCCAACCTGAATTATCTCAGGGTTTGGGGTTGTAGGGCTGTTGTAAAACTCCCTGATCCAAAGCTAAAAACTTTGGGTGAAAGAGGCATTGAATGCATCTTTGTTGGATATGCTGAGCATTCCAAGGCATATAGGTTCTATGTTATTGAACCTAATGAATCTGTTTCAATTAACTCAATAATTGAATCAAGGGATGCAATCTTTGACGAGAATAGATTCTCATCAGTCCCTAGACCAAGTCAGAGGATTCCTAATGGAACTGATGATGTTGGTGTATCTGAGATCTCTGATGAGGTCCCTGATGAGGTTGTGATTCAACAATCTGAACCTGAGCTCAGAAGGAGCACAAGGGTCAGGACTCCAAAATCATTTGGACCTGAGTTTCAATTGTACTTAATTGAAGGAACAAGGGATGAGGTCTCTAACTAACACTCCTATTGCTTTAATGTTGAGGATCATCCCAAAATATTTGATGAAGCAATGAAGTCCCAGGATGTTGCTTTCTGGAAAGAAGCAATAAATGATAAAATGGACTCCATCATGGGCAACAACACTTAGGTGTTGGCTGATCTACCACCTAGTTGCAAGCCTCTAGGCTGCAAATGGATTTTCAAAAAGAAAATGAAGGTAGATGGAACTGTTGAAAAGTTCAAGGCTAGACTAGTCATTCAAGGCTTTAAACAAAAGTCAGGGATAGACTATTTTGATACTTATGCCCCTGTGGCTCGTATCAGTACCATAAGATTGCTGATTGCCTTGGCATCTATTCACAATCTAATTATACATCAGATGGATGTGAAGACAGCATTCTTGAATGGTGAATTGGATGAGGAGGTTTACATGAACCAACCTCAAGGCTTCATCATGCCTGGCAATGAAAACAAGGTGTGCAAACTGATTAAGTCCTTATATGGACTAAAATAGGCACCTAAGCAATGGCATCAAAAATTTGATGAAGTGGTTTTGTCTAGTGGTTATTCACTTAACCAGTCTGACAAATGTGTATATAGCAAATTTGATGAATCTGGTAAAGGAGTCATCATTTGTCTATATGTTGATGACATGTTGATCTTTGGCACTGACCAAAATCAAGTTGACCTAACAAATGAATTTTTGTCATCAAGGTTCTCCATGAAGGATATGGGGGAGGCTGATGTTATCCTTGGTATAAGGATTAAACATGAAAGTAACAAAATTTCAATTTCTCAGTCTCATTACATTGAGAAGGTGTTGAGGAAATTTAATTACTTTGATTGTACTCCAGTGAGTACTCCTATGGATACAAGTGAGAAGCTCTTTCCTGATACTGGTAAGGCTGTATCTCAACTTGAGTATTCTAGGGTGATTGGTTGCTTAATGTATGCCATGACTTGTACTAGACCTGACATTGCATTTGTTGTGGGAAAATTGAGCAGATATACTAGTAATCCTAGTGCTCATCATTGGCAAGCAATTCAGAGGGTACTGAAGTATTTGAAGAGAACTATGGATTATAGTCTTTCAGTGTTAGAAGGATACACTGATGCAAGTTGGATCAGTAACACTGAAGAAAATTCGCCTACTAGTAGCTGGGCATTCCTACTTGGTGGAGGTATAATTTCTTGGGCATCCAAGAAGCAAACTTGCATCACCAGTTCTACTATGGAATCTGAATTTGTGGCTTTAGATGCTGCTGGTAAAGAAGTTGAATGGTTGAAAAACTTGCTTCTTGAGATTCCATTGTGGCCTAAACCTATAGCACCTATTTCTATCCGTTGTGATAGTGTTGCTACATTGGCAAAGGCTTATAGCCAAATGTACAATGGGAAGTCTAGACACTTAGGTGTCAGGCATAGCATGATTCGTGAGCTTATCATGAATGGGGTGGTATCTATAGAGTTTGTTAGATCTCAACATAACTTAGCTGATCACTTGACGAAGGGTTTGGCTAGAGACTTGGTTTTAAAGTCTGCAAAAGGGATGGGTTTAAGTCCAACTTAGTTACTGAATGCTAAGACACCCAACTCCCTCCTGAGGAAACTTGGGAGCTGAGTTCAATATGGAAAGCTGAACATTTAGTGGACTGGAGCATATGTTTATTTTCATCCCAAGGTTGTGCTCAGAACCTGCTGAAAAGGAGGATGAAGTCTTTACTTCTCAATGGTTAATTTTCTTTGAAAAAGTGCTTAGCAGAAGCATGAATAAAGAGGAACCACCTATGTAAATGTTGAAGTTTTGCCGCTTCAGGAAGCTTTGGACTTTTTGCTTTTACAACATTTATGAATTGGATATGGACACATGGCTTGTATAGTGTCAGGAGTATTTAAGTGTTTGAAAATGTATGTGTATTTTATCTTTAGGTATTCAAATGGGTTGAAGGGTTCAATTCTTTGGAACACCCTGATTCTCGAATATTTGAACGTGTAATGTACTAAGATGAGAATTCAATCTTCAAGATATTTTCATTTATGCATATGTTTTGTTTTGTGTTTAATCTACATGCAAAGGAAGTGAACTAAATTTGGGGAGGATTGTTGGAAAATTTAGTGCACTTGAGGGACTAATTCACACCTGGTAATGGGCTTGGAGGTACGGAGTGTACACCCATCAGGTCACTGTTTACCCTGACTCAATTAGTGGTTTTGGTTCTACTGCTAGTGTTATTGATACTACTGCTGTGCAGAACATTCTGCTGCTAGTGTTAAGACTACCAGTTTCTACTGCTAGTGTTAAGACTTCCAGATCAAAGTTAGTACTGCTAGGCTAAGTTAGTACTGCTGTACATAACAGTTAGTACTGCTGGACTTAACAGTTTGTACTGCTCGTTTAAACCACTGATCCCTGATATTATGGAAACTGTTATGGTATGATTAATGGGCCGTTAATTATTCATAATTCCATGGGCTAGGGTTTGAGTAATCTCTATTATAAATAGAGATCATAACTTTACTGCATGGACATACAACACATAAAACGCTAAACACTTGAATACGTTTTGGTTCTTGATTTGTGCCTAAAACAAGAACATCACTTGGTCTTATCCCATAGAGATATTCGTGTAACCCAGGCATAGGGTCGAATAGTTTCTATTGGAAAGTGATTACACGATTTCAAGTGAATATCCGGTACCTTGATTATTGATTATCTTTACCCTGATCTGGGAACACAACGACACAAAGAAACCAACATTTAGATGTATGCATGCATGTTCTAAATGTTGAAACGTGGGTTATGTCTCGTAGTAGTTGACGAACAAAATTCGTAGATGCAATGTAAAAAAATAATAATAAATTAACTCGTAAAAAGGGTTAATTAAACTTTCAATTTGAATTGCTTTGAGTTTAACATTAATTAATGACTGAAAAACTACAGGATACTACAATATACGTATGAATAGTCATTTTTATTGGAAAATGATTTTAAAAATAATGGCGCGAGTTAAAAGGTCTTGAGAAAATGTTTCGACGCATAAACGAGCCCCGGAAGCTAGGAACGAGAAAGATAGTTAAAATAACAAAAGTGACCCCTTGCACCAAGTTACAAAACAACCCCTATACTTTGATAATTAGCAAAATTGGAAAATTGTGTATTATAAATACCCCATTATACCATTTCTAGGGTTTTGTTGATTCCCTTGAAAACCCTAGCCGCACCACCTAGCACCACCACCTCTGGCCACTAGCGAATGCCACCACCACCACCATATCATTCCATTTCCACCACTAATCACCACCACTAATCCCTTGTATCTTCCTTTTGTGAACCGTACGCGCCTCCATCACCGCGTTTTTTTTTTCGTTGGGTAAGTCGAGGGTAAAGTTAGATCGGGTCCAAAAGATTCATAAAAACACCGATTCACCACTTGTGTGAACCGGTGTGGGTTCAAAACGTATAGAAATAAAGTTTAATAATAAAAACGTGAGAAAAAGAGTTGGTATCATCATTTGGGTCGTATTTTTCATCGTGGGTTTTTGATGTCGTGAGCTTAAGCTCACGGTAGTGGCTTATTTTTGAGCTTATCCGAGCTTTTTAGCTTATTTTTGGCTTATTCGAAATTGTTTCATTTTATTTTTTAATTTTGTGTTGGTCCTTGTGGTAACAAATTGGGCCAAAACCCAATAAGGGTTTACTTAGGTTTTGGTTCTGGGATTTATTTTGGTTTTGGATTCGATTGGTTTGGGCCGAGACCCACCTAAGGCCTGTTTGGTTGTATTCAGTTCGACATGAGGGTGACGCCGAGACCCCCTGGGTCTCGGCAAGGTAAGGTTATTGTTGTTTTCGTTGTTGTCGTGAGGATAGGATTTAGATTCGAGTTGGATTTGGTTTTGGTCGAGCTGTGACAATTGTGGCCGAGTAATAATGTTGGCCGAATGGTGTAACAACCCCAAAATCTGAATTTGCGGAAGCATACATGTTTTGGTGTGTTGAAACTGGCATTTTTAGGGCAATACTTATTTATAAAACTCGAAACCAGTTGCAGCAGACGATGATTTTTCCAAACTTATTTTAATAATAAGTTTCATTTATTATTTCCTATTATACATTTTCGAGCTTTTGGACATCATTTGAACTTAAAATGTGAGAATTTCGTGTGAAACGTGAAAGTAGAGCACAACGCGAGTCAGCACGAGTCTGAACCTAATAAAACGTGAAACATTGGGTTTTACTAGATACCACGAACCTAGACATATTTATAGTTAATTTTATTGGAGAAATAGTTTTAAGATTAATGGCATAGATTAAAAATACTCGGGAAAATATTTCGGCACCCAAATTAGCATCGTTAGCGTTTCACTAAAAGTTTAACAAAATAGCACTTAGGCCCCCTTGCACCAATTTACAGGTTTTGTCCTTGAGGTTTGTAGGGTTTCAAGTGGCACAAAATGGGGTATAAAACCCCATTATAATAAACTAGGGTTCATAGTCTTTCTCCCTAACACCTAGCCGTCGCCACCATCCTCTCCCTCACCACGTCTGGCCGCCGCGTAGCACCACCACCACCCACTACCACCTCACACCACACCACCTTGTGACTCCCTTATCACGTATAACCACCTCACGCGCCAATAAAACACTCACCACCACCACTACGCGCCTCCATCACCACCATAACCACTAAATCTGTTTAGACCCGCGAAGAAAAAGGTAAGACCCACTGTTTTACACCTCGTGTGGTAACGGTGGGGGTATAAACTCGTATATAACGAGTTATGGCTATTAGATTCGAATGGGTTTTGGGTGTTAAAACATATTTTACAAGATAAAAATTATTAATAATGAATTGGTATCATCCTTGTCAGGTTTTTGAGTCGAGTTGTGGTCGAGTCATGGTGGTGTCGTGAGCATAACCTCACGGCCATAGTTTGTTGATTTCGTTTTGAGGTCGTGTCGAGCTTGTGGTAATTGTAGTTTAGGTTATTTTTGTTTTTGTTATTTTTATTTTTATTTTTATGTTGGATCGAAGGGTTTGGTAAACCCTTGATTGTTGTGGTCGAATTTGGATTCTAGGATTAGAATTGTTATTGTTTTGAAAGTGTTATGGTTGTTTTGGATTGAGGCTAAGAGACCCAAGGGTCCGTTTGGATTTGTGGCCGAGAAGACCTAAGGGTCCGTTTGGTTGTTTTTGGCGTAGCATGGTTCGAAGCCGAGACTTTTAGTCTCGGCATAATGGTGATGATGATACTTACTATTGTTGTTTTTTTTTGTTGAAACTTGAAACTTGGATTGGATTTGGTTTATTAGTTATCGAGCCGTAGGGTTAGGGCCGATAACCATATTGTTGACATTGTTGGACTTGTGATTGATATTGCGCGCTTATGATTATACCAACTATGTTCTGAGCCAAGTGGAGTGTCACCGAGCCTTTTTAGTCTTGACGTGGCCTCGACAAGCCGAAACAATGCATATTAGACTTTATTTGGACATTTGGATATTACGGTTGACTAATTGACCCGAGAGTTTATAAAACTCGGACTCGTAACTCGAAACGGATAATAACTCGAGAAATATTGTTTATAACTAGTAATGGAATATAGAAAATAATGACTAGATACGGGGAATATCAATTAAAAATACTTGTTTTGTTATTTAATATTTGACGAGAACTTTTTATTTAAAACAAGACGTTGTAAATGGAAAGTTTGAAATAAATAAGAGTTATTAAATGTTTCGAGTGCACGTTTATCGAGACACATTACCTTATTATTATAATATTGGGATTATATATATTGTTTGGATCATATTAGAAGTTACGGATCGGTTTAACATTAGTATAGCCGACTCACTCGGTTATTGGACTTATTGAACTGACGAGACTAATAACAGCCCGACAAGTGTGTCGAAGGACTTTATTAGTGGAATACTTATCCTTATGACTTACCTTTTTATCACTTGGTTCTTGTTTGGTTGTTGTGAGTTTTAGTAGTAGAGTTTGTTTGGGATATTGCAATAACTTGGCGTATTCGTTATGGGGATATTGTTTCATGAGTCATGTTCATTTTGGTCATTTGTTTTGGCGTGTGTACACTTGATTCAACGTTATGTCACCACTTCACTCATGATAATACCAAACACTAGTAAATGGATTTAACGAAGATATTTTGGGAATTTAAAGTGGAATAATACTTGGGAATAGTAACTTTTGGAAACCGTTATACTTTTGGATATACGTTAAGATAAGTTTATTATTAAGAGGTTATGCCGATTCCGTCGCGTTGTGATACTAGTTGCTGTTGTGCCATACTACTCATGTTTGTGCTGTATTGTGCTTTGCTTTTGAGGTGAGCTAGTTCTCGTAGCCCCACTTTTTAACATGTTTTACCTTGGGGTGGAAATGGTACTCAATGCTTTTGAATGTTTTCATGCTGTGATCTACTGTTTTCATGATTTTGGAAAATATGTGTGTTTTGATTGCAATATGTGCCTTACTGTATGAATTCAAATTTTGTGACTTGGCTTGAATGTGCGCAACTGTTTGGTGATTCATTGTTAGTATAATTTTGGGAAGTGGCACCCAGTATATCATTTTGGGAAGTGGCACCCAGTACATCATTTGGGAAGTGGCACCCAGTCTATGTGTGGATCACTTATGTCTGTTTGCAGTCTGAGATAGTTAGCGATCTTTACTATGTGCTCACATTTGTATATCTTGCTCACTATTGTCCTACGCTATTATTCACAGCTTCGTGGTTTAACTTTCAAACCTACGAGCTCACCAACATTATGTTGACGTTTTCTAGTACCATTTTCAGGTGGATCGTTACTAAAGTATTTGATGGCACATTTATTGGAGTCAGACTTTTTGATACTTGCTATTATGTTGTCAAGATGACAAGATTTCAAAAGAGACATGTTTCCCTTTCAAATTTGGTCGAAGAATGTTTTGTAAACTATTAATATAATAATTGTAAGGTATGAATCTATGATGTTATGCAATGTGCCTTTCTCAGTTACATCCCGTGTTTCCGCCTTTGATGGGGGTGTGACAGAATGGTATCAGAGCCTAAGGTTTTAGAGAATGCCGGTTTTTCAAAAATAAAAACCTCAACTATAACCGGACTAAAGTTTTTATTAAAACTCCAAACATGGTACGAGTCGATTAGCCCGAGCATTCCATCATTTTTTCCTAAATTACGCATAGCCTGATCAACTATGCTTAATTCAGGAGCGATCATGGGATAATGGGGGTAGTTACCTTGGATCGTGTTTGGTTGGAGTCGGAGTCTAGATCACCTGAAAATGCATTGGTTTATGTATGTGCATCTGCCTTACGTGTTATGTGGATCTGTGGTTATGCTGCTTTGCCTTCTGTATGCTGAAGCTTTTAGCTTCTAGGACAATATATGAGCTTGCAATTGTGTACCTAAGTGCTTTGATTTGATTTGATATTGTGTGACGTGATCCGATATGTTATGATGTGTTTTGAGTTGAGTTGATATGACAAGGTTTGATTTGGTTGAGCTAGAGTATTTCCCGTACTATTCCCAAGACTTGTGCGCTTGATGTTAGTTATCCTTATACGCAAACAAAACTCATACCATATCGTTTGCTAAATATATATATAGCGATACGTTATTTTGAAAACGTTACCTTGGGTCGACTATTTTGGATACGTTATTTTGGATACGCTGTACAATTCTGAATACTATTTTGAAAGGTCAACATTGGTTTCGCTATTTTGAATACGCATTATATTGATATGCTCTTTTGAGAACTATTTTGGGACATATTATTTTGGAAACACTATTTTGAGAATTTGTTTATCATCAAAGACGTTAAGCCTTTTAACGACACTTAACTTAATTTCATGACAGTTCTTGTTTGATGAGTTTTGAAATTAAGTTAAGTTAAAATCGTTACTCGGTTTAGTGTTATAGATGGTTGATAATTTGGTACTATTTGAAAACGATTTTGGATACAAGATTTTCTGGTATTGCCCTATGCCATTATGTCACATGCCTTGTCTTCCCACACTACTCCTCTTATTAGCAAGCCTGAACACACCACATTATAAGCCGATGAGTCGGTTAACACCATTAGTTTCCTTAGGAAGCTACCCACCAATAAAAATGGATACATTCATGGTATAGTCGTATGATTAGGACCTTGGAGACTACAAGTGAGATAATAAGACTCATGAGAAGCAGTGATCTTGTTAGTTGAGTTGTTTGTGTTGACCATGATAGCGATGTTCGCCTTAGTGATCGTGTTTCGGAGATGGTACTGATCTAGATAATTCAAATTCTGATGGTCAAAATTTTGTGCAAATGAAAGATTTTCTTGTGAACTTTATAAAGTATGATGAACTGGTAATTTTCATAGATTGGACCGTGTTATAATGTTTCTTCAAAACTAAAGTTGGTTGATAGTCGAAATCATTTTAAAAATGTTTTAAAATAAATTTTTGATTCCAAACGATTGGATTGTTTTAGTATAAAATCGTCTCAAGTGTTTGTCCAAATATCAATTTTCTTGAAAACTAAAAATCCAAACCATATATGAAGAATCGCTCTTACAAATTTCAAATTTTTTTCAGACATATCTTTTCACATGACTACAACCATCAAAAAATTTCAGACAAGGTTGCTCCAAACTACATTCATGGTCATAATTTTATAATGTCTTACTTAAATAAATGCTGCTAACAGTTTTAAAAACCATGTCTCTAAGAGGGAACACGCACCATTCATGAACAAACCTCGAGAACAATCACAATGCCTACAAAACTATGCGACCTTAGAAGTAAACCGAACACCTTTGACCGAGACTGTCAGTAGCAGTGTGCCGTGCCTTGACACTATTCTTTCGAAGCGCAACTTTCCTACTCATCCCAAAAGATAAGACTCTGGTGATGATCGAAGCGAGTTAGACTAAACAATCAGTGTGTAATTATTGAAGAGACAACGTAGCCTTTCAGAGTCCTTAGTCACAATGGGACATGACATCGCTCTTACCTTTGAATATCAAGCAGTTGCACCAGACCATAAGACCTTTGCCTTTCACTTGTAACAAGATCTCTCGACGTAGTATTTACTTGGCAATAATTTTGAGTCATTATATATCTTAGTCCCACCTAGAGGAATTGAGCACTTAGACATAAGAGTTTCACTTAATTAGGATCTTCGAGCGTTCTAGATCATTGACACCAGGTTCTGCCCATAGACCTTTTGATTCATAGACCATCGTCTTCAACTATTTATGCGTACCTGAAGACACGTTCTTCCCTGATGTTTTCACACCAAGGGGTTTTTTTTCCCTTAGAAGCCTTTTATCAGCTGTGAGGCTATTAATGATCTCTGTCCTCATTGATTTAACTCTATTGAATTCTACTCTTTCCTTTCGAATGAGTACGTCAACAAATCTTTCCTACATGATAAGGACACCAACATCGAAACTATTCACTAACCCCGTTCACACTTTTGCCTTGAGTATGAGAACCTCCTCACGAAACATGTACATAAGACTCTTGTGATCTGTGAGGATAAGACACTGCGTACCATACAAACACCGCCTTTTATGATATTACTTCGGAACCACGACTGCCAACTCCTTGTCACGAGTTGGGATATTCCTCCCCATTTCCTTCAATTACCTTGGAACAACTTTCTTCACATTAGAAAGCCTTCACTTTTACTTCATCAACCTTCGTGGACGTCGGACATTCCTTCATTCGGAGACACAGCCTTGACGATTTTTCTAGCATATATGATTTTCTCCCCCTCGACTGTTGGTCAACAACTCCCTTCCAATAACCACGACAAATTCACTTAACAACACTGTAAATTTATTTCACCAGATTTTCTCCCCATCAATGCCCCTGAGAATACCATCAATGATTCCTTCAACAATAAAATTCCTCTCCATCCACAAAATTTTCAGTTAGCATTCCATTTAATTCCTTCGATCCATGACTCATGCGATGACATTAAGAAGAAATCGCAAAGCATTTATTTTATTTTTATTTTTTTGGCACCAGGCGTCGGACAGAAGCAAGTATGTTATAGACGAAGAAGATACCAGACACAACACCGGTACTACCCTTACTTTCTCAGCAATCACTTTAAAAGCTCATCCTTTTTCCTTAGATTCTCCATTTTCTTGTCATGTTGATTCTTCCCGATAGCGGCTCATATCATAGTTCAACTCTTTGACGAATACATCGACTCTTGTGAGTCCACGGAGACCACAATCTTTACAATTCAACTAAGTAGGTGCACTCTCACGTAAAGCGACCTGGATGGCTACACTAGTATCAAGTGCTCGTGCCAAATCTATGGCGTGCCATCCTCATTAGAGATCTCTACTACTTGTACGAAACCTTTGGAACTACAAATTCTTCAACCATTTTGAATCTTGATGAAGGCTGGTTAGATAACGACTGATTCCCCTTTCCTCATGGATACTCGACGTTCTGCAAAGCGTCGTGACTTGACGATAATTCTTTACATACGCCATGGCTACTTCAGCCTGTCTCTTCAAGTTTGGGAAACCACCTTCAAGCCTACCTACGTAGTCTCATAAACAAAGTTTCTTTCCCTGTCGCCTCTACCAATATTCTCTGAGTAACAAAAATTTCCTCAACGGTACCCTTGATTTTCTTCGCTAATCCCACTAATTTTAGCCGTAAGTACCTATTCGTTGTTTTGAGCAAGTCCTTAACTGAGCCAAATCATCGAAGACATTAAATTCCTCTTTCTTAATGACTCGATTAGTAGCCTAATCTTGTGACAGTTCTTGTTTGATGACTTGCGAGATTAAGCTAAAATCAAGTTGATACTTAGTTTAAGGTTTTGATGATTTTGCTCAAAGACGGAAAGGCTTATTCCATCGAATTTAGTCACCCGATAGTTACCTTCGACTGCCCATCACATTTCATTCAGAAGTACGAATTTGGACTAAGGCAACATAGGTTACAACTTTTAGTAGTATTTACCTTTGTCACATAAGTTACGACCGCGACATTGGATCCCTGATTCGAATTCTAGTGCTCTTGTCATAACTTTGACCTTCGTTAGGTTCTATGTACATGCGCTAGCCTATTTCAGTGAGAGTAGGAAGAATCGTTGATTCTAATATAGGTGGCTAGATCGTTTACAACAGACTAGCAGTTTCGTTAACAGAAATCGGTCATATGGATTTACGAGTAACCCATAAATTTTAGTGATTTACGTGGGAGGAACCATAAGTAAGGCCTAACTGGTGACCAACCAGTTATCATTTCATAAGATGTCAGCTTGGTGATCTATTTCGTGTTGTGAAAGAGCCAACCAGAACCCTTGATAGAGACATGAGCAATTTAGATGAGACAAGATTCTAATTATAAGTCGTTAGAACTTAAACTGTAGACATGAGTTACTTGGGAACGTAAGGACCAGGTGAGAATTGAGTACCCACACTTTTTTGGCAGTGGTACTAGCTGAATTTTGGGGAAAAATTCCTACAACGGGGATGTACTGTAGCAGCCGACATTCTTAGGGCAATGCTTATTTATAAAACTCAAAACCAGTTGCGGTAGAAGATAATTTTTCCAAACTTATTTTAATAATAAGTTTCATTTATTATTGCCTATTGTACATTTTCGAGCTTTTGGACATCATTTGAACTGAAAATGTGAGAATATCTTGTGAAACGTGAAAGTAGAGCACAACGCAAGTCAGCACGAGTCTGAACCTAATAACACGTGAAACATTGGGTTTTACTAGATAACACGAACCTAGACATATTTATAGTCAATTTTATTGAAGAAATAGTTTTAAGATTAATGGCATAAATTAAAAATGACCGGGAAAATATTTCGGCACCCAAATTAGCTTCGTTAGCGTTTCACTACAAGTTTAACAAAATAGCACTTAGGCCCCCTTGCACCAATTTACAGGTTTAATCCTTGAGGTTTGTAGGGTTTCAAGTGGCACAAAATGGGGTATAAAAACCCCATTATAATAAACTAGGGTTCATAGTCTTTCTCCCCAACACCTAGCCATCGCCACCACCCTCTCCCTCACCACCTCCGGCTGCCACGTAGCACCACCACCACCAACTACCACCTTACACCACCATCACACCACACCACCTTGTGACTCCCTTGTCACGTATAACCACCTCACGCGCCAACAAAACACTTACCACCACCACTACGCGTCTCCATTACCACCATAACCACTAAATCCGTTTAGATCCGCGAAGAAAAAGGTAAGACCCACCATTTTACACCTCGTGTGGTAACGGTGGGGGTATAAACTCGTATATAACGAGTTGTGGCTATTAGATTCGAAAGGGTTTTGGGTGTTAAAACATATTTTACAAGATAAAAATTATTAATAACAAATTGGTATCATCCTTGTCGGGTTTTTGAGTCGAGTGGTGGTCGAGTCATGGTGGTGCCGTGAGCATAAGCTCATAGCCGTAGTTTGTTGATTTCGTTTTGAGGTCGTGTCGAGCTTGTGGTAATTGTAGTTTAGGTTGTTTTTGTTTTTGTTATTTTTATTTGTTATTTTTATTTTTAGGTTGGATCGAAGGGTTTGGTAAACCCTTTATTTTTGTGGTCGAATTTGGATTCTAGGATTAGAATTGTTATTGTTTTGAAAGTGTTATGGTTGTTTTGGATTGAGGCCAAGAGACCCAAGGGTCCGTTTGGATTTGTGGCCGAGAAGACCTAAGGGTCCGTTTGGTTGTTGTTGGCGTAGCATGGTTCGAAGCCGAGACTTTTAGTCTCAGCATAATGGTGATGATGATAGTAATTATTGTTTTTGTTGTTTGTTGAAACTTGGATTGGATTTGGTTTATTAGTTATCGAGCCGTAGGGTTAGGGCCGATAACCATATTGTTGACATTGTTGGACTTGTGATTGATATTGCGAGCTTATGATTATACTAGTGATGTTATAAGCCAAGTCGAGTGTCACCGAGACTTTTTAGTCTTGGCGTGGCCTCGACAAGCCGAAACAATGCTTATTAGACTTTATTTGGACATTTGGATATTACGGTTGACTAATTGACCCGAGAGTTAATAAAACTCGGACTCGTAACTCGAAACGGATAATAACTCGAGAAATATTGTTTATAACTTGTAATGGAATATTGATAATAATGACTAGATACGGGGAATATTAATTAACAAAACTTGTTTTCTTATTTAATATTTGACGAGAACTTTTTATTTAAAACAAGACGTTGTAATTGGAGAGTTTGAAATAAATAAGAGTTATTAAGTGTTTTGAGGGCACGTTTATCGAGATATATTACCTTATTATTGTAATATTGGGATCATATATATAGTTTGGATCATATTAGAAGTTACGGATCGGTTTAACATTAATATAGCCGACCGACATGGTTATCGAACTTATTGAACTGACGAGCATAATAAGAGCCCGAAAAATGTGTTGAAGGACTTTATTAGTGGAATACTTATCCTTATGACTTACCTTTTTATCACTTGGTTTTTGTTTGGTTGTTGTGAGTTTTAGTAGTAGAGTTTGTTTGGGATATTGCAACAACTTGGCGTATTCGTTATGGGGATATTGTTTCATGAGTCATGTTCGTTTTGGTAATTTGTTTTGGCTTGTGTACACTTGAGTCAATGTTATGTCACCACTTCACCCACGATGATACCAAACACTAGTAAATGGATTTAACGAAGATATTTTGGGAATTTAAAGTGGAATAATAATTGGGAATAGTAACTTTTGGAAACCGTTATACTTTTGAATATACATTAAGATAAGTTTATTATTAATAGGTTGTGCCGAGTCCGTCGCATTTTGATACTAGTTGCTGTTGTGCCGTACTACTCGTGTTTGTGCTGTATTGTGCTTTGCTTTTGAGGTGAGTTCTCGTAGCCCTACTTTTTAACATGTTTTACCTTGGGGTGGAAATGGTACTCAATGCTTTTGAATGTTTTCATGTTGTGATCTACTGTTTTCATGATATTCGACTATATGTGTGTTTTGATTGCAATATGTGCCTTACTGTGTGAATTCAAATTGTGTGACTTGGCTTGAACGTGCGCAACTGTTTAGTGATGCATTGTTAGTATAATTTTGGGAAGTGGCACCCAGTATATCATTTTGGAAAGTGGCACCCAGTACATCATTTGGGAAGTGGCACCCAGTCTATGTGTGGAGCACTTATGCATGTTTGCAGTCTGAGATAGTTTGCAATCTTTACTATGTGCTCACATTTGTATATCTTGCTCACTATTGTCCTACGCTATTATTCACAGCTTCGTGGTTTAACTTTCAAACCTACGAGCTCACCAACATTATGTTGACGTTTTCTAGTACCATTTTCAGGTGGATCGTTACTAAAGTATTTGAAGGCACATTTATTGGAGTCAGACTATTTGATACTTGCTATTATGTTGTCAAGATGACAAGATTTCAAAAGAGACATGTTTCCCTTTCCAATTTGGTCGAAGAATGTTTCGTAAACTATTACTATAATAATTGTAAGGTATAAATCTATGATGTTATGCAATGTGCCTTTCTCAGTTACATCTCGTGTTTCCGCCTTTGACGAGGTGTGACAGGGTGCTACTAAATTGGTAATCACATCACAAAGATATAGAGAACGAATTTGAAGATCCGTTTTAAAGTAGTTTACATTACCAAAGTTAAATGTCATACATCAAGTTCAGTTTAAATAAAAATCAAGGCCCATTAACATGACTGTCCTAAATCAGAGTTTAATGCATGTGTAAAAACACTTCTGGTAATTATGACCGATGCAATGCCCTGCCTTCAACAAATACATTCTGAAACACCTGAGAAAACATGCTAAAAGTCTGCTAACGCTGGTGAGTTCATAGGTTTAAAGTAAATAAGCACATATGGACCATAGCAAATAATTCAGCAAACACACACTAACTGCATGCTAACACTAAGCTCATCCAACCAAAACTAGACAAACAATATGCCAAATGGCATAGCAAACAAGGGTGCCCTTGAGTGTTAATCCCCAGACACTCGTAAAAAATCCGACATGGTATACGTTCGCGTTGACCTGCCGGGCCAACCGAACGGTGAGTCACCCCCAATAGATCTATTTATATCATACGCGCTGTGGGAAACTAGAAGGGAGGTTGAATAGTTTACCGGTTTAAAATCTTTTTAAAAATCTTGTTTTAAAAGTTAGCTATTGGAAACTTTGATTCGAACTCTATGTGTAATCAATCAAACACCAATATGAACTACACACTAAACTAACTAATATAAACTAATGAAAGTAAAGAGTAGAGTTGGAAAGATCAAACCGAGACAGAGGATTTATAGTGGTTCGGCTACGAAGCTCTTCTTCGCCCTACTACACTCCTCGAGTACCACACTCGAGAGTTTCAAACACTATATCAACAACCTCCCTTCAGGCGGAGAAAATCGTACACGTCGCTTATCCTATTACCGACACTAAGCTAGATGTCGAGTGCTAATCTTAGCTAGCACCAATCTACCAAGGTCCACGTGACCAAACACTCAAGCCCAATGGCTTCAAGAGATCACCAAGATCTCAACACGATCACTAAGATCAACTCTCACTTCACTCTACTTAACTAACACTAATCTATCGACCCTTGATCTTCTTGATCAATCACACAAGCCCAATGGCTATAAGAGATGTTCCCTATTTCTATAGATCACACTTGATCTTCACTCTCACTCACAAAAGATAAGAAAGCTTGATGTATGCAAAGATACAACAAGGTTGTAACAAATATTACAAAAACCTAACAACTATAACTCTTGTATCTTCTTGAATACTTGAGTTCTTCTCTTGCTAATGAAGAGGGATGACAACACCTTGTATCTACTTGGATACTTGTGTTCTTCTCTTGCTAATGAAGAGGGATGACAACACCTTGTATCTACTTGGATACTTGTGTTCTTCTCTTGCTAATGAAGAGTTATGAAGAGGATCACTTGAAGGATGATTGGATCACTCTTGAAACAAAGAAAACTAACCTAAAGAAGTGAAAGGTTTGAGAGGATTAAGCTAGGGGATTTTTCTGTGTGTGAAGGGTGCCTAAAACTGTGAAAGGGGTTGATATTTATAGGCAAGAAAAATCTGAACGTTACAAAAAAAAAGTGTTGGGAATTAAATATTCAAGATGTTTAATATCGGGTTCTAATCCAAGAAATACTCTAAGTGTAATTCTGCTGCTAGTGCAAAACGGTTTCTGCTGATGATGTTGATTCTGCTGATAGAGCATTTCACTCTGCTGATAGGCTTAACAACTCTGCTGATGGATTCTGCTGATGATTCTGCTGATAGCAATAGATTGTTCCTGCTGATAGTGAACAACTCTGCTGATGAAAGGATAAGATCGAAAAGATATTTATTGTATTTTGGTCAACAATATATGGTAGATAATATCTTACTCCATGTGCTTAGTTAACAAGTTGTATACATAGATACATGTTGTATCTGATGTACTGACACTCAATAAGCATAAGTTAACCAAGTAAGTTGGCCAAGACTTTAAGCAATTTGTAAAGATCTTTTGACTATAAAAGAGATCTTAATATTTGTAGTAGTTAGTTGTCAAGTGTCAAATAGAAGTTAGAACATATAACTGTTAGAACAAACACAAATATATCACAAGTGATAAAAACATAGGATTCAAGGTTGTAACCCTAGTGATATTTCAAGGTCACTCGTATTATTATCTTTAATAATATTGAATCGTTTAGTGATAATCTTTATGTGTTTCATTGCTAACTAACAAACATAACAATTCCATTTCCATAACATACACAACCTTCTAAGTTTGGTTGAGTGAATTCCGCGCACTTAATCATTTTAACACAACATATCATACACACAAAGTTAGAGGGTTTAACCACCTTAATCGTGTGTCCAGGATCCTAGCAAGTGGTATCAGAGCTCAGGCTGATATTGTTGTTTTTAGAAGAAACAAGAAATGGATGTACAAGATGTTCAAACAAATGTTGCTGCAAAGTTGCCCATGATCAAACCCAATGAGTTTGAGTTATGGAGGATGAAAGTTGAGCAATATTTCATGGTTCAAGATTATGCTCTTTGGGACATAATTCAGTATGGTGATTCCTTCACTTTAGGCTATTCAGATGTTCTTGTTGAAGGGAAGACAGTAAGAAAAAGAAATACTGGACCAGTCTCCAATGATGAAAAGATACAAAAGAGAAATGATCAGAAAGCACGAAACTTGTTGCTTATGACCATTCCTGGTGAGCAAATGTTATCTTTTAACAAATATCTTGATGCAAAAACTCTTTTTGAAGAGATTTGTGCATGGTTTGGTGGTAATGAAACTACCAAAAAGACATAGAAGACTTTACTAAAGCACCAATTTGAAAACTTTACTGATTTTAGTAATGAGTCTCTTGACAAACTATTTTCAAGACTACACAAGCTTGTAAGTCAGTTAGCTGTGTTGGGTGTTGAGACTGAGAGGGAAGATCTCAACATGAAGTTCTTGAAAAGTCTACCTGGTGATTTTCATACTCATGTTATTGTCTGGATGAACAAGCCAGAAATTCAAACAATGAAGCTCAATGATTTGTTTAACAACTTTAAAATTGTTGAACAAAGTCTAAAGAGAGGTGGAAATTATGGTACTAGTTCTGAGAATGTTGCACTCTTGTCAGTTCCTAGTGTTAGTCATACAGAAGAGGTAGATGAAGTTGAAAGTGTTTCTAATGTTACTTATGGTGGTCCTTCTACTAGTTTACAAAAGGATATTGCTGGACTTGGTGATCCAATATTTTATGCCTTTATAATCAGTCAAGCTAGTGGTTCTCCTTTAAATCATGAAGACCTTGAGTAGGTTGATGGTGATGATTTGGAAGAGATGGATATTAAGTGGCAAGTTGCTTTACTTAGCATGAGGGCTAAGAAGTTTTGGCAGAAAACTGGAAAGCAAATTACCATAAATGGTAATGACACTGCTGGGTTCGATAAGAAGAAAGTAGAATGTTTTAACTGTCACAGGTTGGGACACTTTGCTAAAGAATGTAGAAGCCCAAGGAAGCAGGATAATAGAAACACTTGGTATAAACAAGAAAGGAATAAGGAAGTACTAGTAGAAGAGCCAAAGGCTATGCTGGCCATTGATGGTATTGGATATGATTGGAGCTCTATGGCTACTGAAGAGGATGCACCACCAAATGTTGCTCTTGTTGTCGATGAGATTGCTCTAATGGCTTCTTCTGATTCAGAGGTAGATACTATTCCTACTTGTACTAATTCATGTCCTAATCTTAAAAATTATGAAGACATTAAAAAGAGATTTGATGCTTTTAGAGAAGAGTTAATTGATGCCCTTCATAATTTAGCTAATCATAAGAGGTGTGTAGGAGTTCTAGAAAAACAGATTCTACATTATAAAAAGAATGAATAAACGTTTACTGATGATTTAAATGCTTTAAAAAGAGGAATAACATTTAGAGATGAACTACTCAATGATCAAAGTAGACAGTTATCTGAAGTCAAAACTGAAAAAGAAAATGTTAAGGTAACTATAGATACTCTAGCACATTCCTCAGAAGGAATGAATAAGATTTGGGAAGCTCAGGTAATTGATAAAGCTAATTCAGGTGTAGGTTACAAAACTGTCCCTCCACCATATAGAGGTGTTCCTTCACCTCCAGGTGTTGACCTAGCACATACAGGTTTAGCTGAGTTTCAAGAACCAATCATGGAATATGGTTCTAAGACTAGTAAGAGTCTTAAGGTAGCAAAGATAAGTAAAAGTTTAGATAAAACTTTACTTTATCAGGACAAGGTGTCCTTTGCTAAGAAAGAAGATGCTATAGTTGTTGAAGATTGTACAACTGATAGTGATGATGATGAAGTAGAACAGGTTATGTCTAAACCTGAAGTGGTTAAGAAAGTAGAAACAAGTGTTTCTAAGGTAGTCAAACACAATACTGATAGGCCTAAATCAAACATTAAGCATGTTAGGCAACCAGTTAGATATTGTGAACAATATAGAACCACCAACAAGCCCAGAGGTAACCAAAGGAATTGGAACAACCTCAAGTCTAACTAATTAGGTGATGACTTTGCTTTTTATAATAAAGCTTGTTATACATGTGGTAGTTTTGACCATCTTGCAGCTTTCTGCAACCAATGGGTATCTGGGTATGAAAACCATAGAGTGAACCTCAAAAGGCAAACACCTAAATCTCACTTTCACTCTAGTCCTAAGAAATCAAACCCCAGAGTAGTCAAAGATAAGTCTATCTCAAAATCTGATCCTACTGATAGACCAAATGATCCTGCTGCTAGAAGATTTGTTCCTGCTGCTCGACCATTTATGACTATTGACCCAAAATCAACAGCTAAGGGTGCAAAATCATTTTTCAATCATGCACCTACAAATGTTCTAAGGCCCATTCAAACAAAAGCAGTGGTCCATAAACAAATTTGGAGATCAAAGAGTTCAACTACAAAGTTAGCAGACTCTGCTGATAAGTATGTAGTTCACTCTGCTGCTAAGGGAAAAAGGGCAAATGCTGTTAAGGCCTCAGCATGTTGGATTCTCAAATCCAATGTTGCATCAACAGTCTTTAAAAGATTCAATTATATTGATGCAAGAGGCAGATCCAAGTCAGTAATGGCTTGGATCCCCAAAAGAAACTAACAATCTTATTTGTGTGCAGGGACATTCAAATGATCAGGAAGAGGATCAAGGATACTCAGATAGTGGATGTTCTAGGCACATGACAGGCAACATGTCTTATCTTTCATATTTTGAAGCTTTCAATGGAGGATATGTTACCTTTGGAGGGGGTGTTCGTGGCAAAATTTCTGGTAAAGGTACAATCAAAACCGGAAATTTAGAATTTGAAGATGTGTACTATGTAAAAGAGCTAAATTATAATCTTTTTAGTGTTTCACAAATGTGTGACAAAAAGAATAATGTTCTTTTCTGTGAGACTGAATGTCTTGTACTTTCTCCTGATTTTAAGATGCCTGATGAAAGTCAAGTACTTCTTAGAATTCCTAGGAAGGGCAATATGTACAGTGTAGACATGAAGAATATTATTCCTAAAAAGAATTTAACTTGTCTTGTTGCACAGGCCACATTGGAAGAATCAATGAAATGGCATAGAAGGCTTGGTCATATTAACTTCAAAACCATAAATAAAATTGTTAAGAATGGTTTGGTAAGAGGTTTACCTCACAAAAGATTTGAAAATGATCAAACATGCATTGCTTGTCTAAAAGGCAAACAACACAAAGCCACTTGTAAGCCCAAGATTTTTAACTCTATCAATCAATCTTTGTTTATGCTACATATGGACTTATTTGGACCTGTTTCAGTGATGAGCATAATGCATAAGAGATATTGTCTAGTTATTACTGATGAATATAGTAGATTTACATGGGTATTCTTTTTAGCCACTAAGGATGAAACATCAAGCATCCTTAAGGACTTCATTACACAGATAGAAAATCAAGTAAGCAAGAAAGTAAAAGTCATTAGATGTGATAATGGGACAAAGTTTAAGAATAGAGTTATGGATGATTTCTGCAAAGAAAAAGGTATTAAGAGAGAATTTAGTGTTGCTAAAACACCACAACAGAATGGTGTAGCTGAAAGAAAGAATAGAACACTAATTGAAGCTGCTAGAACAATGTTAGCTGATTCTAAGCTACCAATAAATTTTTGGGCTGAGGCAGTCAACACTGCTTGGTATGTTCAAAATAGAGTTTTAGTTGTGCAGCCTCACAATAAGACATCATATGAACTTTTTAATGGTAGAACTCCTGCAATAGGATTTCTTAGACCTTTTGGATGTCATGTGACAATTCTCAATACCTTAGACCATTTAGGAAAATTCGATGGTAAGGCAGATGAAGGTTTCTTTGTTGGTTATTCTCTTAATAGCAAAGCATTTAGAGTTTACAACACAAGAAAAGAGATAGTAGAAGAAAATCTACATGTGGAGTTTTTAGAAAACAAATCCAATGTAGAAGGTCAAGGACCAAAATGGCTATTTGATCTTGAATATCTAACAAATTCAATGAATTATGTGCCTTTTGTTGCAGAAACTAATGATTTTGTAGGTTCTTATACAACAAATGAGGCAGAGTTAGAGAAAGATCAAGATGATGTGATAATGCCAATATGGTCAAGTACAATTGTGGAATCAACTTCGACGACTGATGAATCTTCTTCTAGTAAAGCTAAAGAAGGTGTTGAAGATGAAAGTAAAGAGTATGGAACTCAGGAACAACAAAGTGTTTCTGCTGGTAGTATTTCTGTTGCTACTGGTAGTGTATCTGTTTCTGCTGATGACTCTGCTGATAAGCTTACTGATTCTGCTGTTTGGCCAAATGACTCTGCTGCTGGCCCTTCAGAAACAAAAGATTCAGAATTCTCAGATAATGAGGTGGATTACAACAATCTTCCATCAAATTATCAAGTTCCTTCTACACCACAATCAAGAATTCACAAAGTTCATTCCTTGGATCATGTGATTGGAGATATACAGTCAGGTGTGAAGACAAGACAACAATTGAAGTCTTCAGACCAACAAGGGCTTCTTGATGCCCTTTATGCTTCAAAACAACATGAGCTTTTAAACTCTTATTTGTTTGTATGTTCTCTATCACAAGCTGAACCAAAGACAATTCTTACAGCCCTAGATGATTCAAGCTGGTTAGAGGCTATGCAAGAAGAGCTTCTTCAGTTCAAGATTCAAAAGGTTTGGGTGCTAGTTGATTTACCTACAGGTGTGAAGGTAATTGGCACTAGATGGGTTTTTAAGAACAAAAGGGATGAAAGAGGAATTGTGATCAAGAATAAGGCTAGATTAGTAGCGCAAGGGTACACACAAGAAGAAGGGATAGATTATGATGAAGTTTATGCTCCAGTAGCAAGGATTGAGGCAATTAGGCTGTTTCTAGCTTATGCTTCATTTTTAGGCTTCACAGTCTACCAAATGGATGTCAAAAGTGCATTTTTATATGGTAAAATTGAAGAAGAGGTGTATGTTTCACAACCTCCAGGCTTCATTGATCCATTACATCCAAACAAAGTGTACAGAGTAGTGAAAGCTCTATATGGCCTTCATCAGGCACCAAGAGCTTGGTATGCAACACTAGCTTCCTACTTATTAGAAAATGGATTTCAAAGAGGAAAGATTGATCAGACACTGTTCATCAAACAGCACAAGAAGGATCTTCTGTTAGTGCAGGTGTATGTGGATGACATTATCTTTGGATCTACTAGGAAAGAAATGTGTTTAGAGTTTGAGAAGCTTATGAAAGATAAGTTTCAGATGAGTTCTATGGGAGAACTTACATTCTTTTTGGGTTTGCAAGTTAAGCAATCATCTGAAGGCATATTTATTAGTCAAGACAAATATGTTGCAGAGATACTTAGAAAATTTCAATTTGCTGATTCAAAAATAGCAAGCACACCAATGGACTCTGAGAAGCACCTTCTGAAAGATGAAGATGGAGAAAATGTAGATGTACACAATTACAGATCTATGATAGGCTCTTTGATGTATCTTACATCATCTAGACCTGATATCATGTTTTCTGTTTGTGTTTGTGCAAGATTTCAAGTTACTCCAAAGGTTTCTCATTTAACTGCAGTCAAGAGAATTTTTAGATATCTCAAGGGTCAACCAAGGTTGGGTCTATGGTATTCAAAGGAATCTCCTTTTGACTTGGTAGCATATTCGGATAGTGATTATGCTGGTGCTAGCTTGGACAGAAAGTCAACAACTGGAGGATGTCAATTCCTTGGGTGTAGACTTGTCTCATGGCAGTGTAAGAAGCAAACAAGTGTGGCAAATTCAACAACTGAAGCTGAATACATAGCTGCTGCAAGTTGCTCTAGTCAAGTTCTATGGCTTCAAAACCAACTCCTTGATTATGGGTACAATTTCTTAAACACTGTTATTCATATTGATAATAGTAGTACAATTTGTATTATTAAAAATCCAGTGCAACATTCTAAAACAAAACACATTGAAATTAGACATCACTTTATAAGAGACTGCAATGAGAAAAGATTAATTCAAGTTCTTAAAATTACTTCAGAACATAATTTTGCAAATCTGCTAACAAAAGCTTTTGATGTTTCAAGGTTTCAGTACTTGGTAGCAAGTATTGGAATGCTTAATCTTTAAATTTTCAATATGATGTGTTTTTGTAAATAAATTTTTGCTGTTGTTACTGATTTATAAAGTACTGCTAATGTATCATAAGGTACTGCTAAAGCACACAAGGTGCTGCTAGTACAAATTTAAATTATGTTATTCATATAGTTGGTCTTTTGATTATACTAATGCAAGACAAGTACTTTGTACATTGTTCTTTTGGTTTTAGACTAACAATTTCAGGTATGAATATGTAAACACAAAGGATGTTTCAAGTGAAATGGAAACAGCAGAATTGAGATATAAGCTGCTGACCATAATAGGTTTATGATGGACTGAGTTTGGGACTTTAAAGCTCCTTAAAACTTCTTTCTTGAAATCTATTTATGATATTTCACATTGAATTAATGACTTAGTTGATCAGATAGTAACTGATACAACTCACTTTCTATCATTTTATACTTTTAAGTATAATGTGCAAGTCTGAGGACATCTGATAGAAAGAACAACTAGTAAAAGTGAATTTAACACTTGTGTTAAATGCAACAATTACTATGAGTTGGAAACCCTGTCAGGAAAGCTCTTTGAATGAGTTTATCTGCACACAGGCAGTTATTTATAACTGAAAAATATTGGTTCTCACACAACCAGAGGTTGCTTTAAACCGAAATGCTAATTAAGTGTCTGTTATACACTTGATTCCTTCAAAATGGTTGAAAGTAGTATGAATTTTCAATTCTAAAATCATGAACATACTACTAAGTTAAATGATTTCTTAAAAGGATTTTCAAGGATTCAAAAAAACCATCCATTGATGGATCATGAATCGAAATGTCCACTAATTCACCTCTCATAGGAGTTCACACACCTAGAAGTGATGAGGGCAGTAGCTTAAACTCTTAAGGAATTGATGGCTTCATGTACAATATTGTCTGATAACAAGTTCACATTGATAGATCAGTCAAAGGTACATAGTGAGATCTTCCAAACAAGGGGAGGAAACAAAAGTTATTTGCTTCAGGGGAGGTAACAATCTCAGGGTAGGAAATAATGGCCCAGAAAAGGAAGATAATCCAATATATGGAAGGAGAAGACAAGAGCATACAAGATGATGAGGAGGTTGAAAATGACAAGAACATTCCAAAGGAGAAAGTTCTATCTAGATCAAACGAAGAAAGGTTTCAATTTCACTTCAAAGACATGCTGGTTAGATGATTTCACTTATTGAAACAAGCATCCAAGATACACAGCATCATTGTCTCTTATAATTCCTCCATCCAAGGAAATTGCACCATCTTTTAGTCCAAGATAGGTTCAATAAGTTTTGATATTGCGAAAGTCAAAGAAGAGCAAAGTAGATGAATTATTGAGAAGATATTCAATCTTGAAGAACATAAGTGTTTGAAAGATCTTCAATCCAAGATTTAATTCAGAAACATGTTTGAAAGGATTCACATGTTTAGGGGAGGATTGTTGGGAATTAAATATTCAAGATGTTTAATATCGGGTTCTAATCCAAGAAATACTCTAAGTGTAATTCTGCTGCTAGTGCAAAACGGTTTCTGCTGATGATGTTGATTCTGCTGATAGAGCATTTCACTCTGCTAATAGGCTTAACAACTCTGCTGATGGATTCTGCTGATGATTCTGCTGATAGCGATAGATTGTTCCTGCTGATAGTGAACAACTCTGCTGATGAAAGGATAAGATCGAAAAGATATTTATTGTATTTTGGTCAACAATATACGGTAGATAATATCTTACTCCATGTGCTTAGTTAACAAGTTGTATACATAGATACTTGTTGTATCTGATGTACTGACACTCAATAAGCATAAGTTAACCAAGTAAGTCGGCCAAGACTTTAAGCAATTTGTAAAGATCTTTTGACTATAAAAGAGATCTTAGTTGTGATATTTGTAGTAGTTAGTTGTCAAGTGTAAAATAGAAGTTAGAACATATAACTGTTAGAACAAACACAAATATATCACAAGTGATAAAAACATAGGATTCAAGGTTGTAACCCTAGTGATATTTCAAGGTCACTCGTATTATTATCTTTAATAATATTGAATCGTTTAGTGATAATCTTTATGTGTTTCATTGCTAACTAACAAACATAACAATTCCATTTCCACAACATACACAACCTTCTAAGTTTGGTTGAGTGAATTCTGCGCACTTAATCATTTTAACACAACATATCATACACACAAAGTTAGAGGGTTTAACCACCTTAATCGTGTGTCCAGTATCCTAGCAAAAGGTACGGACAGCTCCTTTAAATACCCCACGGCTCCGTTAAATTTAACGGTACCGTGGAGCCGTCGTAGACTAGGACGCTCCAAATTTTGTCTTTTCTGGTGAAAACTTATTTGGGGAAGGTTGGAGCTGATTTTGGGGGGGAAAATAGCTGTTGTGATTTTCAAACTTATTTTTCCATTGAAACATTTCTTAATATTTCAAAAATAATTTGTCATGTGTATTTTTGAAAAAATGTTTTGTCCTATTTAAAATGTGAATTTTCAAAACATAAATTCACTTCTTTGATCACTAGTTCAAGTTGTAACTTTGTTCAAGAGTGATTTGCATAGAAACGGGATCTTCCGATTAAAGACTTTTTTACGTTGATTTTAACGTATCGTGATTTCACATTTTGTCATCCTCAAAACGTGAAGTAATCGAAAGATATAAATAACGTTTTTAGAACATTATTTGCATCAACACGCGCTTCCTGCAGGAATTGGCGGTTGATGATAGTGGGCGCAATGAGATTCATACATACTTAGGTTATCCGCATACTAGTAGTGTAAAGAAAAAAGATCAATTTTTTGGTCCATGAAAACAGTTTTGCATGTTTCTTACCTCAAGGTTTATAAAACAGTTCATATAAAAATGGGGCTATAAACTCACCTTAATAATAGCAATCTGCTAGTCAACAATAACACAGTGCAACCGCTCCGACACGCGACCTAGATCAGTATGGTAAGTCTAAGTGCAATATTTGTGTTTTAAACATTTTGACTTATTTGAAAGGTTTACGTGTGTCAAGTGCTCGTGTATTTCTTGCTTGCTGTGTGGTATGGTACATTTCAAAAAAAAAAAAAAAAGGCTTATCGTAAAAGACTCTTGGTGATGGCTGATG
This sequence comes from Artemisia tridentata subsp. tridentata, assembly GCA_021014915.2. Lineage (NCBI taxonomy): Eukaryota > Viridiplantae > Streptophyta > Magnoliopsida > Asterales > Asteraceae > Artemisia > Artemisia tridentata. Next base: position 244,045,009 of record CP139501.1, read on the forward strand.
GTGAAAGGGTACGGTGAAATACGTGTGACGGAAACTTCCGTGCTTAGTGCTCGTCGTCGAAAAATACACAAGTAGTATATATATATATATATATATATATATATATATATATATATATATATATATATATATATATATATATATATATATATATATATATATATATATATGTATGTATGTATATTATTGTATATATATATATTATTGTATATATATATATATTAAGTAAATTTTAGTAATTATGTATTTAATTAATTAGGGCTTATAATTAATTAAATAGATATTGAAAATTTAATATAATAATGGTAATAGTGGGGTAATATTATAAATTTTATAATTATTTATAATATAATGATAATTATAAAAGAATGTATAAGTATTTAATTTAGAAAAATTAAATAGAGTGTAAATGTAATAAAAATATATTTATAAGTCTATAAAGCCTAAAAATATTAATTTGGAAAAATTAATATTTTTAATAATAAGAATGATGTATTTCGTCTTTTAGTCGGTTTTCATCCCAAAATATTCTAAGTGTTAAAATTTTAGAAAAATTAGGCATGACCTATTCGTTTATTCAAACTTTTCCATTTTTCTCAAGTATTTCAATTTTCTCAAATAAATCCTTACGTTAACATTATTTGCAAAACTAGTCCAATATATATATATATATATATATATATATATATATATATATATATATATATATATATATATATATATATATATATATATATATATATATATATATAACGTTATAACTATATATATCGTTACTTTTACATCTCGATTATAAGTTTCGTTACAAAAGTCAATGGTTAGTCAAAATACTTCCAAAAGTCAACATTTATGACTTGGGCCGAAAAGTCCATTTATTAGTCTCATTGGACTTAAAGTGTCAAAACAAGTTAAAAACGGTTTTAATCGATATATAACGTTTTAATAAGTTAAAACATTTGTAAAAGGTCGACAAGTGTTCGAAAACTCATTTTTGTCACCCGAAACCACTATTGGGCCGAAATGGTTATAATGGGCCCAATAATCCATTTTTAGTCCAAAAACAATTTAACCATTTTAAGTTACGTTATATATGCGGTTTAGTTCTAAAAATCAATTTAACACATCAAATTCGTTGTTTGATCAAAAAGTCAAAAGATACCGAAATTTAGTTGGGGTCGGCCCAACTGTGTCGTACAAATCAAAAGCCCAAAAAAAAAAATAGTTTAAGCCCTAAGTCCTTTTTTATCCAAATAGTTACGTAACGATATTTAATTTAGTCAAATAAGCACTTATTAATAAGCCATTAAGTCAAAAAGTCAACCATGGCCAAAATTTGTTGGGGTCGGCCCAAGGTGAACCGTACGACCCAAAAATGCAAAATAATAAGCCAATCACAATAAGCTATAGATTATTCAATAAGCTATTCAAAATAAGTTTTCAAGCACTAATTTCACCATTTCACCACTTGAGCCAAAATTTTATGTTTTTCAAAACCCAATTTTTGTTTTTGTTAAATGTTAGTCGATTTATACATATATACAAAAAAGTGTATATTTCGTCTTAAATTCGCGTAATTAACACTAATCACATTTGTATCATCAAACTAGTACCACAAGCAACAAGATTTACCACACAAGCAAGAAATAACATAACTTGCATAAAAACTTCAAAAAAGTCAAGCACTCCTAATTATATACCAAACCCTAGCTTTTTCATTTTAACAAAACACATACTTTTAATACTTGGTAACACTTTTAAACATCATAAGAACATGATATGAGCAAGATTGAAAAAGTTTATGAGTTTCCTTACAATGCTTGAGAAATGTCGAAAGGTAGAAGGCCAAGAAAGACTCCAAATTGCACCAAATTTACCCATAATACGTTCCGATTAACCCAAAACACTTGAAAGTACACCCCGACTGCTTTGAAACTCAAAAGAAATTTGTAGATCTTGAATTTTTATTGTGTTCATGAGGTTGAGATGAGAGAAAGCAAGATGGTAAGTTTTAGATGATAAAATGTGTGTGTAAAGTATTATGTGTAACTTATGAGGTATAAAAACAAAAGTTACCATGTCATTATCCACTATCAAATCAAAGTATATAAAAATATTTGTCCTATTGTGGGGGAGGTGGCTATAAACGACAACCAAGAGGGGGAGGGAGATCATTTTTTTGCTCCTCGTTGGTGTATCGTGTGTCGGTTTAAGCTTAAATGTTACTGTAAGGTCCCGGTTTGACCTTTTTGGGACACGTATACGTAAAATAAAGTTTTTATCAACGTTTTTGTCAAAATAATAATAAAATATTATTATTTGCTAAAAAATGTATTTATTTGACTGCTACCATATATACTGTAGTGTCAGTTTGCGTGTGGGTTGCTTTTCAGTAAACATGAGAAAGCTTCTCGGTTAAATACGAAACTTGTCAGTAACTATCAGAAATAGAATAATTTACGCTTACTGACAAAAATAGACTTTTTCAGCAGTGACTGTAAGCTACAGTATGCGGGACAACTCCTCAAAAACGTTCAGAAATGCTCAGAAATTCACAAAAACATGCAGTTATGCATAGAAATGCTCGGTTTAAAAATTATAAATAAATATTTATTATTAACTTAAAGTGTGAATATTACCATTTGTCACAAATGGCCTTGTGATATAAATTTTGGAATTGGATTATTATTGTGATGTTTTGAGCAACGTCGGGTGCTAACCGAGACTTTTTAGTCTCGGCGTGGCCTCGACAAGTCGAAAGATGGGTTAGAATTATTATTTGGACTTGTGGATTAAGATATTGACTTGTTGACTCGAGAGTATTAAAAACTCGGATTTTGACTTGGAACGTATAATGACTCGAGACGTATATTATTTGGAAATATAAATAACAAATAGAAGTGAAATAATAATAACTTAGAAATGGAAAATATTAACTAACAAAGTAAATTTGTTATTTAATATTTAGAATGGAAGTTGTAAAATAAAAAGGAAAATAATTAAATAGAATAAAAATGGAAATACGTACGAGTTATTAAGCGTTCCGAGAGCATGTGTATCGAGGGATACCACATATGGTAATATTGGTATAATTATGGGATTATTGTTCAAGTTACGGATTGGTTAACGTTAATATACCCGCCCGACACGGTTATCAGAATTATTGGGTGACGAATCCAATAAGGGCTCGGTAAACGCGATTGGAGGAATTTATTAACTGGTGATCCATCCTTATGACTTACCGTTTCCTTGTAACATATAGGTTAGCTTTGGATTAATAAGCGAGACGAAGGAATTGTTAGACTTATCGCGTTGACAAGTTCGATAAGGACCTAATAATTCGTCTGGTTACCTTATTAAGCTTTTAGCTTGACCATCTAGACCTTTGACCATTATCGTGTGTGAGATTGACTTGGTGAATAATTGGTAGTCGGAATTTCTTGAGAATAAATTGCAACACTGGACTTGGAAAAATATTGAAATGAAATTGCTATTAGACTTGGTTATTTTGAACCACTGGAATACGAAGTGACTACAATACATTAGACTCTAAACGAATTTAATTTGTTTGAGCCGTAATGGACAAAAAATGGAATATAATGTCTAACGAATAATAACAATTATAACATTCGCTACCTTAACGTGTTTATAAACTTATAAATAATTCAACATGGGAAAGTTCCATTAACGAATGAGTCATTGCGAATTAGTGTTTTATAATATAAAACATATATGATTTATAATTAAATGGGATACTTGGAAAATACCGACGACTACCAATCTATTCATTTAATTTGGAGTGTTTGCTATGTTTGATTTATTTAGTTTGACCCCGTCGTCTCGTCTTGAGTTTTGTCTCATTTTTCTCATCGACTCCGTTTGTCTATCCTTCTTTTGGCGTATTTACTCTTGAGTCGTGTCTTTCTACCGTCACACAGATGATGATACCCAACTTATACTAAAGGCTAAAAATAGATTATTTTGGGGAAATAGAAATGGTTAACTCTTGGGAAGTTTTGCATATTTAGTTTATTTTGAGAGATACGTTTTAAGACGAGTCTTATATTATTAGGTTGCGCCGAGTCCGCAGTGCAGTGATGTTCTAGCCGCCGTAGTACTTTTCTACTGTTTGTTTGTGTTTTGTGTTTGGCTTGATCGAGGTGAGTTTCATAGCCTCACTTTTACTTTAATAATGTTTTTTGGGGTTAGAGAACATGCAAATTGTTTTGAATGAACCTTTGTTATTTTATGGTTTTGGTTAGTGTTTACTATGTTAAGCTAGCTAAGGTTACTTGTCATGAGCTACAATTGTGTAGGGTTAGTATGTATGAGCTGCATTGTGTAGGGTTGTTATATTTTGCTACAAAGTGAGTGTGTAGGAATATAATAACATGGGCTACAAAGTGTGTAGGATAGTACTATAGTTTGCACCTATAGGAAGTTGCGTTGGTTAGTAACACACTTCGGTGTGGGTTGAGATGTTGATTAGTGCCTTAGTCTAGTATAGTAAACTGATGCGTATTTTTGGTCCGTTGTTACGTATGTTTTGAGTCTAAACCTATGAACTCACTAGCATTAGCTGACCTTTTTAGCATGTTTTCTCAGGTAATTAATGATGGTTTTGTGGAAGAATGTTTGGTCGGAAGCTTGGCAAGCGGCATGGTTTTTGGATCAGTTTGGACTCTGATAAACTAATTGGGACCTACCTTTTGTTTTATTTTGGGCTTACTTACATACTTTTTGGAATAAATGTAAACTTTAAATTTTGGATTAAATGTCTTAATTAATCGGATGATGCTATTCCGTTTTCTTGTGCTTGTGTTGTGTACCAATCCCCGTAGCACCCCGAAGCTTGGATAAGTCTTCTATTGTACCGAATTTTAGGGTTGTTATAGATTGGTATCAGAGCTCAAGTTATAGAAAACTGGGTGCTTATCAAAAATCTGGACTATAATTATTTTCAATAAAATTGATCCCGTGACCAATGCGCGCCTGCCAAGCCGAAGTCTCTAGTAGCGGTATGATGAATTGATGAGTTATTGATTTGAAATTTAAATATTTGGAGTATGTGATACGACTTATATTGTGATTGTTTTGGGATGTATGTTTAGGATATTGCGGTATTTAATACTATTAGTATATATAATAGTATTGTTATTTTTGGATTTTGGGTAAGGTTTTGATATCAGTTTTGCGTTGCGTGGTTTGGTCATTTTGGAAATTTATATCCACCCACTGTCGTTGTCATAGGCAATGCTCCTATCGAACTTTCACTCACTCATACCGTTTGCTATGAACATTCCGGTATGTTCCCTTGCGTTCACGATTTCCTTCGATGTGCCCCACCACTTAACCTAGGGATGGGACATCTGTTGTAATTCTCCGAAAGGTCTATCCTAGCATCATTTGGAAACTCGTGCAAGTGAGACATGTGCCTCGCGTGTCCCACTTCTCCATTCGTACCTCGAGGGGACATGGAGCCTGATGGACATAGCCGATACCGTGAGAACTACTACATCGAGAGCATAGCTAGCGACATATTTCTTTTGTTGTACATTCGAAATCGAGAATTTCTCGGCTGGAGAATTTAGTCCCTATTCTTTTCCGCATTTGCCTACGTCGACACTCTAGAATTAATGATGGTATTTTAGCGAACCCGAGCTTTTAGATTTTGTTTTGAGCTGGAAACCCTTACCGTGATACGAAGCAAGATACCCATAATGGCGGTTGACGATTAGTCCAAGTAATCCGACTATAAGCAGCAGATTTCGCAGGATGTGACTTCATGATAGGAACCTTACTCTTCTCTTCTAATTGTGTTTCAGATCAATGGCTCCGAGGCGAAACCTAGCTAGGACCACACTAGCACAACCTACTGCTGTTGCAGGACCAGGTCATCGTGGTTAATTCCCTATTCCCCCAGTCCAAGCTACCGACAATTGGACTGCCAGCGATCAATCCCCACCTACCAATACTGATCTACATGCATTGACCACCCTACTTTTTCGTGTAGCAAAATGATTAGTTGAAGCAAATCGATTGAATACCCCCGTTCCAAACTTAGGACCCAACGATGACAAAAACCGTAGTTGTACTTTTAGAGAGTTCAACAAGCTTGTAACGGCTAACTTTGACGGCACTGGAGGAGTTCTGCCGTGACGCGATGGTTGGAAGAATTGGAAGTTGCCTTTGGGAAATGCCACTGCGAGGAGAGTTCCCGAGTGGATTACGCCACTTCTGCACTACAGAGCGGGGCCTGGGTTTGGTGGAGTAGCCACATTAGGACAGTAGGAGCTGACAGAGCCTACGATATGACTTGGGAAGAGTTCAAGGAGATGGTGTGATGCGGTGCGTTGTGTCGTTGCGGTTTAGCAGTATTAATGCCTACTCAAGTTTTAAATTTATATTTAGCCGACTTATCAATAACACACACACTTAACGAGCAGTGTACCCGGTCAGTATGAATATAATGGTAAGTAGAGTGTCAATCACTAAGAGTGGAACGTGTTATCTAGTTATTCTAATCAGTATTTTAATATATTAAGTTAGCTATACAACCTATTCTAACGCAAGGGGGTTCAGCCTGAGAGACTGGCACGATTTGGTTGCAATTAAAATAATAAACTAAACCAATAGGCACGAATCAGCGAATAGCACACACGTACACAGATAAATACTCGAGACAATAAGAAGATCTGTCCTGATAGATAAGTAGTTTATCACTTGTTTTATTGCTAGTTTTATATGAAGTGTATAGTTCGATGCAACGCACCGAGATTAAGTCCTTTCTCGTTGGTTTTAATCTTATCGGCGAGTAAACCCTTAATGATTACTTATGACTATCCTATTTATCTTTCTTCCTACTTTTCTACAGACGATAGAATGCATAGGCGATCTAATAAATAGGCAAGGGCAGAGGCATGGCGACCCGATCAACGCTCAGCTAGACACAGAGGTTATCAATGCACTAAAAAAAACAACCAAAGACATCAACATATAAACTTTAATTAATGAGAAAGCAGTTTTAAGGGAGTGCAATCTTTCCGTTGTCACATTACACAAGCCACCAATCTTGATGAATTAAAGTTTACTAACACAATAAAACAAAACTACTTAATGAATTAAACACATGCAGCACCTTCTTACAGCTCTTGTATATTTTTTTGGGTGTGTCTTGTGCTGCCTATTCGTCTGAATTCGTCCTAGGTTTCTGTACTTCGGTCTTCTGTCGAACTTCGGAACTCTTTAACTCGTCTGGTCTTTGGGGTATTTATAGTTTCTGTCTGAGGGTAAGATGCGGCGCATCTAGTAAGTAGATGCGGCGCATTGACTTAACTTCGCGTGGGGTCCAAGATTAATATATTCAGGAATATTCGTACACCGCCAGAAGATGCGGCGTAACTCCATAAGTAGATGCGGCACATGTCCTCTTGTATCTTGGATCGTATCTGGTGAAATCTAGATAGTGATGCGCCGTATGTAATAAGTGAGATGCGGTGCATCTATAGCAGATTTGTCTTGATCTTGTACATTTCAGTAGACTCTTAACTTCTTGCATGTTTTGCTCCATAATTAGTCCAAAATCGCTAAGTTTCACCAAATGCTTGTTTTTACCTGAGAATTACAAAAGTAAACGATTAAGTATCAATCCTCATACATAATATAATAAAACAAGTCAAATAATTAGGATAAATGATAGTAATAAAATGTACTTATTTGAGTTCATCATGGTGCTTGAGAGATATGACCCTGGTAATAAGGACAAAGGGGCTAGGGGCCGAATTCTTGAGGCATAAGGTGAAAGGCACGGACCTCCAGACCTACACCAACCGCTTCCTGGAGTTGGTTCATTTGTGCCCTGGAATGGTTAGTAGCGAGACTAGTAAGATCGAGCGCTACATTGGAGGATTGCCCCCACCGGTCAGGAGAGATATAGCAGCAGTTGAAACATCTAGCCTCCGCGATACCATAATTGTGGCACATGCCCGTATGAATCCCATGATCGGAGGTGCTGTTGTAGAGATGATTGAAATCAGGAAGAAGTGGGAAGACCACTTGAGGGGTAACGCAAACCGGGACAAGCGACAGAAAGTCACCGAGGTCCGTACTGTTGAATCTAGGGAAGGGGGAGGCTACAGAGAGAGCCAACCTAAGCGCAATTATTGCAGACTTCATCATCATGGGAAGTGTATGGTGATATGCCGTGATTGCTCAAGGGTTGGAAACGTGGCCAAGGACTGTAGGTCCAAGACCCCCGCAGAGATTCAAGCAAACCCTGGGTTGGATTGGAAAGCTAATGTAACCTGTTTTGGATGTGGAATGAAGGGACACTACGGGAAGGAGTGTAAGGAACTGTGGAGACGAAGGAATTAGATAAGTAGGAATCACCAATGGACCAAGGAATCGAAGGAGACCAGGAATAAGACATGATGTCAAGAATGACTATCTTGACTCGTGAAACATAAGTTAAATTTCTTTAAGTATTAGCTGTGTAAGACTATCTTAGTACTTTCTTAAGAACCTTGCCATTTTATGAAATTTGGTGTACACTATTTGGAGGTGTAAGCTTATTTGACTCAGAAGCATGCATGATTTTGGTAGAATTACTTTCCTCTACACACTACATTTCCATTTTTGCTGTTATCTAACGAATTATTTGACGTTGTTGTCTGATTGTAATCCAGATCGTCTATGCTACCATCTTATTTTTCTGTAAACTCACAAAGGATTTATTATTAATCCAATGTAATTAAACACGGCATTACATTGTTGGACCTCAATTATACAAAGACTGGCCACCTATGTATAATTCAGGTAGGATCATGTTATGTTGGGAAAAATTGCTTTGAAACCTCACTGAGGATTTAATTTCTCATCCTCCGATGTAAAATCGCGACCCGACAAATTCTACCTCTCTACCGTCCTGTAAATCCAGCCATATTTCGCGACATACCTTAATGCGAGCATATACGTCACAAAGTTTACCGTCATAGAACGATTTCGCCGCATTGTGTTTCGCGTTACTCCACCTATCCGACCTCGAAAAGCCTCATTGTTAATAAGACCAATAGGTAAGTTTGGCAAACTACCTGATGACTCATAACTTTGTGTAGGGCCAAGACGTGTACCTGCTTGTAGCAACAGTACCGAGCCCTATGAAGGTTATATTCAGGTTCATGGCCGAGATCATACCTCCTTCATTGGACGATAGAAACATACTGATTCTACCAATCGACCATTAGTAGCAATCAACATCGCCCTTCTGAAAATTCTCTCTCTGCGATAAGAATAAAGGATACCATTGAGACTAGTCGACTGTTAGGAGGAATCGATGTACACTTATCAAGTTTAGTAAGATGGTTAGTAAAGGAGTCGAGGGAAAGTTTTACAATAAACCATCTATGGTTCTCCTTTTGGTAAGACTTGAGCCGCCGTACATTCGGCATGCGGTGACGAATCGACCACCATGAAGAACAGACCCCCACCTATAAAGAGGACGCGGGAAGAGGAACATCCCAAAGACCGCGTTTAGGACTCGCTATGGCCATTATGAGTTCAAGTGATGCCATTTGGTTTGACCGACGCACCAGCTGTATTTATGGACCTCATGAATCGGGTGTGCAAACCATATTTGGATAAGTTTGTGATAGTATTCATAGACGACATCCTAATTTACTCAAGGAGTAAGGAGGAACACGAGGAAAATCTGAGGCTCATCTTGGAACTATTGAAGAAGGAACAATTGTACGCCAAGTTCTCCAAGTGTGAATTTTGGATTCCAACCTTACAATTTCTAGGTCACGTGATTGACAGTCAGGGAATTCACATAGATCCCGCGAAGATCGATTCCATCAAGGAATGGGCCGCACCTACAACCCCAACTGAGGTTCGTCAATTTTTGAGACTTGCTGGCTATTACCGGAGATCCATTGAGGGATTCTCTAAGGTAGCCAAGCCGCTAACCAAATTGACTCAGAAGAACGTAGAGTACGAATGGGGTAGGGAAGAAGTGGAAGCGTTCCAGCTCCTGAAAGAGAAGTTGTGTAGTGCGCCTATCCTAGCCCTACCTGAAGGGAGTGAAGACTTTGTCATGTACTGCGACGCTTCGCACAAGGGTTTGGGAGCCGTCTTAATGCAACGGGAGAAAGTGATAGCATACGCTTCACGCCAGCTTAAGACTCATGAGAAGAACTACACCACTTATGACCTGGAACTAGGTGCCGTTGTATTCGGCCTTAGGATCTGGAGGCACTATTTGTACGGCATAAAGTATACTGTATACACGGACCATAAGAGCTTGCAACACATTTTGGATCAGAAGGAGCTGAACATGAGACAACATCGTTGGTTGGAGCTACTTAGTGATTATGATTGCGAGATCTGCTACCATCCCGGTAAGGCAAATGTAGTTGTAGACGCCCTTAGTAGAAAGGAGAGAATACCACCGTTACGAGTCAGATCCTTAGGGATGACGATCAGTTCGCCGTTACCATCTCAGATCCACGAAGCTCAAGCCAAGGTGCTGAAGGAGGAAAACCAACCCGCTGAGAACCTCTATGGAATGGTAGAGAATGAAAACGGCTTCGTAAAGCATTCCAACAGAACATTATGCTTTGGAGACACAAGCTGGGTACCACTCTATGGAGGGATTCGCGAATTGATTATGCATGAGTCACATAAATCAAAATACTCCATACATTCGGGATCTGATAAGATGTACCAAGATCTGTAGGGACTCTACTGGTGGCCTAACATGAAGGCCTACATCGCCCTATATGTCGGTAAGTGCTTAACATGTTCGAAGGTGAAAACCGAACATCAAAAGCCATCAAGATTGTTGATACAACCTGAGCTACCTGTCTGGAAATGGGAACAAATCACCATGGATTTCATCACGAAACTGCCTAGGACAGCTAGTGGTTGTGATACGATTTGGGTAATCGTTGACTGACTCACAAAGCCTGCTCACTTTCTTGCTATCAGCAAAACCGACAATTTGGACAAGTTTGCCCGTTTATATCTGAAGGAGATTGTTTCCCGACATGGCGTACCAATATCCATCATCTCTGATCGAGATAGCCGTCTTACGTCGCATTTTTGGAAGTCACTCCAGACGGCCATCGGGACCAACCTCGACATGAGCACCGCTTATCGTCCCCAAACAGATGGCCAGAGTGAGAGAACTATCCAGACGTTGGAAGATATGCTTCGAGCTTGTGTCATATATTTTGGAAAAGGCTAGGAGAGACACTTGCCTTTAGCCAAATTCTCATACAATAATAGCTATCGAGCTTGTGTCATATATTTTGGAAAAGGCTGAGAGAATTTTGGAAAAGGCTGGAAGTCGTTTAACGATAATGCCAATCTCCTATCTGCTGGACCGAGGTGGGTGACAGTCAACTCACTGGTCCCGAACTTGTCCATGAAACGACCGAGAAGATAGTCCAGATCCGGAAACATCTACAAGCAGCACGCGATCGACAAAAGAGCTATGCCGACAAGAGACGTAAACCTCTCGAGTTCCAGGTTGGAGACATAGTTATGTTGAAAGTCTCACCGTGTAAAGGGACGATACATTTCAGAAAGCGTGGGAAACTCAACCATCGCTATATAGGACCGTTTCAAATACTAGACATGATTCGACAGGTAGCTTACCGACTGGAGCTGCCACCCGAATTGAGCAGCGTGCATAACTTATTTTATGTGAGTAACCTGAAGAAATGTCTATCGGAAGAGACCTCGATTATTCCTTTGAGAGAGATCTAGATCGACGAAAGCTTGAACTTTATCGAGGAACCTGTTGAAGTTATGGACCGTGAAGTTAAGCGACTAAAGCCCAGTTGTATTCCGATCGTTAAAGTCCGTTGGAATTCCTGTCATGGCCACGAGTTCACGTGGGAACGTGAGGACGAGATCAAACGGAAGTATCCTCATCTCTTTTCGATTCCAACGGATAATCTGAAATGAAATCCGGGACGGATTTCTCCTAAGGCTGGGAGGCTGTGACAACCAGTAATTTTTGGGAATATTTTAATCATCGTGCCGAGTTTAAAAATGGATATTTAATGATTGAGTACCATTTGATACGTTTTTTGGGAATCTATTTTGGACCATTGGTAATGTTATTCGTTTAATTGGTATGTGATGTATGAAGTTTTCCCATAGGCCTAGAACTAAGCACGACGCGATTCGGCACAAATAGAAACCTAATAATTCATAAATAATTGATTTTGGGACGTATTTAATAAATATATACGTATTAATAGTGATTTTTATTGGAAATTGATTTTAAAAATAATAGCGTGAGTTAAAAAGTCTTGATAAAATGTTTTGACGCATAAACAAGCCCTTTAAGCTAGGAACGAGAAAGATAGTTAAAATAACAAAAGTGACCCCTTGCACCAAGTTACAAAACAGCCCCTACACTTTGATAATTGGCAAAATTGGAACATTGGGTATTATAAATACCCCATTATACCATTTCTAGGATTTTGTTGATTCCCTTGAAAACCTTAGCCGCACCACCTAGCACCACCACCTCCGGCCACCATCGAACGCCACCACCCCCACCATATCACTCCGTTTCCACCACTAATCACCATCGCTAATCCCTTGTATCTTCCTTTTGTGAACCGTATGCGCCTCCATCACCGCGTTTTCTTTTGTTTTTTCGTTGGGTAAGCCGAAGGTAAAGTTAGATCGGGTCCAAAAGATTAATAAAAACACCGATTCACCACTTGTGTGAATCAGTGTGGGATCAAAAGGTATAGAAATAAAGTTTAATAATAAAAACGTGAGAAAAAGGATTGGTATCATCATTTGGGTCGTATTTTTTGTCGTAGGTTTTTGATGTCGTGAGCTTAAGCTCACAGCCGTGGCTTATTTTTGAGCTTATCCGAGCTTTTGAGCTTATTTTTGGCTTATTCGAAATTGTTTTTTTTTTTTTTTTTTTTTTTTAATTTTGTGTTGGTTCTTGTGGTAACTAATTGGGCCGAAACCCAATAAGGGTTTAGTTAGATTATGGTTTTTGGATTTATTTTGGTTTTGGATTTGTTTTGGGTTCGATTGGTTTGGCCGAGACCCACCTAAGGCCCGTTTGGTTATGTTCGGTTCGACATGAGGGTGAAGCCGAGACCCCAGGGTCTTGGCAAGGTAAGGTTATTGTTGTTTTCATTGTTGTCAAGAGGATTGGATTTAGATTCGAGTTGGATTTCGTTTTGGTCGAGCCGTGACAATTGTGACCGAGTAATAATGTTGGCCGAATGGCCTTGTGATATAAATTTTTGTGTTGGACTATTATTGTGATGTTTTGAGCAACGTCGGGTGCTAACCGAGACTTTGTAGTCTCGGCGTGGCCTCGACAAGCCGAAAGAGGGTATAGAATTATTATTTGGACTTGTGGATTATGATATTGACTTGTTGACCCGAGAGTATTAAAAACTCGGATTGTGACTCGAAACGTATAATGACTCGAGACGTATATTATTTGGAAATATAAATAACAAATAGAAGTGAAATAATAATAGTAACTTAGAAATGGAAATTATTAACAAACAAAGTAAATTTGTTATTTAATATTTAGAATGGAAGTTGTAAAATAAAAAGGAAAAGAATTAAATAGAATAAAAATGGAAATACGTAAAAGTTATTAAGCGTTCTGAGGGCACGTGTATCTAAGGATACCACATATGGTAATATTGGTATAATTATGGGATTATTGTTCAAGTTACGGATTGGTTAACGTTAATATACCCGCCCGACATGGTTATCGGACTTATTGGGTGATGAATCCAATAAGGGCTCGGTAAACGCGATTGGAGGAATTTATTAACGGGTGACCCATCCTTATGACTTACCATTTCCTTGTAACATATAGGTTAGCTTTGGATTAATAAGCGAGTCGAAGTGTTGCACTTATCGCGTTGACAAGTTCGATAAGGACCCAATAATTCGTCTGGTTACCTTATTAAGCTTTTAGCTTGACCATCTAGACCCTTGACCATTATCGTGTGTGAGATTGACTTGGTGAATAATTGGTAGTCGGAATTTCTTGGGAATAAATTGCAACACCGGACTTGGAAAAATATTGAAATGAAATTGTTATTAGACTTGGATATTTTGAACCATTGGAATACGAAGCGACTACAATACATTAGACTCTAAACGAATTTAATGTGTTTGAGCCGTAACGGACAAACAATTGAATATAATGTCTAACAAATAATAACAATTATAACATTTGCTACCTTAACATGTTTATAAACTTATAAATCATTCAACATGGGAACGTTCCATTAACAAACGAGTCATGGCGAATTAGTGTTTTATAATATAAAACATATATGATTTATAATTAAATGGGATATTTGGAAAATACCGAAGACTACCAATCTATTCATTTAATTTGGAGTGTTTGCTATGTTTGATTTATTTAGTTTGACCCCGTCGTCTCGTCTTGAGTTTTGTGTCATTTTTCTTGTAGACTCCGTATTTCTATCCTTCTTTTGGCGTGTGTACTCTTGAGTCGTGTCTTTCTACCGTCACACGGATGATGATACCCAACTTATACTAATGGCTAAAAATAGATTATTTTGGGGAAATAGAAGTTGTTAAATCTTGGGAAGGTTTGCGTATTTATTTTATTTTGAGAGATACGTTTTAAGACGAGTTTTCTTTTAAGGTTATCACTTTGTTTAGAGTCTTGTTTTCCAATATATAAAACAATCGGTTTCAAAGAGTGGTGGTCTTTGCATAGATTGCCCTTCTTGATATTTGTCGAAATCCATTGATCGATTCAAGTTTTAAAATACAATTTATTTTAAAATCTTGCCTGACGTGGCTCTGGTACCAATTATGGAAAACTAGAAGGGGGGTTGAATGGTTTTACTGGTTTTTAATTCGTTTTAAAGCTTTACTGGTGAAAAACTTTGATTCGATTCTTTTGTGAAATCAATCAACACCAATATGAACACTAAACAATCCTATCTAATATAAACAATAAATATAAAGAAATAAGATGGAAAGATCAAACCAGGACAAAGAGATTTATAGTGGTTCGGTCACAAAGCTCTTCTTCGCCCTACTCCACTCCCCGAGTATCACACACGAGAGTTCTAAGCACTATGTCAACAAGGCTCCCTTCAGGCGGAGAAAACCGTACAACGTCACTTATCCTTATTTCCGACACTAAGCTAAATGTAGAGTACTAATCTTTGCTAGTACCAATCTACCACGATCCACACGATCCTTACTACTTCACACAATCAACACACTTGACTCGATCTACCCGATCTACCCTTGATCCACTTGATCAACACACAAGCCCACAAGCTACAAGAGATCTCCAAGATCTCAACAAGATCACAATGATCTACTCTCACAAACTACTCAAAAGAAAATGAACTTGGTGTATGCTAGGATACAACAAGTATGTAACAAGTGCACTAACTATAACTACAACACTCTGTATCTTCTTTGATACCTTGTGTTCTTCTCTTGCACTAGTAGAGGAATGAAGGTGATCACTTGGTTGGATGAATGGATCACTCTTTAAACAAAAGAAAACTAGACTTAATGATCAAGAAGAACAGATGTGATAAGAGTTTTAAACTCAGAAAGTTGTGTGTGAAAAAGGATGCGCAAGAACTGTGAAGAGGGCTGGTATCTATAGGCAGAAGAAATCTGACCGTTATAAGGACACAGTACCACTAAATACCACACGGTACCACTAAATTTAGTTGTACCGTGGTACCGTGCCACACAAGGACGCTCCAATTTTTGTTTTTAGTGGTGAAAGTTTATTTGGGGAAGTTTGGAGCTGATTTTGGGGGAGGGGGGAAATAGCTGTTATGATTTTTAAACTTATTTTTCCAATAAAACATATCTTTATAATTCAAAAATAACTTGTAAAGTATATTTTTGAAAAAAAATGTTTTGTCACATTAAAAATGTGAAGTTTGAAACATAAATTCACTTCTTTGATCATTTGTCAAGTTATAAATTTGTTTGTTCGTACCTAGAGTGATTTACGCAGAAACTGGATATTTCGACTAAAAACTTGTTTACGTTAATTTTAACGTAAAGTGATTTCACATTTTGTTATCATCAAAACGTGAAGTTATTGAAAGATATAAATAACGTTTTTAGAACATTATTTGAATCAACAATATCCCCCTTTTTGATGATGACAAAACATTAACTCATTTTAAGTTAAAGATTAATTTTAAGAAGTTTTTAGCATGAGTTTATATCCCATTTCTCCCCCTTTTTGTCGAAGCAAAAAGGTTGCTAAGGCTCCCCCTTGATGTATACTCCCCCTCGTTTGGAGGACACCAAGGAATCGAGCAATGGTTCTTGCTACAAAATAATGTTAGATGACACATATAAAATATCTAACATGTAGCAACGAAAACAAATATCCAGCCATAAACTAAGAAAAGGGCTAAAAAACCAAAAAGAATAAAAGATAAAACAACCACATAATAAGCCCATTAATTCATAGAATGAAATGTCATACATGAAGTATGACTACAACATAAACATAAAAAGAAACTACAAGAAGCACATTTAAATCTTTAGTGACAAGAGGCCCTAAGATTAGCTTCATTTCCAAAAGTACATCTTTAGTGTCAAGAAACTACAAGAAGCACATCTAAATGTTTATTGTTGAAAACTAAACATGAATATGTGTTAGGGATTCGACACACGGTTAAGGTGGTTAAACCTTTTGTACTTTGTATGTATGATATATTGAGTTAATATGATTAAGAATGCGGAATCTACTTAATCACACTTAGAAGGTTATTTGTGTTATGGAAATGGAACAGTTGTGTTTGTTATATGACAATGAACAATGAAAGATTATCACCAAATGATTCAATATTATTAAGATAATAATATGAGTGATCTTGAGTTATCACTAGGGTTACAACCTTGAATCTTATGTTTCTATATCTTGTGATATTGTTTTTGTTCTTTGTTCTTGAGAGAGATATTTTGCACTATAAGTTTTAACACACACTTTTGACACACATATCTCTAGTCTAAGATCTTTCTTTTATATTACAAGAAAGATCTTTTACAATATTGTTAAGTCTAGTCAAACAACTTGCTAACTTATCTTGAGTGTGTCAGTACATAAAATACAACCTGTATCTGAGAACACAACTTGTAATTGATCACTTTGTTAAAAGATATTATCTACCATATATACTTGACTTTAGTATACAAATATCTTTTCAATACTTATCCAACCAGCAGTTCTATATGTGACAATTATCCACTCAGCAGTATCAACTAGCAGTACCTTCTTTGTACTACCAGTACCAACATCAGTTAGTACGGTTAGATATAACTTGAACAGTCCTAAGATATATACCAGCAGTTGGAACTGTTAGAGTATTCTTCTCAGCAGTACTAAAATATACACTAGCAGTTGAAACTGTTAGAGTATTCTTCTCAGCAGTACTAACCTTCAATACTTGTAATTCTTGATACTTAATCTTCAGAACATTTAATTCCCAACAATCCTCCCCTAAACATGTGAATTCTCTAATCAACATGTTTCTTCTGAATTAAATCCTGATTGTGAGGATCTTTCAAACATTTCATAGTTAGACTCTTGATCTGAACTTTCTTCTGTTCTATGAGATTGAATATCTTTCTCAGTAGCTCATCTGCTTTCTGATCTTTGACTTCAACAATATCAATACACATCTTCAGTCTTCAAACATTGACCTAAAAGATGGTGCAATTTCCTTGGATGGAGGAATTATAAGAGGAAATGGTGCTGTGTATCTTGGATGCTTGTTTCAACAAGTGAAATCATCTATCAGCATGCCTTTGCAAGTGATGAACAAACGTGGTGAACTGAAATTAAAACTTTTCTTCGTTTGACCTAGATAGAACTTTCTCCTTTGGAATGCATCATCCCTTCTGAATATATATAATACTCCAGAATCAGCTCTATTCTTGTCATTTTCAACTTCCTCATCATCTTGTATGCTCTTGTCTTTTCCTCCCTTTCACTGGTTAATCTTCCAACTTTATTTCATCCCCTGAGATGTTTCCTCCCCTGAGATGCAAATAACATTTTATCCTCCCCTGTTTGGAAGATCTCTCACCATCATCCCATCATTATCTGATCTACCAATGTGAACTTGTTTTCAGACAATGTTGTACATGAAGCCATCAATTCCTTAAGAGTTTAAGTTGCTGCCCTCATCACTTCTAGGTGTGTAAACTCCTATGAGAGGTGATTCATTGGACATTTGACTCATGGTCCATCATGTGATGGTTTTTTGTGAGTCTCTTCTAAAATCCTTTTTAAGAAACTTTTGCCTTAGCAGTATGTACTTGATTTTATTATGAAAAACCATACTGCTTTCAACCATTTTGAAGGGATTAAGTGTATAACAGACACTTATCAAAATTTCGGTTTAATGCAACCTATGGTTGTGTGAGAACCAATGTTTTCAGTTATAAATAACTGCCTGTGTGCAGATAAACTCATTCAAAGAGTTTTCCTGACAGGGTTTTCAGCTCATAGTAATTGTTACCTCTAACACAAGTGTTATATTCACTTTTACTAGCTGTTCTTTCTATCAGATGTCCTTAGACTTGCTCATTATACTTTGAAAGTATAAAATGATAGAAAGTGAGTTGATTCAGTTACTATCTGACCAACTAAGTCATCAATTCAATGTGAAATATGATAACCAGGTTTCAAGAAAGAAGTTTTAAAGAATTAATTAACTTAGGTGTAAACCTTTGTTAATGAGTTCCCAAACTCAGTCCATCATAAACCTGTTATGAAAGCAACTGGAAACACTTTTCTTTTGCTTTCATTTCACTTGAAATTTCCTTATTGCTCAAAGTTCATACCTGAAATTGTTAGTCCAAAACCAAGAAACAAAATGCATAGCATTTGTCTTATAGCAGTATCAATATATGACCAACAGTATGAACTGTTTAAACAAAATATGAACTAGGAGTACAAACTGTTCTATTTAACAGTATCAATTTACATAGATATCAGTACAACCTTAACATATATAAAAACTACACAGATTAGAAATTTTAAGAATTAAGCATTCCAATACTTGCTACCAAGTACTGAAACCTTCCAACATCAAAAGCTTTTGTTAGCAGATCTGCAAAGTTATGTTCTGAAGCAATTTTAAAAACTTGAATTAACCTTTTCTCATTGCAATCTCTAATAAAATGATGTCTAATTTCAATGTGTTTTGTTTTAGAATGTTGTACTGGATTTTTAATAATGCAAATTGTACTACTATTATCAATATGAATAACAGTGTTTAAGAAATTATACCCATAGTCAAGAAGTTGGTTTTGAAGCCATAGAACTTGACCACAGCAACTTTCAGCAGCTACATATTTAGCTTCAGTTGTTGAAGTAGCCACAATTGTCTGCTTCTTACACTGCCATGAGATAAGTCTACACCCAAGGAATTGACATCCTCCAGTTGTTGACTTTCTGTCCAAGCTAGCACCAGCATAATCACTATCCGAAAATGCTACCAAATCAAAAGGTGACTCCCTAGAATACCATAGACCCAACCTTGGTTGACCCTTGAGATATCTAAAAATTCTCTTGACTTCTGTTAAATGAGAAACCTTTGGAGTGACTTGAAATCTTGCACAAGCACAAACAGAGAACATGATATCAGGTCTTGATGATGTAAGATACATCAAAGAACCTATCATAGATCTGTAAGTGTGTACATCCACATTTTCTCCATTTATATCTTTAAGAAGTGGCTTCTTAGAGTCCATTGGTGTGCTTGCTACCTTTGAATCAGCAAATTTGAACTTCCTAAGTATTTCAGCAACATATTTATCTTGACTAATAAATATGCCTTCACATGATTGCCTAACTTGCAGACCCAAAAAGAATGTAAGTTCCCCCATAGAACTCATCTGAAACTTATCATGCATAAGTTTCTCAAACTCTAAACACATTTCTTTCCTAGTAGACCCAAAGATAATGTCATCCACATACACCTGCAATAACATAAGATCTTTCTTGTGCTGTTTGACGAAAAGTGTCTGATCAATCTTTCCTCTTTGAAATCCATTTTCGATTAAGTAGGAAGCTAGTGTTGCATACCAAGCTCTTGGTGCCTGATGAAGGCCATATAGAGCTTTAACTACTCTGTACACTCTATCTGGATGCTCGGAAATTTTGCCACCAACACCTCCTCCAAAGGTAACATAGCCTCCATCTATTGATTGAAAATCTGAGAGATAAGACTTGTTGCCTGTCATGTGCCTTGAACATCCACTATCTGAGTATCCTTGATCCTCTTTTTTATCAGTTGAATGTTCCTGCACAGTAATAAGGAGTATTAGTTTACTTTTGGGACCCAAGCCATTACTGACTTGGATCTGCCCCTTGCATCAATGTAATTTAATCTTTTAAGGACAGTTGATGCAACATTGGATTTAAGAATCCAACATGCTGAGGCCTTAACAGCATTTGCCCTGTTTTTCCAAGCAGCAGTATTAACTACTTTCCTAGCAGTATTAACTGCTGGACTAGCAGTATTAACTGCTGGTTTTGCAGTTGAACCCTTTGGTTTCCAAACTTGTTTTTGGACCACTGCTTTTGTTTGAATGGGCCTGTGAACAGTTTTTGGTGCATGTTTTGAAGTTATTTTTGCACTTTTAACTGTTGGTCTTGGGTTAACAGTCTTAAATGGTCTAGCAGTAGAAACTGCTTTTGAAACTGCTCTGGGTTTTGTTCTATTAAAATTAGAACTAGAGTGAAAGTGAGTTAGCCTTTTGAAATTCACCCTATTGATTTCATACCCAGATACCCAATGGTTGCAGAAAGCTACAAGATGGTCAAAACTACCACATGTATAACAAGCTTTGTTGAAAAAGGCAAAGTCATCACCTAATTGGTCAGACTTAAGGTTATTCCAATTTCTTTGGTTACCTCTGGGCTTGCTAGTGGATCTGTATTGTTCACAATACCTAACTGGTTACCTAACATGTTTAATGTTTGATTTAGGCCTATCAGTATCCTTTTTGACCACTTTAGGAACCTTAGTTCCTGCTTTCTTAACTTTTTCAGGTTTAGACATAACCTGATCTTCTTCATCACTATCAGTTGTACTATCCTCAACAACTATAACATCTCCTTTCTTAACAAAGGACACCTTGTCCTGATAAAGTAAAGTTTTATCTAAACTTTCACTTACTTTTTCTATCTTAGGACTCTTAGTGACCTTAGAACCATATTCCATTATTGGTTCTTGAAACTCAGCAAAACCTGTGTGTGCTAGGTCAACACCTGGAGGTGAAGGAACACCTCTATATGGTGGAGGAACAGATTTGTATCCTAAACCAGACTTAGCTTTATCGATTACTTGAGCTTCCCAAATCTTATTCATTCCCTCTGAGGCATGAGCTAAAGCATCTACAGTTATCTTAACATTTTCAGTTTTATTATTGGCTTCAGCTAATTGTTTACTTTGATTAGAGCATTTAAATCATCAGTAAACTTAGATTCATTACCTTGAAAATGTGCAATTTGTCTTTCAAGTACACCTATAGCTCTTTTATGATTACTTAAATTGGCTAAGGCAATAATTAGTTCTTCTCGCCTATTATCAGCTTTTCTTTTAAGTTCTTCATTATCTTTAAGAGCAGAACATGATTCAGAACATTTGGTTATGGAATTTACCTCTGAATCAGAGAAGGCCATTAGAGCAGTCTCAGTGGCCACAAGAGCCGCATTTGTTGGTGCTTCCTCTTCATCAGCCATGAAGCTCCAGTCATAGTTAACCCCATCTATGGCTAGCATAGCCCTTGGTTCTTCAACTGTGACTTCCTTCTTCTTCTCTTGCCTATACCATGTGCTTCTATTATCCTGCTTCCTTGGGTTTCTACATTCTTTAGAAAAGTGTCCTAACCTGTGACAGTTGAAACACTCTACTTTCTTCTTATCAAACCCAACAGTTTCATTACCATCAATGGTAATCTGCTTACCAGTTCTCTGCCAGAACTTCTTAGCCCTCATGCTAAGCAAAGCAACTTGCCATTTGATGTCCATCTCTTCCAAATCATTATCATCCAACTGATCAAGATCTTCATGAATTAGAGAAGAACCACTAGTTTAACTAGACATGAATACATAGAATGATGGATCTCCGAGTCTAGCAACATTCTTCTGTGAACTAGTAGAAGGACCACCATATGTAGCAATAGAAACACCTTCAACTTCATCTACCTCTTCTGACTTACTAATACTAGGAGATGACAAGAGTGCCACATTCCCAGAGCTAGTACTATAGATTCCAGACTTCTTTAGACTTTGTTCAACAATTTTGAAGTTATTGAACAAATCATTGAGTTTCATGGTTTCAATATCTGGCTTGTTCATCCAGACAACCACATGAGTATGGAACTCATTAGGTAGACTTCTCAAAAACTTCATGTTGAGATCTTCCTTTGCTATCTCAACACTCAATATACTTAGCTGACTGACAAGCTTGTGTAATCTAGAAAACAACTTATCAAGAGATTCATTGCTATTTGAACTGAAATTTTCAAATTGTTGTTTCAGCAATATCTTTTGTGTTTTCTTGGTAGTTTCATTACCACCAAACCATGCACGAATCTCTTTAAAAAGAGTTTTTGCATCTGGATACTTGCTAAAGGATAGCATTTGTTCACCAGGAATGGTCATAAGCAATAAGTTTCTTGCTTTTTGATCATTTCTCTTCTGTATCCTTTCTTCATTTGAAACTAGTCCAGTATTTCTTTGTCTTACTGTTTTGCCGTCAATGATAGCATCTGAATAACCTAGTGAAAAAGAATCACCATATGTAATGATATCCCAGAGAGCATAATCTTGGACCATGAAATATTGCTCAATTCTCAACCTCCATAACTCAAACTCATTTTGTTTGATCATGGGCAACTTTGCAGCAACATGTGTAGCAGTATCTTGAACATCCATTTCTTAAGTTTCTTCTTCTAAATCAACTATATCAGCCTTGCTCTGATACCACTTGTTAGGGATTCGACACACGGTTAAGGTGGTTAAACCTTTTGTACTTTGTGTATATGATATATTGAGTTAATATGATTAAGAATGCGGAATCTACTTAATCACACTTAGAAGGTTATTTGTTTTATGGAAATGGAACAGTTGTGTTTGTTATATGACAATGAACAATGAAAGATTATCACCAAACGATTCAATATTATTAAGATAATAATACGAGTGATCTTGAGTTATCACTAGGCTTACAACCTTGAATCTTATGTTTCTATATCTTGTGATATTGTTTTTGTTCTTTGTTCTTGAGAGAGATATTTTGCACTATAAGTTTTAACACACACTTTTGACACACATATCTCTAGTCTAAGATCTTTCTTTTATATTACAAGAAAGATCTTTTACAATATTGTTAAGTCTAGTCAAACTACTTGCTAACTTATCTTGAGTGTGTCAGTACATAAGATACAACATGTATCTGAGAACACAACTTGTAATTGATCATGTATTTGTGATTTTGTCGCCTTTTCTGGAATTTGAGATCGATAGTGATCAAGAATAATTAACCCTTAAGCCTAAAAACCCTTTTTACCGCTTTAGACTTGTTATTCCTTAGCTTTAGTGGAGGAGATGTGTATACTTGCCAAGCTTATGATAGAATATTCGTCACGACTGGACAGTTAAACGATTAGATTTGCTTTTATCAACTTATTTTATTTTACTTCTAATTCGTTAAGTGTTTAGTTGTGTGATTATGAAATAAACGAATACATGCTTAAATATAAAAATAAATCCTAACATCTTTTAGGATACATTTTCATAAGAGAAATTCTAAGGTTTACTTGGGGACAAGTAAAGTTCAAGTGGGGGGATATTTGATGAACTCAAATAAGTACATTTTATTACTATCATTTATCCTATTAATTTGACTTGTTTTATTATATTATGTATGAGGATTGATACTTAATCGTTTACTTTTGTAATTCTCAGGTAAAAACAAGCATTTGGTGAAACTTAGCGATTTTGGACTAATTATGGAGCAAAACATGCAAGAAGTTAAGAGTCTACTGAAATGAAGAAGATCAAGACTAATCTGCTCCAGATGCGCCGCATCTCACTCATTACATACGGCGCATCTCTATTAAGATATCACCAGATACGATCCAAGATACAAGAGGACATGCGCTGCATCTAATCATGGAGTTACGCCGCATCTTCTGGCGGTGTACGAATATTCCTGAATATTATAATCTTGGACCCCACGCGAAGTTAAGTCAATGCGCCGCATCTACTTACTAGATGCGCCGCATCTTCCCTCAGACAGAAACTATAAATACCCCAAGACCAGACGAATTCCGGAGCTTTTAGTCCGAGGAATATATTAGATTCGCAGACTGAAGCAGCAGAACCCTAGGACGAATTCAGTCAAGGAGGCAGCACAAGACACACCAAACAAAGATACAAGAGCTGTAAGAAGGTGCTGCAGGTGTTTAATTCATTAAGTAGTTTTGTTTTATTGTGTTAGCAAACTTTAATTCATCAGGATTGGTGGCTTGTGTAATGTGACAACGAAAGATTGCACTCCCTTTAATACTTGCTTTCCCATCAATTAAAGTTTATATGTTGATGTCTTTGGTTACTACTTATTAGTGCATTGATAACCTCTGTGTTTATTAGTGGCTTGCGGGCATTTGACTGCGGAAAATAATGTGGCTACCACGGTTATTACTAAATTGATCACTTAGGAATAACTTTTAGACATAAGTAATCATTAAGGGTTAACTCGCCGATAAGAATAGGACCAACGAGAAAGGGTTAACTACATACACTTCATATAAAGCTATCAATAAAACAAGTGACAATCTACTTAATCATAAGGACAGCCCTCTTATTGTCTCGAGTATTTATCTGTGTACGTGTGTGCTACTTGCTGATTCGTGCCTATTGGTTTATTTTATTATTTAATTGCAAACAAATCGTGCCAGTCTCTCAGGCTGAAACCCCCTTGCGTTAGGATATTAAAATACTGATTAGAATAACGAGATAATACGTTCCACTCTTAGTGATCGACACTCTACTTACCATTATATTCATATTGACCGGGTACACTGCTCATTAAGTGTGTGTGTTATTGATAAGTCGGCTAAATATAAATTTAAAACTTGAGTAGGCATTAAAACTGCTAAACCGCAACGACACATCACGCGCATCAAGTTTTTGGCGCCGCTGCCGGGGAGTGAATTGTTATTATCTGTTAATTTGATTAGTATTTTAATTAGGGTTTTCTTTTTATTAGATTAATTGCATCATTGTATTATTTTGCATATTTGTTGTTTTGTGTGTTATTTGTTTGCCTTTATTTTTGTTTTTGTGTTTATTTTTGTTTGTGTGTTTTAATTTTTGTTTTTATTTTTCGTATTTTTTCTGTTCTGCTATCGTTGTACTGTGCTAAATCAAACGATACGGCGCATCTGATCTCTCAGATACGGCGTATTGCGTTTAATTTTTTTTAAATACAACGCGTTTAATTAATTCGATACGACGCATCTTTTCCTCAAGATACGGCGTATCTGTTTTTAATAAGAAATTTTTTTTAAGTGATAAAGTAATACGACGCATCTGCTTTAGCAGATATGGCGTATCTGTTTTTGATAAAAAAAAAATTTCTAAACGTTAACGCCATACGACGCATCTGCTTTAGCAGATACGGCGTATCTATTATTTTAATTAAAAACAGTTTGCGAATTATTAAACAGATACGACGTATCGGTCTCTATCGATACGGCGCATCTTCTGAATCAAAAATCTTGTATTTTTAAACGTAACGAAAATACGACGCATTAACTTTTGTTAATACGACGTATTTAATTTTAAATAAATATCGATTTTTGATTAATTAATTCGATACGGCGCATTCATAAATTCTAAGCGGCGTATCTATTTTCTGGATAAAGTCTGATTAAATTTTAACGATTATAAGATACGGCGTATCCAACTCTTTGGATACGGCGCATCGTCTGCAGATATCAGTAACTTTAATTTTTCGTATTCCGTTTTCGTTATTAATTATCTGATATATTACTTTCTCGAGCATACCCTACTGATATTTTTGTGTTGATTTCAGGAAGTGCATGACCAGGAGTTCTACGAAGAACTTGATTCAACCTTTCGAAGATCCTGAACGAGCCCTACATTCGCTTAAAAGGCTTTTCAACACAAGAAGCTTTGATCTTTCAAGTTCACTCGAGCTTGATTACTTTTCTGAAGAAAAAGAGGAAGTTGAAACAGAAACAATGGGCGAAAACACTACTATGGATGAATACATGAACAGTACCCGTGCTGATTACACTTCAGGAGTTGCTAGACCTAAGTTTGATGATAAGTCAAAATTTGAATTGAAGGGTCAGTTTCTCAAGGAACTTAGAGAGAATGCTTTCAGTGGGACGGAACATGAGGATGCTAATGAGCATGTTGAAAAGGTCCTGGAGATTGCAGATTTGTTTACTTCAGAAGGAGTGACTGACGATCAAATCATGCTAAGAATCTTTCCACTCTCACTAAAAGGAGCTGCTAACAAGTGGCTAAGGAATGAACCTGCGATTTCAATCACTACATGGGGAGATTTGAAGAGCAAATTCCTGAAGAGATATTGTCCACCTGCTAAGACTGCTAAAAAGATGGAGGCTATCAATAGTTTCAAGCAAGAGCCTGATGAAACTCTTTATCAAGCTTAGGAACGATTTAAAGATTTATTGGTAAAATGTCCTCAACACTATCTAACCCCTATGCAGGAGATAATATTGTTTTATCAAGGATTGGACGTGCCTACAAGACAGATTTTGGATGCTAAGGGAGCTGTACCTCAAATGAGTGCAACTAATGCTAGGAAAGCAATCCAAGAAGCTGCCGATCATTCTCAAAAATGGCACGATGGGACCTCTACTAGATCTAAGAGCAGCACTAATTTTGACGGGATTGCTGCTATTCAAGCTCAATTGGATAAAATTAGTAGAGAAATGAAGAAGCGTGATGAAAGAGCGTATGCTGCCCAAGTTGGATGTGAAAAGTGCGAAGGACCTCACTACACTAAAGATTGCCCGAATAAGAATGAAAGTGAGACGTTTGAAGAAGCATATTACACCCAATTTGGACAACCATTCCGACCTTCGGGGAGATTTAGGGAAGCTACACCGGGATTATATCAAAGGAACAACTTCAATCCCGCTTATCAAGAAAGGAGGCAGACTTTAGATGATACTTTAAAGCAAATTATGACCGATGCTGCTAAAAGACATGAAGAGAATACTGCTATGATCAAAGAAATTCGAGCTTCAACGGACACTACTACAAGAAATCAAGGAGCTTCGATCAAAGCATTGAAACAACAAATTGGTCAAATGAGCAAAGTTCTTCAAGAAAGGGGATATGGAAGTTTACCGAGCTCAACTGAAACCAACCCAAGAGATCATGTCAAGGCCATAAGCACCACTGAAGAAGTCACTCCTAATATACCTAGAAGATCGATGAATGGTAATGATGGTGCAAGACCCGAATTTTTCTTTAATTCTTCAATCAGCTTAAGGAGACTACTAAAAGAGAAGACAAAGATTGAAGAGGAGATCAAGGCAACAATGAAAGAAGAGAGCCCTGCAACCGACTCAAATGCCTTGCCTCATAAAGAAAGAGACCCAGGAAGTTTTACTCTACCTTGTTCTATTAATAATATATCTTTCAATAATGTGTTAGCTGACTTAGGAGCTAGTGTTAGTGTTATGCCTCTTAAGACATTCGCTACCCTAGGACTAGGAAAATTAGCACCAACTAAGTTACTTATTGAATTGGCTGATAAAACGGTAAAACGACCTGAAGGGATTGCCAATAATGTGCTAGTTAAGATTGAACAGTTTATTTTTCCCGTAGACTTTGTTATACTAGACATGCCCGAGGATGTTAAGATTCCTTTAATCCTCGGAAGACCTTTCTTGTCTACTGCCCATGCTAAGATTGATGTGTTTAAGAGAAAAATCTCATTAAGGGTAGGGAATAATAAACTAGTCTATAAGTGCCAAGATCCGGTTAAAAGCATAATTAGAGGTGTTTATGTGCTAGGATTAAGAGAGCGTATGGACCTCGATCTTGAAGCTAGACTTATGGGAGAAACATTGATTCAAAACAACTCAACTAATCCTAATCATGAGAACTTTGAGGAATTCATTGACCTTAATGTACCTACCGAACTTAGACGCAATGTTGTTAATGATTCTGATGATGAGTGGTATGATTGTGTAGTAATTAATAAACGTAGGAGAATAGTTGAGAAAACGAATTTGAATAATGATGTGTTTATTGAACTACCACCCCACCTTGCTTATTTGTGCCTATATGATAATAAGAATTTCCCGTCTATCATTTTGTCATCTCTGCCCGAAAGGGACAGGACTTTGTTTATACAGATATTAAAGAAGAACGGCGTGGAAATTAAGGACGAGCAAGGAGTGTTCAATATTACTGAATTGGCGATGAAGGAGCGCGATGTTTCCGACTCCTTCAATGATCGATATTAAAGAGCTGAACGTGAGTCTAACTTGAAGACTCTGGAATAAAGACAAGTGCTTATCGGGAGACAACCCGGAGAATTTTTATTATTCTGTTTTCTGTGTCGAGTCAGTCAGGCCCGCATGAGGATACGGCGCATCTCAATTCTGAGATGCGACGCATCTCCTGCAATGGTAATATCTTATTTTATTTTTCTGCATTTTTATTTTTGACTTTAAAACTATTTATCAGTTTATTTTAATGCGGCGCATCCCTGGTTAAGGATGCGACGCATCTTTATTCTGATCCGTATTTATTCCAGGCTCGATACGGCGTATCTTCTTCCATAAGATACGGCGCATCGACTGACCTGATGATTTTCAGTTTTAATTTTTAAGTTTTATTTTTCCTAACTACTAATGTATTATGCAAGTTTGAACCTTTCTTATCTTAGGTGTGTTTTAAAGTGTTGGTGGTATTATAGTTTCCTAGATTTCCTGTGGATACATCAAGTATGAAGCTTAAACGTTCTAATCCACAAGAAAGATGATTTTTGCTCTTATACTAATGGAGGATCATACCGAGCAAATCTCAAGGGAGTTTTTCTGTTCTAATTCTTTTATTTTCCAGTTTTTAACCTTTTATACAAACAACGAGGACGTTGTTTAACTTAAGTGGGGGGATTGGAGAATTAGAACACTTAACAATTACTTGTCCTAAACTTTTTCAAAAATTATGCTTAAAATGTGCTTAATATATCAAACTTAAAAATTTTTAGCATGTTTTTGTTTAAGATCTAAGTTGCATAACTGCACACATGACGTTATTTTCAAAAATTGTGATTTTCAAAAATTCACAAATCTATGAGTGTGCCGGTGACTTGTAAACTTTAGAACTTGGCTTGTACACTATTCGAGACCACCATAATAAGTATTATATTTATATAATTGGAATGACTTGTCTAAATTGGTAAAATTCTAGGATTACACCCAAATAGCCTATTATATGTTATGTGTTATTAACTAACTACACTGGTTAGTTAACCCCCGTATAAACCCTTTTGTTACTCTCATTTTTAGAGTAAGATACCCCTAGAAAAACACTCAGAGCCATTCCTTTCGTTTCTTACACCTATGTTTAAAATGTTTCGTTACACCCTTACACCTTAGCCTACCCTGTAGATTAGAATCCGTGGTTGGTTAATTGCTATAGGCAAAGTGTGTTTCCTTACATTACCTGTGTTCGCGTGCGTAATTCATTATCTATGGTTAGGTCGGGAAACTGCACAATGCAATTGGAGTGAAAGTAAATATTGTATATCTTTGAGTTTATTTTTCGTGTGTTTACTACTTTCACTATTACCGTTATTTCTGAAGTATGAGAAGTATGGAAAAATTATCCAGAATTATCATTATAGTGATGTGGTGAAATTTTACACATCTATGTTTATGTTTGAAAAAAAAAAAAAAAAAAAAAAATCGAAAAAATAAGAAAAGAAAAAGAAAGAAAGAAAAGTTGGAAGTTTGTTTTAACCAACTTATGTAAAGTTTTGTATTAAGTGGTCGATATCACCACTATTTGTTGTATTATATCTATGGATTGAATGGGAATTGACAGTTATGGGAACGCCAATTAAGGTTTATTCTTTGATTAAGATCTTGTTGAGTATAATTCGTGTCTACCTAAAGCGTGTGTTTCAAGTGTTAAAGCGTGAGTTATTCGATGATATGAGTCTTATTCATGGGATGGTTGGGATAGTGATTAACCACACTTAGGATTTTAATTTATTTGTTTTGTTTATTTTTCATTTTACACCAATTTATATCCCAAATGTTATCCATACCCTTTATTATTCTTTATCCAACCAAACCTTTGATTTATTGAGATTAGGGATTTGAGCAATCTTAAGTATCGTAGTCGTGGATTCGGCTATGTATTTATGATTTTGTCGCCCTTTTTGATATATTATTATTGGTGAAGTTTGGACCTATCTTTAGCCTATTCGAGTTAAGGATTTGAGCAATTGCAAGTATCGTGTTCGTGGATTCGATCATGTATTTGTGATTTTGTCGCCTTTTCTGGAATTTGAGATCGATAGTGATCAAGAATAATTAACCCTTAAGCCTAAAAACCCTTTTTACCGCTTTAGACTTGTTATTCCTTAGCTTTAGTGGAGGAGATGTGTATACTTGCCAAGCTTATGATAGAATATTCGTCACGACTGGACAGTTAAACGATTAGATTTGCTTTTATCAACTTATTTTATTTTACTTCTAATTCGTTAAGTGTTTAGTTGTGTGATTATGAAATAAACGAATACATGCTTAAATATAAAAATAAATCCTAACATCTTTTAGGATACATTTTCATAAGAGAAATTCTAAGGTTTACTTGGGGACAAGTAAAGTTCAAGTGGGGGGATATTTGATGAACTCAAATAAGTACATTTTATTACTATCATTTATCCTATTAATTTGACTTGTTTTATTATATTATGTATGAGGATTGATACTTAATCGTTTACTTTTGTAATTCTCAGGTAAAAATAAGCATTTGGTGAAACTTAGCGATTTTGGACTAATTATGGAGCAAAACATGCAAGAAGTTAAGAGTCTACTGAAATGAAGAAGATCAAGACTAATCTGCTCCAGATGCGCCGCATCTCACTCATTACATACGGCGCATCTCTATTAAGATATCACCAGATACGATCCAAGATACAAGAGGACATGCGCCGCATCTAATCATGGAGTTACGCCGCATCTTCTGGCGGTGTACGAATATTCCTGAATATTATAATCTTGGACCCCACGCGAAGTTAAGTCAATGCGCCGCATCTACTTACTAGATGCGCCGCATCTTCCCTCAGACAGAAACTATAAATACCCCAAGACCAGACGAATTCCGGAGCTTTTAGTCAGAGTAATATATTAGATTCGCAGACCGAAGCAGCAGAACCCTAGGACGAATTCAGTCAAGGAGGCAGCACAAGACACACCAAACAAAGATACAAGAGCTGTAAGAAGGTGCTGCATGTGTTTAATTCATTAAGTAGTTTTGTTTTATTGTGTTAGCAAACTTTAATTCATCAGGATTGGTGGCTTGTGTAATGTGACAACAAAAGATTGCACTCCCTTTAATACTTGCTTTCCCATCAATTAAAGTTTATATGTTGATGTCTTTGGTTACTACTTATTAGTGCATTGATAACCTCTGTGTTTATTAGTGGCTTGCGGGCATTTGACTGCGGAAAATAATGTGGCTCCCACGGTTATTACTAAATTGATCACTTAGGAATAACTTTTAGACATAAGTAATCATTAAGGGTTTACTCGCCGATATGAATAGGACCAACGAGAAAGGGTTAACTACATACACTTCATATAAAGCTATCAATAAAATAAGTGACAATCTACTTAATCATAAGGACAGCCTTCTTATTGTCTCGAGTATTTATCTGTGTACGTGTGTGCTACTTGCTGATTCGTGCCTATTGGTTTATTTTATTATTTATTTGCAAACAAATCGTGCCAGTCTCTCAGGCAGAAACCCCCTTGCGTTAGGATATTAAAATACTAATTAGAATAACGAGATAATACGTTCCACTCTTAGTGATCGACACTCTACTTACCATTATATTCATACTGACCGGGTACACTGCTCGTTAAGTGTGTGTGTTATTGATAAGTCGGCTAAATATAAATTTAAAACTTGAGTAGGCATTAAAACTGCTAAACCGCAACGACACATCATGCGCATCAAGTACTAACCTTCAATACTTGTAATTCTTGATACTTAATCTTCAGAATATTTAATTCCCAACAATATGTTTAGTTAAATGGGCTAGTGGGAGGTGGAGAGGGTGACATGATTGGAGGTGGTGGTGGTGTCAAGAGATGTTCCACATAGGAGAACATGAAGTGTATCTCATCTCTCAAAGAGAAGAAGAGGTTGCGGTTGTGAAGGCAACATAGGCAATTAGCACTATGTAAATCAACCGGATGAGGTTGGATAGGTTGGCCCATGATTGGAGAAGGAGGTGGTGGTGAGTATGTAGGTGATGGAGTTGGCATGGCATAATCCAATGGGGTGATAGGTGATAGTGTGTAGTCCATGGATGATGGTATGGTGTTCAAAGAAGGAGATGATGAAGATGTTGTTCTAGTAGATGATGTTTTGGAAGGAGCATTTGGTGGAGATGGTGAGTTAGGAGTGGCTTGGGAAGGTGGTGTTGTGACTTCATCATCTTTGGTGAGATCAACAAAGAGAGGTTTGGATGGTGGTCTAACGGTGATCCTAGGTTTCTTGGAAATGTGGGTTGTTGATCCTTGTGTGGAAGACATGGTGAATGAGTAATGGGAGGTTGAAGATGAGATGCAAGATAAGCTTGCAATGGTGAGGTCTTATATAGGCAAGAGTTGTGGGATTTGAATTAAATTTGGTGGTAGTGTCCTATGGTGTAGTGAGAGAATCTTAGGGTGTATGAGAGTTTGCAAAATATTGCATGTTTGAGGTTAAAGATGCAGGGATCTAGAGGAAATAGTGAAAATTCATCAAACAAGGACACGGTACCACTAAATACCGCACGATACCATTAAATTTAATGGTACCATGACCTGGGAGTCACAAATTTCCCTGTGCTGCCTAGTTCTGGGCAGCTAAAGAGAAGTTTTCTAGGGGGACTATTTGCAGGAAATGTTAGTGCCTCAAACCACTAAAGATTTATTTGCCAAATATATCCCATATTAAGCTACTCCTAGCAATTAAAGATTATCATGCAACTATCTAAGATAATCTATAAGCATGCAATCAAAAAGGACAAAATAAGCTATCATCCAAGAATCACATAATTGAAAATCATGCAAGGTGATAAAATAAATGTCAAGCATGCAAGATAGTAAAGAGTATTAATCCCTAGTATAATGTATCATAGATAAATTCTAATATGAGATGGAAGATCCTATTCTAATACGATGAGAAAAGTTCCATTGGCTTGAGCACACCCTCATTCATCATCACTCGATGAGACATCATAGCACGATACCGAACTATCTTCATGGTTCCCTTGAGATGATGTGCATTCCCAATAGAGAGAGGTGTAGGTGTTTTGAGTTAGAGGAGCCATGGTGGGATTGACAAGGAGATATCGATTGTTTTGGAGGTGAAGGAACGGGTTCATGACAGAATGGTATAAACGAGTCAACAACATGCCATAGGGTATCGCCTTATTTAGTCGACCCTTGACATTGACAATTCTCTTTGCCATAAAGTAGGCAAGATTGTAGGGTTGTTCAGTGACTAGACAATACAACATATGAGCACAACATGCCGGGAGGTGCTCACGGTTGTGAGGAAGACAAAAGACATTTTAACGAATGACTTCTATCCATCTACGTAGATTTGGATGAATTTCATCAACATAAACTTTTAGTGGATCTAAGTCATAGACATGAGACTCACGGAACTCAATTTGACCATTTTCTTTAAGAAAACCATGAAATTTTTGAGGAAGATGAATGTGTTCTTTAATCCCACATGGAGTGGGAATGAGAGTACTGTATGGACCGGACTCATATCGGTGACTAGTGCAGGTTTTGAGAGACCATCCTTCCGTGTAGGAACATTTTCCATGGTTCAGAAGTTTAAGAATATGAGCAAATTGGTCAAGTGTAAGAGAGATTTCTTGGTTTTGTATCGAGAATTGAAGAAGCAAAGTTTGATCCTTGTTATGTACGAGTTTAACTTGTCTATAGAGCTCAAGGACAAATCGAGGACAGATTAGGTCATTAATATGAAACAAGCAATCGAATCCGATTTCTTGAAACATGGTTTT
This sequence comes from Artemisia tridentata subsp. tridentata, assembly GCA_021014915.2. Lineage (NCBI taxonomy): Eukaryota > Viridiplantae > Streptophyta > Magnoliopsida > Asterales > Asteraceae > Artemisia > Artemisia tridentata. The sequence goes on from CP139501.1 coordinate 244,079,403, forward strand.
GATGTGATCATGGTTGAGAAAAGAGGACTCGACAATTCATCCTTCATGAAAGAGACGAGACTCAAGATTACGAAAACTTTGTATGTGACAAAATGGAGTGTTTGGTTCAAGTGATGGTTTGGGAATGTACTCGACTGTCAATTCATGATCGTAATCAAACATGTGATACCTCTTGTTACCTATGAAAAATTTATTAAAGATTAAAATTGAGAATATTTGTTTTAAAGACACGTGCCTAGTGTGTGCCTATATGCAAACCATGTGGAGGTGCGGTAATCTCGACTCTAGAACTAAAAATAATGAGATTACCCAAACGCTCCTAACTTTACTTTTGGTCAAACGAATATGTCGATAAATACATATTAGTTATGTAATTCGATCAATATTCGTGAGATCATGTATGCATGAGAAAACGTTTTTAGTTTGTATCAACAATGCATGAAAAACGTTTCATGATCCTAGTTTCGTGAATTTTTTCGAAAACAATGGAATTGGGGTGTTTTGGTGACTTCAATGTTTTGGCGCCAAAAGTTTTAAGTTTGAATAAAGTTAGTGTTAATGACTCCTAATGCAATAACAAATATCCCAAACATGATTCCTCTTAAAGCTATTTAATCAAAAGAAAAATTCAGACCAAAATGTATGATATTGGTAGGTTTATGTAAATCCTACGTTAAGGGAATCATGTAGGTTATACATTGTCTAAACCTAGTCCTAATTTCATAAAGACTTAATCAAAATTGAAAAATCCCAATTCAATTTTCATGTATGAACAAACCCTAGACTCTAGATTAAAGAAAAGTAGAGTCAAATGACTTACAATTCATGTTGAAAAAGAGGAAGTAGTTGATAATTTTGAGAATTAATGCCTCGAATTAGATCTTGAAAGGGTGTAATTGAATTTTGGGTTGTGAGGTTTGGTTTTGACAGCAATGGCAGAAGTTGGGAAAGTTTAAAAATGAATAATGTGGGAAAAGAGGATTGAAATACGAGTAGTGTCAGATCCACGGTACCATTAAATTTAATGGTTCTGTGCCACTTTAGTGGTGCCATGATCTGCTGCGATGAATTATTGTCCCATTTTGATTTTTGACTAATAAGTTTCACTGATTTAGTGAGACTTTTTGACACGAGGAGAGAATTTATACCTAATAAATTCTTTTAACGAGAAGACCTAGACTAGACGAAAAGAGATGCCTTTAATATTTCGAGTGAAATATTCAAGTAGTCATACGAGGGATGTGAAGGATGACTCAATATTTTCAGTGAAATATTTATAAAGTCATGAGACGAGACATAAGATATGACTTCAATATTTCCAGTGAAATATTCAAGTAGTCATAAGAGGGATGTGAAAGATGACTTAATATTTATAGTGAAATATTTACAATGTCATGAGACGAGACATAAGATATGACTTCAATATTTCCAGTGAAATATTCAAGTAGTCATAAGAGGGATGTGAAAGATGACTTAATATTTCCAGTGAATTATTTAAGTAGTCATAAGATTTATGGAATATGTTCCATCATTCCTAGACCTAGACGAAGATAGTTGAAGGTTTCTCGTTTGAGAGGTTTGGTCAAGATGTCGACGATATTGTCTTGAGAGGGAACTTTCTCAATAGAAATGCTTCCTTTTTGGACGTTATCGCGAAGGAAGTGGTGACGAATTTCGATATGTTTAGTACGAGAGTGTTGAACGGGGTTTTTGCTCAAGTCAATAGCACCTTTGTTATCGCACATAATAGGGATGTCGTCGAGATGGATGTCATAGTCAATAAGAGATTGTTTCATCCATAGTGCTTGTTGACATGCCTTTCCGGCGCTTACGTATTCAGCTTCGGTCGTGGAGATAGCTAGAGCCATTTGTGTCTTGGAGAACCAAGAAGTTAGACAACAACCCATGAAGGTACAAACGCCACTCGTACTTTTTCGATCTACATAATTTCCCGCATGATCAGAGTCGGTATAGACAATAGTTTCTACACTGGTCCCCTAGGGATAGAATAATCCCAAGTGTATAGTGCCTTTAATGTATTGGAAGATACGCTTAACCGCTTCAAGGTGAGAGGTTTTGGGATCCTCTTGGAAGCAAGCACAAAGGCAAACACTAAACATGATATCGGGCCTACTTGCCGTTAGGTATAATAAACTTCCTATCATACCTCTATACTTAGTGCTATCCACGGACTCTCCTTCTTCATCTTTTATGAGTTTTATTTCCATGGACATGGGAGTTTTCATGGGCTTAGACTCTTCTAAACTAAATTTCTTAAGCGTCTCCTTACTATACTTAGATTGATTACAGAAGATACCATCTTCCATTTTTTTTTATTTGTAGACCAAAGAAGAAATTTAATTCGCCCATCATGCTCATCTCAAACTCGTCACGCATGATCTTTGAAAAATCATCGCACAGTTCTAGACAAGTTGAGCCGAATATAATTTCGTGGACATATATTTGAACAATGATGAGATGTGAATTTCGTTTCTTCGTGAAAAGTGTGTTGTCAACCATTCCCATGGTATATTCATATTCAATCAAGAATGCTTTTAATCGATCATACCAAGCTTTAGGAGATTGTTTAAGACCATAGAGTACTTTCTTGAGTTTATAAACATGATTCAGTTTTTCGAAATCAACGAATCCCGGAGGTTGTGCAACGTATACCTCCTCGTTGATATAACCATTTAGGAATGCACTTTTCACGTCCAATTGGTATAATTTAAAGTCTAAGGCGCAAGCACAGGCAAGGAGTATCCTAATAGACTCTAATCTAGCTACGGGTGCATAAGTTTCATCATAATCTATTCCTTCTTGTTGGTTATTGCCTTGTGCCACCAACCTTGCCTTATTCCTAGTTACGATGCCATTTTCATCGAGTTTGTTTCTAAACACCGAATTAGTTACTATGATGGTTTGATTCTTAGGTGGAGGTACTAGATCCCAAAATTGGTTTGCGGTGAATTGATTTAACTCTTCTTGCATGGCAGCTACCCAGATTTCATCTGTTGGGAATAAAATGTTCAAGTCAAAGAGCCTGCCAAAGATGTTGAAGAGCCTGCTAGTTGATTTTGAAGAGTATGAAGATGTTCTACCAGTACCTTCTGGGTAGAAGGTACTGCTAGTTGATGAAGAGCCTGCCAAGCTTGTGTCAAGTTGATTAGATATTTTGTAATAGATATTTAGTTGAATTATTAGTCTTTGTACATTGTTATACGTTATGTAGAAGTAGTTTAGTCTTCTGTGAACCACATAAGAATATTGCAGAGTTGTACATTGGTAGTTGTATTTAATTGTAGGCGCTAATATAGTCAAAGTATAGTATTATATTTAACCACTTGAACAACTTGTAATAAGGTGTCCTTAACTTATAAAAGGACACCTTAGTCACACTTCATGCATGCATCTTTACCAACTATTAACCAAAACCAAACTATCTCTCAAGTAACTTAGTTACTCAACTCAAAAATCCTTTTTACAATCTAAGATTCAAGATTACTTTGTAATCCCGGTGATATTTAGATCATCCGTATTATTTCATCAATAATATTGAATCGTTTTGTGTTAACCAAAGTTGTGTTCTTTGTTCATTGCATCCTCACGTTTACATAACTCACCACCTTGTGTTCTTTTAAGTGTGTTGTAGTAGATTCCGCATGCTAAACACATTCATACATAAATATCTTTAACAAACAAACCTTTCCACAAGTGGTATCAAAGCTAGGCTTGATATTTACTAATTTAAAAGAACAATGGATGTTGAACATATTCAAACAAATGTTGCAGCTAAACTTCCATTACTTAAGCAAAATGAGTTTGACATGTGGCAACTAAGGGTAGAACAATACTTTCAAGTGCAGGACTATGCACTTTGGGAGATCATTGAACAAGGCAACTCATTTAAACCCTCAATCACCACTACAACAGTAAATGATGCTCTTGTAACACAAATACAAGACCAACCATCAAATGCAGATGAAAAAGTTCAGAAGAGAAATGATCTAAAAGCAAGGAGTATGTTACTGATGACTATTCCAAATGATCAGCTTTTGATCTTTAACAAATACAAAGATGCCAAAACCCTTTTTGAAGCAATTGTGGCTAGATTTGGTGGTAATGATGCTACCAAGAAAACACAGAAAACACTTCTCAAACAACAATTTGAGAACTTCACAGCCACAACCAATGAGTCTTTGGACAGTATGTTCAATAGACTTCAGAAGCTTTCAAGCCAGTTAGCCATCCATGAAGTGATGATAACTCAAGAAGACCTAAACTCTAAATTTCTTAGGAGTTTACCTTCAGAATGGTCTATGCATGTCATTGTCTGGAAGAACAAGCCAGATATTGACCAGATGAGTCTTAATGATCTCTACAACAATTTCAAAATTGTAGAACATGAAGTAAAGAAGACTACTGGGTCAACCTCAGGAAATATGGATTTTGTTTCATCACCAAGCATCTCAAAGGTTGATAATGAAGAAAAAGGTGGCAGAGAAGAAGGTACTGCCAACACAACCTTTGGTACTGCTAGTACTTCTAGTAGTACCAAAACCATTTTAGATGAAACTATTGGGTGTGCTTTTCTTACATCTCAACACAATGGGTCCGTATTAACATTTGAAGATCTTCAAGAGATCCATCCTGATGATCTTGAAGAGATGGACATAAAGTGGCAACTTTCACTTTTGAGCATTAGAGCTAAGAAGTTGTTGATGAGAACTGGCAAGAAGATAATGATAAATGGAAATGAGCCTGCTGGCTATGACAAGTCAAAGGTGGAGTGTTACAACTGCCACATGAAAGGTCACTACTCTAGAGAGTGTAGAAGACCTAAGAAGCAGGATGACAAGGGTAGAGGGTTTGACAACAGGAATAAAGGAAGCTTTGAGAAGAAAGGAAGCTTTGAAAGCAAGAGTAAGGTTGTTGAAGTTGCTGAGCCAAAAGCAATGGTTGCTATTGATGGCATGGGTTTTGATTGGAGTTTCATGGGTGAAGATGAGTCAACTTCTGATGAATTGGCTTTAATGGCATTCTCCACCCCTGAGGTACAAACTATCAAATGTTCTAATAATTGTGAATTTCTTAAAGAATTAGAATTTATAAGAAAATCTTATGATACACAAACATTAGAACACAGAAAAACCCAACAAACACTATTTGATTATAAGTGTGGTATGGCCAAACTAGAAAAACAAATCATTCACTATAGAGAAAATGAACTCACCTTTATTGATGCTAAAACTGCTCTTAATAGACAAATATTTTTGAAAGATTCAGAAATAGAAATGTTAAGAACTGAGTGTACTAAAGTGACATTGGCTAGAGATAATATTCAACTGACTGTTACCAAATTGGAAATTGCTTCTGAATGCACTAGAAGCATAGTTGAGAATCAGATGAATAAGAGAATAAAATCAGGGATAGGATATACTGAATGCCCACCTCCTTATAGAGGAATTCCTTGTCCCCAGGGTAGTGATCTTGCTGCATCAGGTTTACATGAAATCATCAACAAACCATTAGCTAAACCTGTAGAGAAGAGTGAACCTTCTGAGAGTGCTAAGATTGCCCCACTCTCTATGATGCTCACTAATAAGAGACCAGATGTCCTAATTATTGAAGATTGGGTATCTGATGATGATGAAGATGAGACTATTCCTATCAAAGGAATCAAAGTAGGACCAAACAGTCCTAAAAGAGTAGAAATTAAGGCTAAGACCAAAGCTCTTTTGAAAACAATTGAAAGTTGTGAAAAATGTAATAACAAACCTAGGGGAAGCCAAAGAAATTGGAACAACCTTAAGTCACAACAACTAGGTGATGACTTTGTTATGTTCAATAAGGCTTGTTATTATTGTGGTAGCTTTAATCATCTTCATGCTTATTGTAATAAATGGGTTTCTGGGAGTAAATCAAAGTCTAAAACAAATGCTGCTCACCCCAGAAAAAGTTTTGTTAAGTCTAACACCACAAATGTTAAACATACTGTTAGACAAAATAAGCCTGTTATTACAAAACCAACTGATAAGGGTACAAGAAACACTTTCAAATGTGTACCAAAAGTTGAGAATAGTCCTATTCAAAAGAAATCTGTGGTCAAAACACAAATTTGGAAACCAAAAACCAAAGGTCCTGCTAGACCAAAAGGTCCTGCTAGACCAAATGGTACTGCCAAAATTGGTATTGCCAAAATTGGTACTGATAGACCAAAGACCACACAATGGATTAAAAGGGAAAGTGCTGTTAAGTCCTCAGCATGTTGGATTTGGAAACCAATCCAATCAAAAGGTGCATCAACAATCCTGAAAAGGTTTGACTTCATTGATGCAAGAGGCAAACCCAAGTCTGTCATGGCTTGGGTACCCCAAGGAAACTAATATGTTTATTCATGTGCAGGAACATTCATCTGATATTGGAGATCAAGGATATGTTGATAGTGGATGTTCAAGGCATATGACAGGCAACATGTCATTCCTCTCAGACTTCAAAACATTTGATGGAGGATATGTTACCTTTGGGGGAGGAATAAAAGGAAAGATCACTGGTAAAGGTACTATCAAAACCAGTAAATTAGATTTTGAAAATGTGTATTTTGTGAAAGAACTTCAGTTTAATCTCCTTAGTGTCTCACAAATGTGTGACAAAAAGAACAATGTTCTATTTACTGACAATGAATGTATGGTTCTTTCTTCTGATTTTAAGATGCCTGATGAGAGTCAGATCCTTCTTAAAATACCAAAAAGGAATAATATGTATAGTGTTAATTTAAAGAACATTGATCCTAAGGAGAGTCTAACTTGTTTGGTAGCAAAAGCCTCATTGGATGAATCCATGCTTTGGCATAGAAGGCTTGGTCATGTAAACTTTAAAACAATCAACACTATTGCAAAATATGATTTAGTAAGAGGTTTACCCAAAAAGATTTTCCAAAACGACTAAACCTGTGTTGATTGTCTAAAAGGCAAACAACATAGAGCTTCTTGTAAGCCCAAGACCCAAAACTCTATTTCTCAGGCTTTACATATGCTTCATATGGATCTCTTTGGTCCTACTAATGTGTGTAGCTTGAATGGTAAAAGATATTGTCTAGTTGTTACTGATGATTATAGCAGATTTTCATGGGTTTTCTTTTTAAGATCTAAACATGAAACTAGTGAGATACTTAAAACATATATCACTGAGGTAGAAAACCAATCTGATAAGAAAGTCAAAGTCATTAGAAGTGATAATGGGACAGATTTTAAGAATAGAGTTATGAATGACTTTTGCAAGGAAAAAGGCATAAAAAGGGAATTTAGTGTAGCTAGAACCCCACAGCAAAATGAAGTAGCAGAAAGAAAGAATAGAACACTTATAGAGGCTGCTAGAACTATGTTAGTAGACTCTAAGTTGCCTATTTCATTTTGGGCTGAAGCAGTTGGCACTGCTTGTTATGTACAAAACAGGGTTCTTGTGACAAAGCCACATAGAAAGACACCTTATGAACTTTTCTTTGGTAGAACACCATCTTTAAGTTTTATGAGACCTTTTGGTTGTCATGTCACTATTCTTAATACCAAAGATCATTTAGGCAAGTTTGATGGAAAAGCAGATGTAGGCTATTTGATAGGGTATTCCTTGCAGAGTAAGGCCTATAGAGTGTTTAACACTTGCACTAGGCTAGTGGAAGAGAATCTTCACATAGAGTTTCAAGAGAAGCTAACAAATGTGAAAGGAATTGGACCAGATTGGATGTTTGATATTGATAGGCTTTCAGAATCTATGAATTATGTGCCTGTTACAGGTACAAATACTAATGATGATGCAGGTTTTGAAGATAATGTTGAAACTTCTAAAGATCAAGATTACATCTGGATGCCAATTTGGAAGGAAATGGATCTATCTTCAAGCAAGGAAGAACCTTCAAAATCAACAAATGAAGGTACTGAAGATGATCAAGGAACTCAGAATCAAGAGAATCAAGAAAGTGGTACAAATGACAATGGTAATGCTAGCTCAACAGATGGTCCTGCTAGTTCAAGTATTGATACTGCTGAGCCATTGAATGTTCAAATAGATGATTCTTTACCAAAAGAAGAGGGGATCAGTAATCTTCCATCTACTTATGAAGTTCCTAAAACACCCAACACTAGAATTCTCAAAGATCACTCAACTGATGATGTGATTGGAAGCATAAATTCTGGTGTTAGAACAAGATCTCAAGTTGGTTTATCTCAAGTCTTGTCTTCAGATGAAGAAGGGTTTATCTCCTCTATTTATAAAGAAAAGAATAATGATACTTCCAATATATGCCTGTTTTCATGTTTTCTATCTCAAGCTGAACCCAAAAACATAAACAAAGCTTTAGATGATGCAAGTTGGGTGGAAGCTATGCAAGAAGAGCTTCTCCAATTCAAGATTCAGAAGGTTTGGATATTGGTTGATTTGCCCAAAGGTCATAGGGCAATTGGAACCAAATTGGTGTTCAGAAACAAGAAAGATGAAAGGGGTATAGTGATCAGAAACAAAGCTAGATTGGTAGCACAAGGATATACTCAAGAAAAAGGGGTAGATTATGAAGAAGTGTTTGCTCCAGTTGCAAGACTTGAAGCAATTAGGCTTTTCTTGGCCTATGCTTCATTCATAGGCCTCACTGTCTATCAAATGGATGTTAAGAGTGCATTTTTATATGGTGAAATTGAAGAACCAGTATATGTATCTCAACCTCCAGGCTTCATTGATGCAGAGTATCCAGACAATGTTTACAAGGTTACCAAGGCTCTTTATGGTCTACACCAAGCTCCTAGAGCATGGTATGAAACATTGGCTTATTTTCTACTAGAAAGTGGATTCCAAAGAGGCAGGATTGATCCAACTTTGTTCATCAAAAGAACAAAGAAAGACATCTTGCTAGTGCAGATTTATGTAGATGACATAATCTTTGGATCAACAAACCAAGACTTGTGTGTAGAATTTGAAAAACTTATGCATAGTAAGTTTGAAATGAGTTCCATGGGGGAACTTACTTTCTTTTTGGGTCTCCAAGTGAAACAATCCAAAGAAGGCATATTTATCAGCCAAGATAAGTATGTAGCAGAGATCCTAAGGAAATTTAAGTTTGCTGATTCTAAAGTTGCAAGTACACCAATGGATCCAGACAAAGGGCTACTCAAGGATGCTGAAGGAGAAGATATGGATTTGCACAATTATAGGTCAATGATTGGGTCTTTGATGTATCTTACATCATCAAGACCAGATATCATATTCTCAGTATGTGTATGTGCAAGGTTTCAAATACATCCCAAAATCTCTCATCTCACAGCAGTCAAAAGAATCTTTAGATATCTCAAGGGTCAACCTAGGTTGGGTCTTTGGTATCCAAGGGAATCATCTTTTGAATTGGTGGCTTATTCGGATAGTGACTATGCTGGTGCAACTCTAGACAGAAAATCCACAACTGGTGGATGTCAATTTCTTGGTTGCAGACTTATCTCTTGGCAATGCAAGAAACAAACAATGGTGGCTAACTCTACAACTGAAGCAGAATATGTTGCTGGTGCAAGTTGTTGTGGGCAAGTTCTTTGGATCCAAAATCAAATGCTTGACTATGGGTACAATTTTCTTAACACCATTATTTATATTGACAATAGCAGTACTATATGTATCATTAAAAACCCAGTTCAACACTCAAAAACAAAACACATTGAAATCAGACACCATTTCATAAGGGATTGCAATGAGAAAAGGTTGATTCAAGTTGTTAAAATTGATTCTGAAAAGAATTATGCAGACCTTCTCACCAAAGCTTTTGATTTAGGTAGATTCAAATATCTTGTAGGAGGTATTGGAATGATAAATCTTTGAAAAACATGTGTTTTTGTTCATAAAATTAACTGGTATTGGCTTTTAAACATGGTACTGCTAGTTAGTCAAAAGGTCCTGTTAGTTCATAATTGGTCCTGCTGATATAAAATTGCTATGTTTTGTTCATATTGATGCTTAAAATGTTTAAAATTCTATAGATCAAGTGCTCTGCACTTTGTTCTTTTGTTTTGCATCTAACACATTTCAGGCTGATAACAAAACAAGAGATCTTCCAAACAAAAGGGAACAACAAAAGTTATATTCATTTCAGGGGAGATAACAATCTCAGGGGAGGAAATAATATCCCAGAATAAAAAAAAAATCCAATTTATGAATGAAAAGGACAAGAGCATACAAGATGATGCAAAAGGTTGAAAAAGATAGAGTTAGATCACATATCTAGAAGGGATGAAGCATTTCTCAAGGAGAAAGTTCTATCTAGATCAAACTAAGAAAAGTTTTCAACTCAAAGGCATGCTATTAGATGATTTCACTTGTTAAACCAATCATCCAAGATACACAGCATCATTGTCTTTCAAATTTCCTCCATCCAAGGAAATTGCACCATCTTTAGGCCAATATGGCTTTTGGTATTCAGCTCACCAAGTTTTTACAAACTTAAGAGTTGGCTAGTCCATAAGCAAACGGCTTTTGGTAAAGACAAATCAAATCCGTTGATGGTTGATAGTTTACCAAAAACTATATGGTTGTTAACTAACCATACTTAACTGTAAATAGTTAGCTAGTCCTTAAGCAAACGGCTTTTGGTAAAGACAACTCAAATCCGTTGATAGCTGGTAGTTTGCTAAAAACTATAAGGGATTTTTATAAAACTTTCAAAGGTACTGGTAGTTCAAAAATTGGTACTGCTAGAGTAAAATGGTACTGCTAGATAGCCGTTGAGCCTGTCAGAAAAAGTTTTAGCCGTTGGGCCTGGTAGTTAAAATTAGCCGTTGGGGTAGTTATGTAAATTACTGATGATTATATTATATTATATTTTACATATAAAAGATCTTTTTAACCGCCTTTACATTTACTTATTATAATCTTTCTTATTGTCGGTTAAAAGTAATTCTCACAAATCATCTTTCATCAGTCATTATCATAATTCACATACACCTTTCATCTTCTACCAGTACTACCAACAAATCACACCAACATATTCAAAATTTTCATTATGGATTCCACAGTTGTTCTAAACTTTGTCCAACGTCACAATCAATTAGCATTTTTGGAGAAGTCAGAGGATAATGCCTCTTTTCATCAAGTAGTAGACTTTTTAAACAACTCCTACATCAGGTTTGCTTTGCTAGTTAATCCCACTATTTATGAAACTCAAATTTCACAATTTTGGAAAACAGCTAAAATTGTAACTTCTGAAAATGGGGAACAAAGAATTAAGGCCAAAGTGGATGGTAAACATTTAACTCTTACTGAGTCATCCATAAGAAGACATCTTCATTTGGATGATTCTGATGGTATTAGTCAGTTGCCAGATACTGAGATTTTTGAAAATTTGCAAAGAATGGGGTATCATGCTGAGTCTAACAAACTCACTTTTCTGAAAAAGCATCTTACTCCACAATGGAGATTTTTGATTCACACAATCCTTCACTGTTTGAGCCAGAAGAAAACCTTTTGGGAGCAATTTAGTGGAAACATGGCTTCTGCTCTCATTTGCTTAGCTACAAACAGAAAATACAATTTTTCAAAACATATTTTTGAAGGGTTGATTAAAAATGTGAAAAGTGAAACAAAGTTTTTGATGTATCCAAGATTTATTGGATGCATCATTGGAAAATTAAAACATTTGTTACTTCCCACAGACTCAATTTATGAAACACCAAAACTTTCTCACAAAGTATTTTCAAATATGAGAATTGGTTTTAGAGGGGAAGAAATACCACTATTTGATGAAATGTTACCACAACATCAAGAAGAACCAACACCATCAGCTGAATCACCATCATCTAGTTCTTCACATGGTTACATTTCACCAACACATCAAACATCACCAATACCATCTCCAGTACCATCAGGAACACCACCAACATCATCACATCATGTATCACAAACCCAATCACCTCAGACAATGCAAGAACTAAAAGAGAAGGTGAAGATCTTAGAAGAAGCTCTTAAAAGTCAAAGCAAGAAGTTTTCTGAGATCAACATCAAATTAGTCAAGAGGGTAAAGAAATTGGAAGGTGAAGTGAAGACGCTAAAGGGTAAAAGATCTGCAAGGGTTGTTTTATCTACTTCTTCAAAGTCTGATGCTGATAGGATAGGTCACTCTTCCAAAAAGGGGAGGATAGATAGTTCTGAAGATGAGGAAGAGGCTCAATTTGAATTCCATGAAGGAACTCAAGTTTATGATGAAGAGCCTGCTAGTGCAGGGCAAGAGCCTGCTAGGCCAGAACAAGAGCCTGCTAGGATAGAGAGGCTATTGGCTATGGGGTACAAAGGGTCTGCTGAGAGAGTGTACAAGAGAAAGAGGGATTTAGAGCCTCAAGGGAATTTGTTTGTTCAGGGGAGGAATTTTGTTGCTGATGAGCAATCTTCTGCTCCATCACAAGAACCAACTCCAAAGGATAAGGGCAAAAGCATTATGATTGAAGATGAGCCAAAGTCCAAGAAGTTGAAAAGAACTCAGCAAATTCAGATGGCTTTAGGAGAAGAAGAGGCCAAAAGGGTTCATGAAGAAGAGCTAAAAGCACTTGAAGCTTCAAGAATGCTTGCAGTAATGAAAGAGCAGAAAGATGCTGAAGATGCTGCTCAGACTCTTCTTGAAACTCAAATTGCTCAAGAAACCTTTGATGCACAGATGCTATGGATTATTGCTAATGATCCAATTGTGAGAGGTCAAGCAGCAATTATGGTAAATGACAAGAATCTCAATTCTGATGAGAAAACAGAAGCACTTGAATCTTTCATCAACAAGAAGTATAAAGAAGCAGCTCTGGCTGACATTTTTGAAAAGATGAAGGAAAGTCAGAAAAGAGGTTTTAAGGTAGGTCAATCTCAGAAAGATCAGGTGATTTTTATGAAGATATTTCTGAAAGGTCAAGCAAATTGGACTGATTATCAACTAAAGAAGAAATCTGCTGATGAAATCTTCTTCTTGTATCTTCAAGCCTACAAAAGTCTTTACTACAAAGTTCCATCTGATGTACACCCCTCAATGAAGAAGAAGGATGCTCAGAAGAAAGAAGTAGCAAAATTAGACACAGAGCAAGTAAGTAAAATGTTGATTACTTTGCCAACTATCATACATGCTGATCCAATTAACTGTAGACGACCTATTATTGATTGGGAGATCAACCATGATAGATTAGGAAAATTATGGAAAATTATAAGGGTTGGGGGTCAGTTTGCTATCTTTAAGAATTTTGAAAATCTAGTTAGAGCAAGTGACAGAGCAGACTTGGAAGAATTGTGGAATCTAGTGCAGATTAGGCTAGACACAAATTCTAGTACTGATGCTAAGGAACAGGAACTATGGGTAGAATTCAATAGGATGTTTGATCCTAAACCCAAAGATGTTCATTGGAAATTTCCCTATTATGATCCTTCAACAACATGGGAATTTCTAAGCCATAGCAATATTCATCATCTTTACACACAGAGTGGGATAGAACTCTTTATGTTGGCTGAGAAAGAGTATCCACTTAGTTATGAAGTGCTTAAAACTATGATCTCCAAGAGATTAAGATGTGACAAAGATGAAGAGAATTCAGAAATTGTTCAGAGTTTGCTGAGGAGCATATCTGAGCAATATGAAAGAAAAAGGAAGAACAGAGAGTGAAGGTTTTTGGAAGAGTTCCCTCAAATCCTCAAGGTATGTATTTTATTCATCAGAAACTTGTGTATTTTAATGGAAATAACAAGTTTAGGGGAGGATTGTTGGGAATAAAATGTTCAAGTCAAAGAGCCTGCCAAAGATGTTGAAGAGCCTGCTAGTTGATTTTGAAGAGTATGAAGATGTTCTACCAGTACCTTCTGGGTAGAAGGTACTGCTAGTTGATGAAGAGCCTGCCAAGCTTATGTCAAGTTGATTAGATATTTTGTAATAGATATTTAGTTGAATTATTAGTCTTTGTATATTGTTATACGTTATGTAGAAGTAGTTTAGTCTTCTGTGAACCACAGAAGAATATTGCAGAGTTGTACATTGGTAGTTGTATTTAATTGTAGGCGCTAATATAGTCAAAGTATAGTATTATATTTAACCACTTGAACAACTTGTAATAAGGTGTCCTTATCTTATAAAAGGACACCTTAGTCACACTTCATGCATGCATCTTTACCAACTATTAACCAAAACCAAACTATCTCTCAAGTAACTTAGTTACTCAACTCAAAAATCCTTTTACAATCTAAGATTCAAGATTACTTTGTAATCCCAGTGATATTTAGATCATCCGTATTATTTCATCAATAATATTGAATCGTTTTGTGTTAACCAAAGTTGTGTTCTTTGTTCATTGCATCCTCACGTTTACATAACTCACCACCTTTTGTTCTTTTAAGTGTGTTGTAGTAGATTCTGCATGCTAAACACATTCATACATAAATATCTTTAACAAACAAACCTTTCCACATCATCCTTAATCGCTTCACCGACATTCTTAGGTTCTACGTTCGATATAAAACAAAAGAAATTACTTTTGTGTTGTGCTTGTGACCTAAGGGTTCTTTGGTTTAGATTTCCTATGACATCTTCAATTGGAAGGTTCTTGGATTCCTTAATGTTGACAACTTCGTCAACTTCAACTATTTCATCCTCAATGTCATTTTTTAAGGTTTTCTTTCCATTGACCTTATTGGCTTCTTCCTCATCTAAGTCATCATCCACCAAGGGTGTTGTCTTAGTTGGTGGAGGACTTTCATCGAATGTCACGTTGAGTGATTCTTCGACTTTCATTGTTTCCTTGTTTAGGACAACATAGGCTTTACTATTTTGGGAGTAACCTAGGAAAACATCTTTGTAAGACTTTGGGTCAAACTTGGTGAGGTAGTCTTTAGTGTTTATTATGAAGCACTTGCTTCCAAACACTCTAAAGTAATCTAGAGTAGGTTTTCTACCTTTCAAGATTTCGTATGGTGTTTTTCCTAAGATTGGTCTAATCAAGATCCTATTAAGTATGTAAGTTGAGGTGTCAACCGCATTACACCAAAACTTTTGCGCAATGGACTGTTCATTCAACATCGTTCTACTCATCTCTTGTAGAGTACGATTTTTCCGCTCAACTACCCCATTTGATTGTGGAGTGCGTGGAGCCGAGAAATTGTGTGTAATACCATTAGCATCACAATGTACTCCAAATTGCACTTCATTATCAAATTCCCGACCATGATCCGTCCTAATTGAGACTATTGTACACCCTAGTTGATTTTGGACCTTCTTACTAAAGATTTCGAATTCCTCGAAAGCTTGTGTCTTATTCTTAAGAAATCTAGTCCAAGTATACCTAGAGTAGTCATCAACTATTACTAAGGTGTAGTAATTTCCTCCGTAGCTCCGTACGGCGGATGGACCGAATAAGTCCATGTGAAGGAGTTCTAGGCATCTAGAGGTCGAAACCATATTCTTAGCTTTATGACTAGAATAAGCTTGTTTTCCAACTTTACAAGCGTCACAAAAGTGCCATAGAGTAGAGTTATCATCTATGGTTGCTAGGCAAATCTTATCCTGAGGCTTATTTCCTATTTTCATAACAAATAAGCCATTCTTCCTAACTCCTTTGCCTATGGTCTTACCATTCTTAGTGATCTCACTACCCTCTTCGGAGAATATAACTCTACACTTATTGTCTACCATTTGACTAATGCTAAGCAAGTTAAATCCTAAGTTATCTACATGCTCAACATTTCTAATACTGAGGGAGTTTTGAGTAATCGTACCTTTGCCTATGATGTTGCCCTTAAGTTTGCTACCGAAAGTGACATTACCTCCGTTGTAAGCCTTGTATGATGAGAATAGACTTCGGTTACCAGTCATATGATTAGTGCATCCACTATCCTTGACCCATTGATCGGACTCCAAGTTGATTCCCAAGCATATCTATTGAATAAGACAAAGATTCAAACATTTGGTCCCCAATATCTCATGGGTCCAAAGTTGTTAGTATTAAACATCCCATGCATTAGTTGCATTTGATTAGGATGTTGGAACGGATGACAAATTTCCTATGGTAAATAACTTTGTAGTTGACGGTTATTCCAAGTTACGGGATAGTTGCTTGGATAACTTTGTCTCCTAAAGTTACTTCTCGGTTGAGGAGTTCTTGACCGAGGTTTAGGAACATTTGTTTTTCTAGGTGGATGAGTCTTTGATCTAGTATCGAGTTTTACAAAACCAAGCCCGGGGGTTGACGAAGGTATGTAAAAACTTTTGACTTCCTTTTTACTAGCAATAGGTACTTCGAAATTATTAACTAATATGTGACTCGGTTTAGGACTTAAGTTATTTTTTAAAATTGACCCTGTTCTGACTTTAGCACTAGACGGTACCACGGTACCACTAATTTTAGTGGTGCCGTCTGTACCTGATGAACTCAAATAAGTATATTTTATTATCATCATTTATCCTATTTATTTGACTTGTTTTATTATATTATGTATGAGAATTGATACTTAATCATTTACTTTTGTAATTCTCAGGTAAAAACAAGTATTATGTGAAACTTGGCGATTTTGGACTAATTATGGAGCAAAACAAGCATGAAGTTAAGAGTCTACTGAAATGTACAAGATCAAGAACATTCTGCTCCAGATACGCCGCATCTTACTTATTATATACGGCGCATCACTATCAAGATTTCACAAGATACGATCCAAGACAGCAAGGACATGCGCCGCATCTAAGGATGGAGTTACGCCGCATCTTCTGGCGGTGTACGAATATTCCTGAATATATTAATCTTGGACCCCACGCGAAGTTAAGTCAATGCGCCGCATCTACTTATTAGATGCGCCGCATCTTACCCTCAGACAGAAACTATAAATACCCCAAGACCAGACGAATCTCGGGGCTAACAGAAAAGAAGACCGAATACCACAGAAACCCTAGGACGAATTCAGTCGAATTAGTAGCACAAGACACACCTTGAACGAATATACAAGAGCTGTAAGAAGGTCCTGCATGTATTTAATTCATTAAGTAGTTTGTTTTATTGTATTAGTAAACTTTAATTCATCAGGATTGGTGGCTTGTGTAATGTGACAACGGAAAGGTTGCACTCCCTTAAAACTGCTTTCCCATTAATTAAAGTTTATATGTTGATGTCTTTGGTGACTTTTATTAGTGCATTGATAACCTCTGTGTCTAGCTGAGCGTTGATCGGGTCGCCATGCCTCTGCCCTCGCCTATTTATTAGATCGCCTATGCATTCTATCGTCTGTAGAAAAGTAGGAAGAAAGATAAATATGATAGTCATAAGTAATCATTAAGGGTTTACTTGCCGATAAGATTAGAACCAACGAGAAAGGACTTAATCTCGGTGCGTTGCATCGAACTATACACTTAATATAAAACTAGCAATAAAACAAGTGACAAGCTACTTAACTATCAGGACAGGTCTTCTTATTGTCTCGAGTATTTATCTGTGTACGTGTGTGCTATTCGCTGATTCGTGCCTATTAGTTTAGTTTATTATTTAATTGCAACCAAACCGTGCCAGTCTCTCAGGCTGAAACCCCCTTGCGTTAGATTAGGTTGTATAGCTAACTTTAGATATTAAAATACTGATTAGAATAACTAGATAATACGTTCCACTCTTAGTGATCGACACTCTACTTACCATTATATTCATACTGACCGGGTACACTGCTCGTTAAAGTGTGTGTGTTATTGATAAGTCGGCTAAATATAAATTTAAAACTTGAATACTGCTAAAACCACAACGACATACCGTGGGTATAAATTAGAGCATACGCACACGCGCATCAAGTTTTTGGCGCCGCTGCCGGGGAGTGAATTGTTATTATTTGTTAATTTGATTAGAATTTTAATTAGGTTTTTCTTTTTAATTTTTAATCTAACCGCTAACCGTGTTGTGTATTAGGGTAAATTGCATTCATTGTATTATTTTGCATATTTTCTGTTTTTGTGAGTTTTATTTTTGTTTATTTTCGTTTGTTTTTATTTGTTTTTATTTTTCTGTTTTTCTGTATTCTGCTATCGTTGTACTGAGCTAATATAAACGATACGGCGCATCTGATTTCTCAGATACGGCGTATGGCGTTTAATTTTTATAAAATACAACGCGTTTAATTAATTCGATACGACGCATCTTTCCCCAAGATACGGCGTATCTGTTTTTAATAAGAAATTTTTTCTAAGCGATAACGCCATACGACGCATCTGCTTTTGCAGATACGGCGTATCTATTATTTTAATTAAAAACAGTTTTTGAATTATTAAACAGATACGACGCATCGATTTTTATCGATACGGCGTATCTTCTGAATCAAAAATCTTGTATTTTGAAACATAACGAAAATACGACGCATTTAATTTTAAATAAATATCGATTTTTGATAATTAAAACTGATACGGCGCATTCTAATTTCTAAGCGGCGTATCTATTTTCTGAATAAAGTCTGATTAAATTTTAACGATTATAAGATACGACGTATCCAACTTTTTGGATACGGCGCATCATCTGCAGATATCAGATATTTTTATTCTTATATCCGTTTCTATATTCATTAATTTCTCTTCTAGCGAACAAATCCTACTTACGATTTTACCTATGATGTCAGGTTTTGCTATGGAAGACATGTCAGTGAACGGATATCTTGCTAAGGAACTCTTGCTTTCGGATTCATTCGTAGTGGAAGTTTTTGATGATGTCAACTTCAATGTGCTCATGATTGATGCCGATTTATTTTCTTGGGAAACCCCTCTTGAAGCTACTTATAAGGAATTTAAACGTTTATGCAATATTGAAGATGGGATATTCTCTTATGATTTACTAATGAGTTACACTGAAGATGAATTGCTACTCTTATGGCCCATCATTGAATCTAAAGGATTGACTTGGACTACTATTGAAGAGAATGATGGGAAATTCCAAATTGAATACATGAACTCAAGCAATAAAAGTTGTGGTGGAGGCAATGCCCAACCTATACAAATCTCTTACATGCCTTATTCCGAACAGTACTGGGGATTAAATGAGAACTATCTGGACGATGAAATAATTTATGCTGTGGCGGAGTTACTATTTCATGGCAGGTTGGTAAGGTTGATGGACATCTCCCTCGAAGAATGGCTTGAACTTAAATACGGTAATCCTAAATTTGCTCTTGTGAATGAAATCAAGCAGATTGTGACCTCATGGTTGACACGGAGTTTTAGGGAACAATTTAACGAGTTCATGGAAATAATGAGGAAAATGATTGGTAAAGCTTGCTTTGACGTTGACCACGATCCTAACAATGTTGAATTTTCAGATTGGTTGGCTAGTAAGTTCAATAACCATAAGAGCATGGATCGAGCTACTAAAGATGCGTTATGAGTATATTGGATGAGAGGGGAAAATGAAGAAGTAGAGAGAGACTATGGGTCGTCACTTAATGATTCAACAATCAATGAGGGCATTGAAGAATTATTCTGCATAGACATTGATCTGTTCAATTATGAGACACCTTTGTGCAAACAATTCAAAGAATTTAATTACCTTCTTCAAGTCGACGATGATGTGCTAACTGGATATCTACCAGGATTCAAGACTTTCGATGATTTCAAAAACGCCTGGTACTACGAATGGAATGACCAAATACCATGGGTTTGGGATAAACCATGGGAATTTGAGCACATTAATCACACTTGTACACCTTTCTGTTTCAAGGATGGGAGTAGTGTATGGCCGACCTGTGAGTATAAGAATGATGGAACCTGTAATGGGGGAAGTATAATTGGAATGAAACGGGTTGGAAACGATGTAACCTTTGAAGACTATGAGTGGCATGAAAATGTTGAAGACTGCCCACAAAAAGCGGAGGCTTTGCAAAAAAGGGTAGAATCGATTACTTGAAAGAGCTAAAGGGAACATCGAATACTACTTTCTAGGAATGGGTGCATGAACAATTTGATGATTACACGAAGCTTAGTCGACGGTTACAATGTGAATTGGAAAGAGAGTGGGAGGCAATTCAAGATGATGATAACAATAAGTCATTAATTGATGAACTTGATGACTATTTGATTAAGGATCCTTATTTTAAGTTTGTTGATAAAGACGAAGAAGAATTCATCAAAAGAAAGTGTCAACTACTTGGGATCCCTTATAATAAGCCACCCATGATTATTTCTGAAAAATTTAAAGTCATTAAATACTCTTTGGGACCAGATGAGGAATATGTTGCGACGAAGACCAAGAGTTATACTAGATTAAGTCGAACGGAAGAAAATGTTGCGAAGCTATACGGGAACATCTTTCGGATGAAAGAAGAAGGATGGACCGTGACAAGAACTAAATGAAGAGCTGAACGTGAGTCTAACTTGAAGACTCTGGAATAAAGACAAGTGCTGACCGGGAGACAACCCGGAGAAAATTTCTTACTATTCTGTTCTGTGTCGAGTCAGTCAGGCCCGCAGCAGATACGGCGCATCTCAATCCCAAGATGCGACGCATCTCCTGCACCGGTCATATCTTATTTTATTTTCTGCATTTTTATTTTTAACTTTAAAACTTTTTGTCAGTTTATTTTAATGCGGCGCATCCCTGGTTAAGGATGCGACGCATCTTTTATTCTGATTCGTATTTATTACAGGCTCGATACGGCGTATCTTCTTCCATAAGATACGGCGCATCGACTGACCTGATGATTTTCATTTTAATTTTTATGTTTTATTTTTACTAACTACTAATGTATTATGCAAGTTTGAACATTTCTTAACTTAGCTGTGTTTAAAGTCTTGGTGGTATTATAGATTCCTGCTTTTCCTGTGGATACATCAATTACGAAGCTTAAACGTTCTCATCCACAAGAAGTTGATTTTTGCTCTTATACTAATGGAGGATCATACCGAGCAAATCTCAGGGGAGTTTTTCTGTTCTAATTCTTTTATTTTCCAGTTTTTAACCTTTTATACAAACAACGAGGACGTTGTTTAACTTAAGTGGGAGGATTGGAGAATTAGAACACTTACTTGTCCTAAACTTTTCAAAATATGCTTAAAATGTGCTTAATATATCAAAATTTAAAATTTTAGCATGTTTTTGTTTGAGATCTAAGTTGCATAGCTGCACACATAATTTTATTTTCAAAAATTGTGATTTTTCAAAATTCACAAATCTATGAGTGTTCCGGTGACTTGTAAACTTTAGAACTTGGCTTGTATACTATTCGAGACCACCATAATAAGTATTATTTTATATAATTGGAATGACTTGTCTAAATTGGTAAATTTCTAGGATTACACCCAAATAGCCTTTATATGTTATATGTTATTAGCTAACTACACTGGTTAGTTAACCCCCGTATAAACCCTTTTGTTACTCTCACTTTTAGAGTAAGATACCCCTAGAAAAACACTCAGAGTCATTCCTTTCGTTTCTTACACCTTTGTTATAATGTTTCGTTACACCCTTACACCTTAGCCTACCCTGTAGATTAAAATCCGTGGTTGGTTAATTGCTTTAGGCAAAGTGTGTTTCCTTACATTACCTGTGTTCGCGTGCGTAATTCATTATCTATGGTTAGGTCGGGAAATTGCACAATGCAATTGGAGTGAAAGTAAATATTGTATATCTTTGAGTTTATTTTTCGTGTGTTTACTACTTTCACTATTACCGTTATTTCTGAAGTCATGAAAAGTATGGAAAAATTATCCAGAGTTATCATTATAGTGATGTGGTGAAATTTTACACATCTATGTTTATGTTTAAAGTTTAAAAAAAAAAAAAAAAAAAAAAAAAAAAAAAAAAAAAAAAAAAAAAAAGAAAAAGAAAAAGAAAAAGGAGGAGTTGGATGTTTGTTTTTACCAACTTATGTAAAGTTTTGTATTAAGTGGTCGATATCACCACTAGTTGTTGTATATTATATCTATGGATTGAATGGGAGTTGAACGTTATGGGAACGCCAACTAAAGGTTATTCTTTGATTGAGATCTTGTTGAGTATAATTCGTGTCTACCTAAAGCGTGTGTTTCAAGTGTTAAAGCGTGAGTTATTCTATGATATGCGTCTTATTCATGGGATGGTTAGGATAGTGATTAACCACACTTAGGATTTTAATTTATTTGTTTTGTTTATTTTTCATTTTACACCAATTTGTATCCCAAATATTATCCATACCCTATATTATTCTTTATCCAAACCTTTGATTTATTGAGATTAGGGATTTGAGCAATCTTAAGTATCGTAGTCATGGATTCGGCTATGTATTTATGATTTTGTCGCCCTTTTTGATATAATATTATTGGTGAAGATTACTTGGTCCTATCTTTAGCCTATTCGAGTTAAGGATTTGAGCAATTGCAAGTATCGTGTTCGTGGATTCGATCATGTATTTGTGATTTTGTCGCCTTTTCTGGAATTTGAGATCGATAGAGATTAAGAAGAATGATTAACCTTTAAGCCTACAAAACCCTTTTTACCGCTTTAGACTTGTTATTCATTGGCTTTAGTGGGGGAGATGTGTATACTTGCCAAGCTTAAGATAGAATATTCGTCACGACTGGACAGTTAAACGATTAGATTTGCTTTTATCGAAATATTTTATTTTACTTCTAATTCGTTAAGTGTTTGGTTGTGTGATTATGAAAAAAACGAATACATGCTTAAATATAAAAATAAATCCTAATATCTTTTAGGATACATTTTCATAAGATTAATTCTAAGGTTTACTTGGGGACAAGTAAAGTTCAAGTGGGGGGATATTTGATGAACTCAAATAAGTACATTTTATTATCATCATTTATCCTATTTATTTGACTTGTTTTATTATATTATGTATGAGAATTGATACTTAATCATTTACTTTTGTAATTCTCAGGTAAAAACAAGTATTATGTGAAACTTGGCGATTTTGGACTAATTATGGAGCAAAACAAGCATGAAGTTAAGAGTCTACTGAAATGTACAAGATCAAGAACATTCTGCTCCAGATACGCCGCATCTTACTTATTACATACGGCGCATCACTATCAAGATTTCACAAGATACGATCCAAGACAGCAAGGACATGCGCCGCATCTAAGAATGGAGTTACGCCGCATCTTCTGGCGGTGTACGAATATTCCTGAATATATTAATCTTGGACCCCACGCGAAGTTAAGTCAATGCGCCGCATCTACTTATTAGATGCGCCACATCTTACCCTCAGACAGAAACTATAAATACCCCAAGACCAGACGAATCTCGGGGCTAACAGAAAAGAAGACCGAAGACCACAGAAACCCTAGGACGAATTCAGTCCCATTCATCAGGATTGGTGGCTTGCATGTATTTAATTCGTTAAGTAGTTTTGTTTTATTGTATTAGTAAACTTTAATTCATCAGGATTGGTGGCTTGTGTAATGTGACAATGGAAAGGTTGCACTCCCTTAAAACTGCTTTCCCATTAATTAAAGTTTATATGTTGATGTCTTTGGTGACTTTTATTAGTGCATTGATAACCTCTGTGTCTAGCTGAGCGTTGATCGGGTCGCCATGCCTCTGCCCTCGCCTATTTATTAGATCGCCTATGCATTCTATCGTCTGTAGAAAAGTAGGAAGAAAGATAAATAGGATAGTCATAAGTAATCATTAAGGGTTTACTCGCCGATAAGATTAGAACCAACGAGAAAGGACTTAATCTCGGTGCGTTGCATCGAACTATACACTTAATATAAAACTAGCAATAAAACAAGTGACAAGCTACTTAACTATCAGGACAGGTCTTCTTATTGTCTCGAGTATTTATCTGTGTACGTGTGTGCTATTCGCTGATTCATGCCTATTAGTTTAGTTTATTATTTAATTGCAACCAAACCGTGCCAGTCTCTCAGGCTGAAACCCCCTTGCGTTAGATTAGGTTGTATAGCTAACTTTAGATATTAAAATACTGATTAGAATAACTAGATAATACGTTCCACTCTTAGTGATCGACACTCTACTTACCATTATATTCATACTGACCGGGTACACTGCTCGTTAAAGTGTGTGTGTTATTGATAAGTCGGCTAAATATAAATTTAAAACTTGAATACTGCTAAAACCACAACGACATACCGTGGGTATAAATTAGAGCATACGCACATGCGCATCAGTACCTTCAGTGGTACCGTCCTTTGCTATTTCAGATTCTCCAGACTTTACAAATTTCACTTGTTTAGTTTCACTTGTAGAAGCTTTATTTGGGTCAAATCCTAAGCCCGCTTCGGCATGTTCACTATACCTCACGTTTTCAAGCATATCATTAAGTGTCTTTGTTCCTTTTTTAAACTTAATGATACTTAACGCATTTTCTTTGAGTTTTTCATTTTCTACTCGAAGACATATGCATGACCCACATCCAACATCTACTTCTTTATTTTTCTCTAGTCTTTTTACTTGGTCTTTTAGTTCTAAAATTTGCACTTCGAGTTCATGCAATGTTTCTTTTAGAGTTTTGTTTCTAGTCATGATTTTAGAAGTTACTTCACATAGTTTATTATATTCATCATATAGTATGTTATCATCTATTGACGAATTATCATTACTATAATAAGAAGAGTCGAAATGTACCTCATTTGAAGCTTGAGCCATTAGACATGTTTCGTCGTTGGGCTTCTTCTCTTCTTCTTTACCGCTATCACTCCAAGAGCCTCATATGAAAGCTCTTTGGTTGTTGATTCTCGGTGGTTTGGGACATTCTCCTATGAGATGATTGGGATCTCCGCATCTAAAACAGTTCCTATCACTCTTTCCTTTCTTCTCATCTCGGTTCTTTTGTGGCGACTCATTTTCATCACGAGGTTGTCTAACGAACCTACCTCTTCTCCTAAAGAACTTCTTAAAGTCTCTAACGGCTAGTGCATATTCTTCGTCTTCACTATCGAAATCCGAACTTTCCTCATCACTAGACTCCTTTTTGGCTTTTGTTGTTCCCTTTACACAATTAGAATTAACTACAAAGTTAAGCTAGTCATGTTCCATGACTGAGCAATGTATTGATTAACTAAGCAAAATAAGTAAAACGTAAATGATAAAAACAAGAGTTTTTCAACATTTAAATTCTTATTAGGAGTTAATCAAAAGAATCTATACCCAAGTGTTTTCCCAAAAAACACTTGGGATTGAAATGACAAAGTATGGTATTGTCTACTCACTAAACTTAAGCTAAGCTTAAGTGGCAACTATGAGGAACCACTGAGCTATCTCATGGACTAGGTTGCTCTTTGGGGAAGAAAAGTGGTTTTGTGAATGTCTAAGCATTAATTGCACAAAACTTCTCCATTTTTCTCCCTTATGATCCTATTTACACACAAGTATAAAAGAGCACCTGTGGCTTAAGAGACAAAAGGAATGACCTAAGCTAATCAGGACAAAATATTGATGTATTTTGTCCCTGTTACAAGAACCTATTTTGGGTATAAGATAATTGTGCTTTCTGAGGAACAGTGATGACACTGTTCTTGTTCTTAAGCCTTTTAGGGAAAGTTTGACTTTGGCTTGATAAAGACTTCTCCTTATCTTTTCAAACTCTTCCCGCCTTGTCCCACCTTTCTTTCAGACTTCAGGTTCTTCAGTCTTTGGTCTTCAGTCTTCATTCATCATTCTTCATAGTTGTTGTGGAGACTGGGGTTCAGTGAGTTATTGTCATCACTCACTGAACCCATTATCATCTTCTTTGGCTTAGGTGACATTCAGAGAGTTCCGCCTCACTGAATGGTGAATCCTTCTTCTTAGACTCGTCCTAAGCATCCTGAAGATAACTCATTGAGTGACTGTTCACTCAGTGACCTGAGAGCGTTTACGGTTGTTTGATACTTAGGATAATTTGTATTCAAATCCTTGTTTCAGGACGCTTGGGTACTGAATGGACCCAACAATCTCCCCCTATTTGGATATAAATTAAGCCTAAGTGTTTTGATCAGTGTAAGTGAGCAAATGGGCTTCTTCTTACACTGAATATACTAGAAAGCAATTTAAAGGACATTGATATAACAAAACATGGGCCATCATTTTATTCATATCATTACTTTAGTCCTATCATCTAAACATAATACTCAGGGAAATGTACTCAGGCTTCCATAATTCTTATGAGTCCCAATTTCACTTTCTTAGACACCAACTTCTCCTTGTCGGGTCTTTCACTCATCATCTTTTCCATCAGCCTTATGAACTCTTCATTCTCAGGGCTCTTCACATGAAGTGCCATCAGCTTGTAGGACAGAAGAGTTGTTGTTTCTACTAGATGTATATCACTGACCCTTTGGAATGCTTGTTGGCCAAACTCATCAATAAAGAAGATACCAAACTCAGGATGCTTGATGACTTTGTTGGGATAGAACTTGACCCCTTCAGGAGGAATCCTGTTGCAGTGAAGAGCAGCTATAAATTGTTCAGGTTCTTGGCCTATAGCTTTCCTCTTCTTCCCTGTCTTCTGAGTTGGTTCAGGGATTGTTAGTCCCTGAGAAGCAAGTGCCTTTTGATGATCTATTCCTAAGCTCTTGGCCACCCTTTCCAGTTCCTCATATTTGTTATTTAGGGTAGCCAAAAGGTCAGGGACACACTTGTTCTGCTTCTTCTTCAGGATGGGCCCCATCATGTCCCATTCCTTGATCCCATATTCTGAGAACTTAAAATGTTTGTTCTTCTCAGACTTCCTTGGCCCTCTATGAACTGTGATGGCTATGGGATCAGTGTTGGCATAAATGGTTATGTCAGTAATGGGACCTTCGCCCGTTGTCTTCGTCATGGCCTAGACATACCTCTCATACTTCTTCATCTTTATTTCAGTGTTTATCTTGACCTTAAGATTGTGTTCTTTGATTCGGTCAGCCTCAAGTTTGAGGAACTGTTCTTCCCTTATATTTTGCTCAGTTTCCCTGATGACTTCCTTAGCCACTTCAGAAATCACTGGCCTACTGAGTCTTTTAGCCTTGAGCCTTTCCTCTTCATCCAAGACTGCTGCCACTTCTTCAGTGGTTCCCTTGAATCTTCTCCCATCTTCTAATATGATTTCCATGAGTACTGGTGCATCTGGGCCAGGATGCACGTCTCTTGGTGCCTTTACCAATTTGGGAGGAGAATCTTCAGTCTCCATGATTCCCTTCCCTTTGTCAGTGGGAGGGTGTGTACTGAATGAGGTATCAGGGAACTCTGTAGTTGTTGTTACTTCAGTTGTAGTGGGAGTTGTAGCAATAACAAGTGTTGAAGAAGTTGAGGTTCCTGGCATGAAGCTTTGGAGAGGAACAACTTCAGTGATATTGGTAGCTTCAGGTTCAGGAGCTGGTTCATCAGATTTCTCCCCCTCAACAGATGCTGGAGCTTCAGGGAAGCATCTGTTGACTGAGGAGTTGGGGGAACTTGAGAGGTCTGAAGAATGGACAGGATGGTGGAGACCATGTTCTTGATGTCAGTGGTCTCGTTCTTTAGGGTGGAGATGTCTGTGGCCATGCTGCCTTGAGCTTTAGAGAGCTGAGTGACCCTGGTGGTATAGTGATTGACCAGCTTATTATGTTTAGCAGAGAGCTGGTCAAAGGGTGATGAAATCTATTTCAGACATCCTTGGGTATCAGAAATGAATTTCTGAAGGGCTTCCTGCTGAGACCTGAGGGGTGCAAGATCTACCTCCTTAAGGAGCCTGAGAAGCTCAGTAATGTTGGAGGAGGTGGTCTTTTAAGAATCCATGAACTCAGTCAGCTTGGTAAGGAGAGCTGGATCATCCTTGAACTCTTCTTGTATAGCACTTAGAGACTGCAATACTTGTGGAATTATGTATCTTATTTAAGGCCCAGATGCTCAATAGAGGTCTTCAATTCACTGACATGTTTGTTATTAGAGGCAGTGACTTGGTTGATTTGACCTTTTGTTCCTTCAATAGCCGCCCTGAAGTCATCATATGAGGCTGCTGCTTCCCTGTGCTGATCCCATTGTTCCTTTGTGATCTCATTGAAGAGGGCAGTGTTGGATTTTCTGAGGAACTTCACTAATTTCCTTTCAGTGAGAGGTAGAACATTGTCATACTTCTACAAGTAGTCAGGAGCTGCAGGAACAAAGTCTGAGGAGCCTGAGGAGTTGCCTGATGATGACGATGATGTAGGGTGTTGAGGGGATTCTGGTTCCTCAGGAGAAGGAGATGAAGATAGTTGCTCAGTGTGCTGAGGAGAGTTGTAGGCCAAAGGGTGGTCATCAATTTTCATATCTTCCCCAGCAGCAAAAATCTCATCATCTCCAAAATTGACCATTTCTTCTTCTGATTCTTCATTGATTAGCATCTGAAGATTAGCAAGAGTTGGAACCAGGTTAATATCCGGCTCCCCTCAGAAGAGGGCTCTCTTTTGTTTTGGCCAGGTCCTGACCCCTCTATTTTGGCAGACTGGGTTTTATCTGCCTGGTCCTTAGGGCCTGTTACCGAGAGACTCGCAACACCATAGGGGGGTGTAGGTTCCATATCAGCGGGTGGTTGCATGCCCCCTGAGTCTTTGTCCCCTGAGGTGCCTTCAGGGACTGGTGGGCTTGTTCTAGTACCATCACTAGGCAATAAGATGTTGAGGTCCCCCTTTCCATCTGGGTTATACTGTCCTGACGAAGATATAGGGACCATTACTCCTTGAGACCCTAATTGTGATTGGTCAGAGCCGTAAACAGGATGTGAAATGATGAGGTCCCCCTTTCCACCAAGGTTGTGTTACCTTGATGAAGATATAGGGACCAGTCCTCTCTGAGACTCTGATTGTGATGTATCAGAGCCGTGAGCAGGATGTGAGAGGGTGTGGGTCCCCTTCTCGTTAGAGTAGTGCTGCTCTACTGAGGATTCAGGACCCTTTTCTCCCTCAGGCAAAGGTGGTGATTGACGAATGCCTTCATCGGGAAGTAAGGGTTGGACGGTTCCTGACTCCACTGACTTGTATATGCCAGCAGAGTCTTTAGGAGCATGTTTGCCCGAGGACACTGAGGGTGATTTCTTAGTGCCCTCCGTTTGCGGTTGTTCTTTGGCCAATTGGGTCTCCTCTGTGGGTGTCTCAGTAGGCTTGGCCATTTTTTACCTTCTTTTCTCAGGCTTTGAAGCAAAGGTCTCAGTGTCGAGTGGTTTGGGTTTAACCACCTTCCTGGACCCCTCAATTTCTTTTTCTTCTTCTCCTTCTTGGAAGGAGAAGGCACTGGTGATATTGCGTCTGCACTCTGAATGACCATCATCATGTATGTGGTCAGGGCGACTGGTGTAACCTCAGTGAGGTCTCTTGAGTAGTTTGCCTTGTGTAAGACATCAGGGTCAGATCCCTGTATATTAGGCCTAACATACTCAGAACCTAGTAAGTCTTGTAGCACACAGGAAATGAACCTAGGGTAAGACATATGTCTTTGCCAGGATTTCCCTGATAGCTTGACTATGAGGTCTTTGAAGATTATTTCTCCATTGTCTATTTTTCTACCCTCTAGGAGACTGAACACTATCATTTGTTGAGCAGTGTTCAATTGCTCCGTGGAGGACTTATTTCCACCAAGGACCTGAATGACAAAGGTCATCAGTATCCTCCGGACTGCAGGAAACCATGTTTTGATGATTGAGGCTTTGGCCAATAAAGTCCCTGGGGCCACATCAGTGTGTTTATCATCATGTGGCCTAAGTAAAAGTAATTCGGCTTTTACTTCACTTTCAGTGGGTTGAGGGTCAAAGTTCTCAGTGAAATCAAGGCCTGTGGCTTTGATGAGGGTTTGGTAGTCTAGGGAGAGGGTCTTTCTCCCATTGTTCACTGAGAACGTGATGATGGAGTCCCTGATGACATCAGGGTTGGTGACCACTGCTGTGCACCAGAACTCCCTCAAGTAGTCATGGTAGATGATTGGGGGTGTCTTGGTAAATGCCGTAGAGAGAAAGCAATTTTGTAGGTATTTTACCATATTCTTATAGGCCGAAAATTTTTCCGGATAGGAAAAATTCCCTACGACATTATTTTTGGTCAAATCCACGCCCTCTAGTTGGAATTCCACATTAGGGGCGCATGTAATAGCTTTAGAAGCAGCCATTATAAATGATAGGTCTTGATTTTGCAAGAAAAAGGTCTAGTTTTGAAGTTAAGAACACATACACAAGTTTAAAAAAAAGGCAAGAGTTTGATTAAAATTTCAAAGCGTGTGTGTGTTATTTTATTTGTTGGTATTTATAGGGAAGTGGAGAGAGGGTAGTTTTTGCATTAAAGCGAATTTTACTCAAAAATTTAAAAATTGTTTTGTAAAAACGTTTGATATCCGCATTAAATGCCACCACTCCACTTTCTTGGGTTTTGCGCAACTGCCAAGGTGAACAGTTGTGCCGTCTACACAAAGTGTATTTTGCAGTGTGCACCACATATAATATCAAAGGGTATTGTATGTGAGGAGAGGCATTAAATGCCATGTGGGATATGTGGTGATGATGTGGAGGCCCAAGATGTGGATGCCAGAAGGTAAAAGAACATATATTCCTATATTAAATAGGTGTTCAGTTACCAACCTCGAACATTTACTAACTAAATACTTAGAGCATTAAGTATAGCATTGAATGTCATTTGTTTGAGTCTTAAGGCCCCTGAATGACTTTTCATTCAGTGTGAGGATGTTCAGGGAAGGTTATGCAGTGAGACATAAGATTCTTATTCACTGAGAGATTTGTTGAGTTACGGACCAAGGGTTATCAGAATTTACACTAAGTTGGCTGGATTCAATCAGTGGACTGATTCTCAATATCCAACATTCCCAATTCAGCTTTCAGTCTTGTGAAAGTTGGTTCATCCAATGGTTTGGTGAATATATCAGCTAGCTGATATTCAGTGGGAATGAAGTGTAATTCAATGTCACCATTCATGACATGGTCCTTGATGAAATGATATCTGATATCAATGTGTTTGGTTCTCTGATGAAGAACAAGATTGTTTGAGATAACAATTGCACTTGTGTTGTTACAAAAGATGGGAACCATTTTGTAATGGATGTCATAGTCACTGAGTTGACTTTTCATCCATAGCACATTTGCACAACAACTGGCTGCTGCAACATATTCAGCTTCTGTTGAGGACATGGCAACTGATTGTTGCTTCTTAGTACTCCAACAGACTAGTTTACCACCAAGGAATTGGCAGGAGCCTGAAGTACATTTCCTATCCAAGTTGCAACCCACATAGTCAGAGTCTGAGTACCCTTTGAGATCAAAACCTGAATATTTAGGATAGTATAATCCAAGATTTGGAGTACCTTTCAGGTACCTGAGGATCCTTTTTACAGCTGTGAGATGTGATTCTCTTGGGTCAGACTGATATCTGGCAGACAAACAGACTGAGAATTGGATATCAGGCCTTGATGTAAGTAGGTATATCAGTGGCCCAATCATTCCTCTAAAAAGAGTTTGATTCACTGGTTTACCAGCAAGGTCAGGACCAAGGTTGTTTGGGGGAACCATTGGAGTTTTCACTGAGGCACAGTCACTGAGCTCATACATCTTAAGTAGGCTTCTAGTTTACTTTTTCTTGACTGGTGGAGGTTCCCTTATCAGTCTGCTTGATTTGCAGTCCAAGAAAGTAAGTGAGTTCTTCCATCATGCTCATTTCAAATTTCTTTGCCATCAGTTTTTCAAACTGTTTGCAAAGTTTATAACTTGTTGAGCCAAATATGATGTCATCCACAGACACTTGAACAAGAATAACATCTTCTTTTGTCCTATAGATAAACAATGTGTTGTCTATCTTGCCTCTGACAAATTTGTTTTGGATGAGGAAGGATGAAAGAGTTTCATACCATGCCCTAGGAGCTTGTTTCAGTCCATAAAGGGCTTTGTCAAGCTTGCAGACATAGTCAAGAAACTCACTGCTTTCAAATCCAGGAGGTTGTTGAACGTAAACTTCTTCTTTCAGTGATCCATTGAGGAAGGCACTTTTTACATCCATTTGATATACTTTGAAGTTCAAGTAGGTAGCAAATGCAAGGAAGATCCTGATGGCTTCCATCCTTGCCACTGGTGCAAATGTCTCTTCATAGTCAATACCTTCTAGTTGATTATAACCTTTGGAAACAAGTCTGGTCTTGTTTTTAATGACTATGCCATTTTCATCAGTTTTGTTCTTGAACACCCATTTCATGCCAATGACTGTAACATCCTGAGGACATTTGACCAAGGTCATTAGCTTGTTTCTGTCAAATTGTTCTAGTTCATCATGTATAGCCTGAACCCAACTAGGATGTTTCAGTGCTTCTTTGACACTTTTAGGTTCAATAGTGGAAATGAAGTCCACAAATAGGCATTCATTGGCTGAGGCTGCCTTCAGTTTAGCAGCCATGCTTCTAGTAAGCATTCCTTCAGTGGGCTCTCCAATTATGTTGACAAGTTCTATATCTTTAGACCTAGTCTAACTGTCCCGAGGTCTTGGATATTGATTAGAACTTGTGGAGGCCTGATTGGGTGGAGGTGTAGGTTCAGGTGCAGACACTTGAAGATCTTCAGGATCTTGAGTATCTGATGTGCTTTAACAGAGGTGTATATATTATATCCCAATGCCACTCAAATTTTAAATTTTTAAAGAAAACCTCTTCATCGTTTATCTAATAAACACATACGAGCAAATATACTCGTTCGATTGTAGTATTGTTGATGGTAAATAAGGATCATCCCAAGGGACTACTAGTTTTGGTTTAGGGAATTTAAGTAAGAGCAATAAGAAATAGAACTTAAGATTGTCACGGTCTAAAGCACTTAAGAGTAATTAAACGATCAATTGTTTCAAATCAAATCAAACAAACAACCAAATACTTGTTTAGGAACCATGACTAATCGTGATAGAATGTTGAACATGTTTGGGTGAAACTTAGAAGGCACATGTCAATTTTCACAAGGACCTCTAGTCAATGGGTAATATCAAGAAAATCCATGTTTCTACTAGTTTCACGGGTGAGTCCTTTCGGCCAAATCTCATCCCACTACGCTAGCTCTTTTTGTGATCAAATGTATGAAAAAGATGATTAGTTAAATTAGATCTTACGAGTCTTTTCAACCCAATCTCGTGATTAAATATTTCTGAATTCATTTAAAAACTTGCATACTTGATATTCGTCACTTATCAAATACCAATCCGTTTGTCACTAACCCTTTGGAATTAAACAATATTAGAAATCTTTTCAACCTTTAAATCTAATAATATTTAACCAACAAGTTTTAGAACACGAATTATATTTAAACAAACTTATGAAAATAACCACTTTTTCTAACCAACTAAACGTCCATCATTCATACGAAAGTCACATCATTCCCAAACAAGTATCATGAATCATTCCATAACAAGCATCATCATAAAACATAACATTTGATGAACTCAAATAAGTACATTTTATTACTATAATTTATCCTATTAATTTGACTTGTTTTACTATATTATGTATGAGGATTGATACTTAATCATTTACTTTTGTAATTCTCAGGTAAAAACAAGCATTTGGTGAAACTTAGCGATTTTGGACTGATTATGGAGCATAACATGCAAGAAGTTAAGAGTCTACTGAAATGAAGAAGATCAAGACTAATCTGCTCCAGATGCGCCGCATCTCACTCATGACATGCGCCGCATCTCTATCAAGATATCACCAGATACAAGAGGACATGCGCCGCATCTAATCATGGAGTTACGCCGCATCTTCTGGCGGTGTACGAATATTCCTGAATATTATAATCTTGGACCCCACGCGAAGTTAAGTACATGCGCCGCATCTACTTACTAGATGCGCCGCATCTTCCTTCAGACAGAAACTATAAATACCCCAAGACCAGACGAATTTCGTACGGAATATAATATAACCTAAGTCCGAACAGAAGAACTAAAGGACGAATTCAGTCAAGGAGGCAGCACAAGACACACCCAAATCAAAGATACAAGAGCTGTAAGAAGGTGCTGCATGTGTTTAATTCATTAAGTAGTTTTGTTTTATTGTGTTAGCAAACTTTAATTCATCAGGATTGGTGGCTTGTGTAATGTGACAATGAAAGATTGCACTCCCTTTAATACTTGCTTTCCCATCAATTAAAGTTTATATGTTGATGTCTTTGGTTACTACTTATTAGTGCATTGATAACCTCTGTGTTTATTAGTGGCTTGCGGGCATTTGACTGCAGGACATAATGTGGCTCCCACGGTTATTACTAAATTGATCACTTAGGAATAACTTTTAGACATAAGTAATCATTAAGGGTTTACTCGCCGATAAGATTAGGACCAACGAGAAAGGGTTAACTACATACACTTCATATAAAGCTATCAATAAAACAAGTGACAATCTACATAATCATAAGGACAGCCCTCTTATTGTCTCAAGTATTTATCTGTGTACGTGTGTGCTACTTGCTGATTCGTGCCTATTGGTTTATTTTATTATTTAATTGCAAACAAACCGTGCCAGTCTCTCAGGCTGAAACCCCCTTGCGTTAGGATATTAAAATACTGATTAGAATAACGAGATAATACGTTCCACTCTTAGTGATCGACACTCTACTTACCATTATCTTCATACTGACTGGGTACACTGCTCGTTAAGTGTGTGTGTTATTGATAAGTCGGCTAAATATAAATTTAAAACTTGAGTAGGCATTAAAACTGCTAAACCGCAACGACACATCACGCGCATCAAGTTTTTGGCGCCGCTGCCGGGGAGTGAATTGTTATTATCTGTTAATTTAATTAGTATTTTAATTAGGTTTTTCTTTTTTATTAGATTAATTGCATCATTGTATTATTTTGCATATTTGTTGTATTGTGTGTTAATTGTTTTCTTTTATTTTTGTGTGTTTATTTTCGTTTGTGTGTTTAATTTTTGTTTTTATTTTTCGTATTTTTCTGTTCTGCTATCGTTGTACTGTGCTAAATCAAACGATACGGCGCATCTGATCTCTCAGATACGGCGTATTGCGTTTAATTAATTCGATACGACGCATCTTTTCCCCAAGATACGGCGTATCTGTTTTTAATAAGAAAAAAAAAATTCTAAACGTTAACGCCATACGACGCATCTGCTTTAGCAGATACGGCGTATCTATTATTTTAATTAAAAACAGTTTGCGAATTATTAAACAGATACGGCGTATCGATCTCTATCGATACGGCGCATCTTTCTGAATCAAAAATCGATATTTATTTTTAAACGTAACGAAAATACGGCGCATTAACTTTCGTTAATACGACGGATTTAATTTTAATTAGAAAAGCTGATTTTTGATTAATTAATTCGATACGGCGCATTCTTAAATTCTAAGCGGCGTATCTATTTTCTGGATAAAGTCTGATTAAATTTTAACGTATTAAGATACGGCGTATCCAACTTTTTGGATACGGCGCATCGTCTGCAGATATCAGCTATTTTTATTCTTATATCCGTTTCTATATTCATTAATTTCTCTTCTAGCGAACAAATCCTAGTGATGATTTTACCTTGGATGACAGATTTTGCTATGGAAGACATGTCAGTTAACGGATATCTTGCTAAGGAATGCTTGTTTTCAGATTCATTCAATGTACTCATGATCGATGCAGATTTATTCTCTTGGGAGACTCCTCTTGAAGCTGCTTTTAAGGAATTCATGTGTTTATGCAACATTGACAAAGAGGTATTCTCTTATGATGTATTTGTGAGGTACACTGGAGAAGAATTGTCGCTCTTATGGCCTATCATTGAAGCCGAAGGATTGAACTGGACTACTATCGAAGAAGATGATGGGAAATTCTATCTTGCATACATGGATTCAAGCAACGAAAGCTATGGTGGAGGCAATACCCAAAACTCTTACATGCCTTATTCTGAACAGTACTGGGGATTGAATGAGAACTATCAGGATAATGACATGAATTATACTTTGGCGGAGTTACTATTTCATGGGAAATTGGTAAGATTGATAGACCTCTCCCTCAATGATTGGCTAGAACTCAAATATGGTAGTCCGAAATTTGCCCCTGCAAATGAAGTCAAGGAGATTATGACTTCATGGTTGACTCGGAGTTTTAAGAAGCAATTTAACGAGTTCATGGAGATAAAAAAGAATATGATTGGAAAGGTTTGCTTTGACGTTAACCACGATCCTCACGATGTTGATTTTTCAGAATGGTTGGCTAGTAAGTTTAATAACCATAAGTGCATGGATCGTGCTACTAAGGATGCATTATGGGTATATTGGATGAGAGGAGAAGATGAAGAAGTAGAAAGCGATTATGGGTCGTCACTTCATGATTCAACAATCAATGAAGGCATTGAAGAGTTATTCAGAATAGACATTGATGTGTTCGATTATGAGACACCCTTGTGCAAGCAGTTCAAGGAATTTAACTACCTTCTTCAAGTCGACGATGATGTGCTTACTGGAGAACTACCAGGATTTAAGACTTATGACGATTTCAAAAACACCTGGTACTATGAATGGAATGATCAAGTACCATGGGTTTGGGATAAACCATGGGGATTTGCGCACATTAATCACACCTGTACACCCTTCGTTTTCAAGGACGGGAGTAGTGTTTGGCCGACCTGTGATTATAAAAGTGACGGAACCTGTAATGGGGGAAGTATAATTGGGATGAGACGGGTTGGAAACGATGTAACCTTTGAAGATTATGAGTGGTACGATAATGTTGAAGACTGCCCACAAAAGGCGGAGGCTTTACAAGAAAAGGGCAGAATTGAACGCTTGAAAGGACTTAAGGGAACATCGGATACTACTTTCTGGGAATGGGTGCATAAACAGTTTGATGATTTCACAAAGCTTAGTCGACGGTTATAATATGATTTGGAAAGAGAATGGGAGGCGATTCAAGATGATAATAATAATGAGTCGTTGATTGAAGAACTAGATGATTATTTGATTAAGGATCCTTATTTTAAGTTTGTTGATAAAGACGAGGAAGAGTTCACCAAAAGAAAGTGTCAACTACTTGGGATTCCTTACAATGAGCCGCCCATGATTACTTCTGAAAAATTTAAAATCATCAAATACTCTTTGGGTCCTGATGAAGAATATACTGCGGTGAAGACAAAGAGTTATACTAGATTAAGTCGAACGGAAGAAAACGTCGCAGAGATATACGGAAAAATCTTTCGGATGAAGGACGAAGGATGGACCGTGACAAGGACTTATTGCTGAGCTGAACGTGAGTCTAACTTGAAGACTCTGGAATAAAGACAAGTGCTTACCGGGAGACAACCCGGAATTATCTTCTATTCTGTTTTCTGTGTCGATTCAGTCAGACCCGCATGAGGATACGGCGCATCTCAATTCTGAGATGCGACGCATCTCCTGCAATGGTCATATCTTATTTTATTTTTCTGCATTTTTATTTTCGAGTTTAAAACTATTTATCAGTTTATTTTAATGCGGCGCATCCCTGGTTAAGGATGCGGCGCATCTTTATTCTGATCCGTATTTATTCCAGGCTCGATACGGCGTATCTTCTTCCATAAGATACGGCGCATCGACTGACCTGATGATTTTCAGTTTTAATTTTTAAGTTTTATTTTTATCTAACTACTAATGTATTATGCAAGTTTGAACCTTTCTTATCTTAGGTGTGTTTTAAAGTGTTGGTGGTATTATAGTTTCCTGGATTTCCTGTGGATACATCAAGTATGAAGCTTTAACGTTCTAATCCACAAGAAGTTGATTTTTGCTCTTATACTAATGGAGGATCATACCGAGCAAATCTCAGGGGAGTTTTTTCTGTTCTAATTCTTTTATTTTCCAGTTTTTAACCTTTTATACAAACAACGAGGACGTTGTTTAACTTAAGTGGGGGGATTTGTGAATTAGAACACTTAACAATTACTTGTCCTAAACTTTTTCAAAAATTATGCTTAAAATGTGCTTAATATATCAAACTTAAAATTTTTTTTTAGCATGTTTTTGTTTAAGATCTAAGTTGCATAACTGCACACATGACGTTATTTTCAAAAATTGTGATTTTTCAAAATTCACAAATCTATGAGTGTGCCGGTGACTTGTAAACTTTAGAACTTGGCTTGTATACTATTCGAGACCACCATAATAAGTATTATTTATATAATTGGAGTGACTTGTCTAAATTGGTAAAATTCTAGGATTACACCCAAATAGCCTATTATTTGTTATGTGTTATTAACTAACTACACTGGTTAGTTAACCCCCGTATAAACCCTTTTGTTACTCTCATTTTTAGAGTAAGATACCCCTAGAAAAACCCTCAGAGCCATTCCTTTCGTTTCTTACACCTATGTTTAAAATGTTTCGTTACACCCTTACACCTTAGCCTACCCTGTAGATTAGAATCCGTGGTTGGTTGATTGCTATAGGCAGAGTGTGTTTCCTTACATTACCTGTGTTCGCGTGCGTAATTCATTATCTATGGTTAGGTCGGGAAATTGCACAATGCAATTGGAGTGAAAGTAAATATTGTATATTTTGGAGTTTATTTTTCGTGTGTTTACTACTTTCACTATTACCATTATTTCTGAAGTTATGAAAAGTATGGAACATTTATCCAGAATTATCATTATAGTGATGTGGTGAAATTTTACACATCTATGTTTATGTTTAATAATAATAAAAAAAAAAAAAAAAAAAAAAAAAAAATCGAAAAAATGAGAAAAGAAAAAGAAAGAAAGAAAAGTTGGAAGTTAGTTTTAACCAACTTATGTAAAGTTATGTAAGTGGTCGATATCACCACTATTTGTTGTACTATATCTATGGATTGAATGGGAATTGGCAGTTATGGGAACGCCAATTAAGGTTTATTCTTTGATTAAGATTTTGTTGAGTATAATTCGTGTCTACCTAAAGCGTGTGTTTCAAGTGTTAAAGCGTGAGTTATTCGATGATATGAGTCTTATTCATGGGATGGTTGGGATAGTGATTAACCACACTTAAGATTTTAATTTATTTGTTTTGTTTATTTTTATTTTTGCACCAATTTATATCCCAAATGTTATCCATGCCCTTTATTATTCTTTATCCAACCAAACCTTTGATTTATTGAGATTAGGGATTTGAGCAATCTTAAGTATCGTAGTCGTGGATTCGGCTATGTATTTATGATTTTGTCGCCCTTTTTGATATATTATTATTGGTGAAGTTTGGACCTATCTTTAGCCT
Source organism: Artemisia tridentata subsp. tridentata (assembly GCA_021014915.2). NCBI lineage: Eukaryota > Viridiplantae > Streptophyta > Magnoliopsida > Asterales > Asteraceae > Artemisia > Artemisia tridentata. Next base: position 244,118,517 of record CP139501.1, read on the forward strand.
ATTCGAGTTAAGGATTTGAGCAATTGCAAGTATCGTGTTCGTGGATTCGATCATGTATTTGTGATTTTGTCGCCTTTTCTGGAATTTGAGATCGATAGTGAAAGAGAATAATTAACCCTTAAGCCTAAAAACCCTTTTTACCGCTTTAGACTTGTTATTCCTTAGCTTTAGTGGTGGAGATGTGTATACTTGCCAAGCTTATGATAGAATATTCGTCGCGACTGGACAGTTAAACGATTAGATTTGCTTTTATCGACTTATTTTATTTTACTTCTAATTCGTTAAAGTGTTTAGTTGTGTGATTATGAAATGAACGAATACATGCTTAAATATAAAAATAAATCCTAACATCTTTTAGGATACATTTTCATAAAAGAAATTCTAAGGTTTACTTGGGGACAAGTAAAGTTCAAGTGGGGGGATATTTGATGAACTCAAATAAGTACATTTTATTACTATCATTTATCCTATTAATTTGACTTGTTTTACTATATTATGTATGAGGATTGATACTTAATCATTTACTTTTGTAATTCTCAGGTAAAAACAAGCATTTGGTGAAACTTAGCGATTTTGGACTGATTATGGAGCATAACATGCAAGAAGTTAAGAGTCTACTGAAATGAAGAAGATCAAGACTAATCTGCTCCAGATGCGCCGCATCTCACTCATGACATGCGCCGCATCTCTATCAAGATATCACCAGATACGATCCAAGATACAAGAGGACATACGCCGCATCTAATCATGGAGTTACGCCGCATCTTCTGGCGGTGTACGAATATTCCTGAATATTATAATCTTGGACCCCACGCGAAGTTAAGTACATGCGCCGCATCTACTTACTAGATGCGCCGCATCTTCCTTCAGACAGAAACTATAAATACCCCAAGATCAGACGAATTTCGTACGGAATATAATATAACCTAAGTCCGAACAGAAGAACAAAAGGACGAATTCAGTCAAGGAGGCAGCACAAGACACACCCAAATCAAAGATAAAAGAGTTGTAAGAAGGTGCTGCATGTGTTTAATTCATTAAGTAGTTTTGTTTTATTGTGTTAGCAAACTTTAATTCATCAGGATTGGTGGCTTGTGTAATGTGACAACGAAAGATTGCACTCCCTTTAATACTTGCTTTCCCATCAATTAAAGTTTATATGTTGATGTCTTTGGTTACTACTTATTAGTGCATTGATAACCTCTGTGTTTATTAGTGGCTTGCGGGCATTTGACTGCGGGACATAATGTGGCTCCCACGGTTATTACTAAATTGATCACTTAGGAATAACTTTTAGACATAAGTAATCATTAAGGGTTTACTCGCCGATAAGATTAGGACCAACGAGAAAGGGTTAACTACATACACTTCATATAAAGCTATCAATAAAACAAGTGACAATCTACTTAATCATAAGGACAGCCCTCTTATTGTCTCAAGTATTTATCTGTGTACGTGTGTGCTACTTGCTGATTCGTGCCTATTAGTTTATTTTATTATTTAATTGCAAACAAACCGTGCCAGTCTCTCAGGCTGAAACCCCCTTGCGTTAGGATATTAAAATACTGATTAGAATAACGAGATAATACGTTCCACTCTTAGTGATCGACACTCTACTTACCATTATCTTCATACTGACCGGGTACACTGCTCGTTAACTGTGTGTGTTATTGATAAGTCGGCTAAATATAAATTTAAAACTTGAGTAGGCATTAAAACTGCTAAACCGCAACGACACATCACGCGCATCAACATTGCATTCAACTTCAACAAGTTCAACATGATTAATTAAAAGTAAAGAAAATTACCCAAAAGTAAGATTACAATGAGTAATAAATGAGTTATAGCACTCTTTGGAGCCTCCAATTGAACAAGGGAATCTTCCACCTCTTCTCCTTATGATCTTCCTTGAGAATGGCAGAGATTGTTGAGCTCTTTTGGGTTAGATAAGTAGTCGTGATCAAGTCCTTATGGTGTAAGGCTTGATTGTAAGTGTTGTATCCAAAATGGATGATTAGGGGTCTTATTTAAGCTTGTAAAACACCCCAAAAACTGTAATATTACTTTAATTATCATAAATGAGAAGGTAATGATCGAACTCAAGCCATTATGGTGGTTAAAGTTAAGAGTTAATGCAACTCTTCATCTCAAATTTCTCTCGACCTGCGGTCTGGAACATGGACCTTGGGTTCTGGACATTGGCTGAACCTTGGGTTGAGTTCTTGAACCTTGGGTCTGGAATCCCAGCCTTGACCTTGGGTCTGGAATGTAAACCTTGGGTCTAAAACCAACTTTTGCACATGATTTTCCACTTTAAACTAGCATGTAACTCCAGCTTTTAATACACTTTTTAGCACTTAATCTTGACTTCATCTTTTCATCCTTCTCATGTACAATGGAAATAATCATATCATGAATCAATATCTTTGTTGACGATCTTTTCTTCGATATTTGCTTGATTTTGTAGCTTTTCTTCGTCTTTCTTGATATTTCCTTGTACCTAGACTTGAACACATCTTTAACAACTTTTAAGCATAAAACACTCATAAACATAACTAAATAACATATAAAAACACAAAAATAACGCTATAAAAACATGTACAAAATGAGCGTTATCAAATATCCCACACTTAAGTTTTGCTTGCCCTCAAGCAAAGTAATCTTTTAAAAAAAAAAATTTCCAATAGCCACCAATTATGATTTTCTAAAGATTTTCACTAATCTTCCTTGTCACCAAGGCAAGAAGGTCAAAAAGTGATTTTTACTTTTAATATTTGAAATTTAAACAACATACTCGGTCAAGCTAGATAACACAACTAAGCTCCTCACGAAAAGAAAAGAATATTTTAATTCACTCACACTCATTTCTTTTGTAGGGGATATATTTCACTCAACTGCTCAGTCGTGATTTCTTGTCATACCATAAGCTTGTACAAGTATCAAAACTAATCCAAATCATGTAAGAAATAAACCAATTTATCAAATAGGACTTTTATTCGGGTTAAAATGTTAGGCTAAGGGTTAATATCAACTTATGCTCAAATAACTATTGCACAAATATAATAGATCGCTAACAATGAATTCTTGATTAGTCGGATAACGGATGGTCACTAGTTTGTACCTTGGTTCGCTAACAACGTTACTTACATAACGGATGGTCACCAAAACACGCTCTAGTTCGCTAACGACGTTTTCCAACTTTTCAAAAACTAGATGGTCACTATAATATTCATACAATCGATATCTTCACAAAGCAAAAAGGGTTAGGATAAGACATGGGATTATTTTAGTGGATATAATATACAAGAATCAAGTCAAATACCAGAATCACTTGTTGCAAAAACAATCGAACCATGTATCCCCAAATGATTATAGCCTTCATAACAATTCTTTCCTTCCTCCTTTATTTCATTCATTGATCACCAGTCTTAGCACATTGGCTAATCTTCATAATTGTAGCTCATTGGCTATTTACATCTCTTTTCCTTCTCTTCTTTTCTCTCTTTTTATTTATTTATTTATTTTTTTTTTCACATCTCCCTCCCACACTTTGGATGAGCATATACCTCAAAAAGATACAAATAAGAAGTAGCTACTTTCGTCTTCGTCAAAAAGGTATATCCGAAATACAAAGTGTAAGCTTATAATCATCAAAAACTTCTTCAACCCAACAACAAGTAATTCATCGATTAAACTTGACTAAAAAGGGTTAGGCTAAAGGTTAAAAGGCGCAAAAAACTTTTTTATATTTTCCTAGATGTAACAAAAATGAAAAGATAGGCTCAAAGGGTGTTCTAGGGGTATCTAGCACTAAAAATGAGTGCTAACAAATGGGTCCATAGAGTAGGTGGTTAACTAACCGATTCGGCTAGCTAATATATCAATATATGTAAATGGAAGGCCATTTGGTTTAAATCCTAAGTTGCCTCTTATCATTTAAATTCATTTATATCACATGAATGTGATCCTACTTTGGAATTCGTAATGCATGACAAGCACAAGTTCTAGAATCAATTCAACCACCGGCATACTCTTAGCAAGAAAATAGAATTTAAGCATGAAAATATATGCTTCGAATGATAGGCTCAAATCCTCACATATTTGGTAGAATAGGCTAAAAATACTCAAGTAATGTTATCAATCCTAAGAACAGATCATTTCACTTAACCAAGATTCGTTAAAAATTTCAAATTGCCATTTTATGCTATTGAAAAATTTTAAGTTGTTTCAATTATATAATCTTTTACGTGTAAAAACAACTACTTCCTTAAGGGCAATAAAACAAATTCCAAAATAATCACAAAAAATTTTAAAAATTAAATCATTTTCACTATTTACTTCCCTCCCCCACACTTAAGTTTTACATTGTCCTCAATGTGAAAAATTAACTTCAAAGTAAAGGAAAGAGTGAAAATAGAATAGTAAATGATATCACCGAGAAATCAAGCGAGATCCATATTTGGTGTTAAACGCATGAGTTGGAAACTCCAAGCTCCAAAATATACCAACCATATAAACGAGCAATGATCTCATGGAATCTTAACCTGAAAAAAAAAAAAAAAAAAAAAAAAAAAAAAAAAAAAAAACACACAAAGATACTAATAACCAAAATACCTTAAAATCCTAAATAAAGATAATCATAGTTTTAAAACATAAGAATACTTATAATCCTACATAACAAAATAATAAAAGAAAAATGTATGAATGAAATAAAAATATTGTTCATCACATCACATAATCATGAATGATAACCATAATCACTCATCCTCCATATCGTCACCTAGATAGTCAACCAATGCTCCAAATCCAAATCCACCCGATGACTTTCCCGCTTCAAAGCCTTGTGTTCCTACATTAGAATAATAACCTACAAAACCTTCCTGATTAACATTGGACCCTTCATTACCTTGGTTTGAGCTAGACGTCGGGTAAGGTACATGTCCTGATGGATAAGGCGTATATGGGTAAGGGTAAGGTGGAACACTAATTGGTGCATACGTCATTGGGAATGAATAAGCTGGTTCACTTTGCAGTCCAAGGTGAGTAAGAATTGGTGCACAATAGTCCATTTGGTGCCCAATCCTCATCATCGTCATATCTCTCCAAACATCTCTTCTCTCCTCTTGTGGCAAGTTTGCATGCCAATCTCCCCAACTCGAATTCAATCCCGAAGATTCTCCTATATTTTGTTGAGGTTGTTGTGGTGGATTGCGAATCACATTGGTAATTTGATCAACAAAACACATTCTTTCATCATCAAGCAACTCTTTCAAATTTTTCTTATCAAGTTTTTCACATTCCTTGACCACCGTTATCTTGTTCATCTCATCGGGTGTATCATATCCCAAACTTTTTCCTATTTTCGTCACATAATGGCTTCCATTTATAAAACCGTGCTCAGTAATCAAAGCTGCTCTTTTTGACAAATAAACTGCCAAAGTCCTTAACACATTCATCTTCTTATTTGGATCCATAATCATGTCAATTATCCACAAATCCGGGCCATGAACTTTGTCTTGACTATGACCTCTATGCATAAATGAGTTCACAATCACTTTATGTAAGAGCCGAGCCATTGGTGAGTATATCTCCCTTTCTTTGAATCTCCCACTGTTGGGATCTGCTATCGCATTCCATATCTCCCTACCAACATACTTCGGTGGTTCTTTCTCTAACTGTAAAAGGTGGTCTTAAAACTCTTCATGTTCAAGATCATCATCATCGTACAATCCTAGTAATTGCCCAAATTTTGGCAAAGTAAGTGCATGATCTTTCCCACACAACCTAAACCAGATACATTTCTCCTGCATAACGTCGCCAACTTCTTGGTTGAAATAAATTGTAGCAAAGAACTCTAGACACCATTCTCTATAGATCTCTTTTTCCTCGCTCCTAATTGCGTATTCCAAACTAAAATCTTTAAAAATTCCGTTTTCAGATTCTGTATTAACCTCCCATAACTTCACAAGGGTCATATTAAGGTTATATTGCCTCATCAAACTCCAACTTAGTAGCTTGGTTACCGCAATTTCTTTCCTTTGCAATTTCGCTAACCGGCTATTGTAACAAGCTTTTTCTTCTTTACTTAATTTGCTCCACCTTAAATGTTCACTTGTTACCGGCATAAGGTTAACATCGTCTTCTTGATCGTGCCGCTTGTATAAAGCAACTAATGGGTTTTCTTCATTTTGACGAACACGCTTCTACAAAACAAAAAAAAACAAGCACACGAGAAATATTGATATTAAAGGTTAGAACGTAAGATAAATTAGTAAAATAAGAAAGAAGAGAGATTTTTTTTTTTTTTTTTTTTTTTTTTTTTTTTAGGCTGAACCGGCGGTTTGCTTTTGAAATCGTCGGTTTGGATCCTTAATCATTTTACCGAGAGCACAAACCGTGGGGTCGAGACTCAGGACCGGTGGTTTGGTCTTGTTGCAATTTTTACCGAGACTCAAAACCGTGGGGTCGAGGTTCAGAACCGGCGGTTTGGTCTTTATCTAGGTATTCGACCGGCGGTTGGAACATCCGACCGTCAGTTTGCAGCAGCAGATTTTTTCCTCTTTTTTTTTTTTTTTTTTTTTTTTTTTCAGTTCTAATTCTCAATTTTTCCACATTCTATTCCTTCTTCCATTAGCTTATTAGTACTTATTCCAAGGGCTTATTCTAACATGTCTCCTTCAAGAATCTAAGAATCAAAATCAATTCAAACAAAGTAGTGGTCCATATAATCAATCATATAGCACACAAATACTAATGCTTAATCATATACCACAATAAACCTAATCAATCTTGATTAAAAATCCCAAAATTTTTGATATACATAAACCCTAAATCTTAGAACATCAAATTCTCTTTCAATTCTTAACCATTTCCTCTCATTCCACTTCCAATCAATCCCTATATCAATACTCTAGTAAACCCATCAAGAAATTTCACTTAATTCGAACTATAGCAAATTCGCCCAATTAAGAACCCTAAAAATTAAATTCGAACTAAGAACAATTAAAAGTAATTGGATGGATGTTACTTACTCTTCTTGATGCCATAGGATTGCTAGAACCTTAATTTGTTACTTAACTTCAATCTTGGAATGATGAAAATTGTTGGTGATTGTGGTGTTTTTCTCCTCCTTTTTTCTTTTGGTTTCTTTGCAAAAATATGAAGGCTCAACCGTAGGTTGGGTACTTCAACCGAAGGTTTGGTTCTCAATCGTGGGTTTGCAAAACAAAACCGTTTCAAACAGTTTTTATTTCTTAATCATTTCCAAATCATCACCACAATTCAAAACACTTCCAACATTCCATTTAATCTTAAAATTAAACAAGCTACATAAATTAAAAACAACTAAACTTAAACTTAAATAATTCTTATTAATCATTGCTTATAAAGCTTAAGAGCTAAAACACACTCAACTTAACGAAGAAATGCAAAACATAATAAGATAATAAACAAGATAAAACTCATAAGATCAAAATGAGCAAAAGCTTAACACAAGCTTCTTTATTCTTCCATATTCCAAGCTTCCTTTAATCAAAATAACTCCCAAACCTTAGAATATCCTCCGAATGAAATTTCCCCGAAAGAACTCTATCGGTTTCCTTTGTCTTGAACGCACGAGTGAATCGGCGTCCACCCGGACTAGTAATCTCTATCTTAGTGTGCCAATCAATATCTCCTTCAACCTTTTGATATTTGCTATAACCATCCGATGTCCATTCAATGTTTTTAAGCTTAATTGGCATAGAACCAAGGAAATCAACCATTTTCTTGTAAACAATAATGTTCTTGAAAGGATTGAAGTAATTCTCCATAGCCAATGCTCTTTCCATATCATCTTCAATATGATCAAACAATGGGGCTGTCTTCCCATATTTTGGATTTCCTTTATTGTCATGGCTAATATCAAATACATCCAACCAATCTTCTTCATCTGCTAGAACTTTTTCTCTTTTCTTAGCGTGGTAAATCCTTCTAGCCACTCCATCATCAATTTCCATATTTCCTTTTCCATTGTCAATTATTGCTCCTATCGTACTCAAGAATGGGCGTCCCACCAACATGGGTGTCTCTTTATCAATAGGTACATGCATAATCAAAAAGTCACACAAATATGTTTGGAATTCAATTTGTAATCTCACATTCTTCACTTTACCATAAGCTTTTGCCATGGTATTATCAGCCATCAAAAATACATCATTGGAAGGATAAGCTCTTCCCAATTCCTTAATCCTATAAAGCTTATAAGGCATTATACTTACACTTGCTCCCGTATTGGCCAATGCATTGATTGCAATAGTTCCATTCACTTTAAGTGGAATAAGGTAGTTACCCGGATCTTCTTTCTTTTCAGGTAAGCCTTTCTCCATCACTTTCTCCTTTTCTTCTTCTTCAATTTCCTTCTTATTATCAAGTTTCATTTTCTCCACAGAATTTTCATCCAACATCTTCCAATAGTGAGCATAGTGTTCCAACACATGAAGTATTGATTTTTCATTCAACAATTCTTTGAACTTCGTAGTAATCTCCTCAACACATTTTGCTTCATGAATGGGTTCTTTGGTTGGTTTTTCATTTGGTAAGGATGTTTTGGTAGAAGAACTTTCTCCTTTTATTAGTGTGGTAGGGTGTGGTAATGATGACGGTGAAGGTATAAGACCTTTAAAAGGTGGGTATTTTTGTTTCAAATAGGTGGCCTTTCCCATTTTAACCATTTCCATGCTCCCACTAATACTATCTTCATTCTCACAAGCTTCCTCCATTTGTTCAAGTAACCAATTAACATCTTTATCATCTTGTAACTCTCCAACCTTAACTTGCATTTCACCCAAATCAAAATCAATAACACATTTCGTTGCCAACAAGAAATTTTGTCCAAACACCACGGAAGGATCCGTCGTATACTCATACTCATCAATAATCAAATCCATAGAAAAGGTATAGCCATGAATGTCAATTTTCACATCCCGTGCAATTCTCCTATTATATTTGTCCACATCATGTTTCCCATTTCCAAATTTTTCATAGAAAGCAAATGTTACATAACTATCATTTTGTCCGAGGTTACATTCCGCATCCCAAGCTCCTAATCCTTATATTCCACAAGGTGTGGAATACCTCACACCTTGCTCGTCATACTCTCTAAGCTTAGCACGGGTAAAAGTAACCACCTAAGGCTTTTCATTCTCATATTCCATACGTTCAACTTCCTTCCCTTTCGCTTGCAACTTCACTTTTTCAAAATTAACCAATTTTTTCATTCTAGACATAGCATCACCATCATCCATCAATTCCATTTTCAATTTTTCCAAGTAAGCCAAACTTTGCTAGGTGAATCCATAACTAAAAATAAGCCAAACATTCATAGACAACACATCCAAAATAAACGTTAGGGGTTAGTAAAAAAAAACTAAGCAACTTGAAAAAGAAATCATACAAAAATCTAGAACAAATAAACTAAACAACAATGAAAATACAAAAGAGTACAAAGGAAAAAAAAGAAACAAAAATAAAATAAAATTTTTTTATATTTTTTTTCGGACCGGCGGTTTGGATTGTAAAAAAAATTTACCGAAGCCTCAAACCGGACGGTCGAAGGACTGGACCGTCGGTTTGAATACGAAAAAAAATTTACCGAGGGTAAGGACCGGACGGTCGAGACTCAGGACCGTCGGTCAGGGGAGAATCAAAAATTTTTTTTAAGTGTCGAGAGCTTCAAACCGGCGGTCTAGATCTCGGACCGGAGGTTTGCAGCAAATATTTTTTTTTTTTTTTTCTTTTTTTTAGTAGTTTTTATATATTTGTATTTAACTTAACTTAATAAAAATAAGATCAAGAGAGATTCATTGAGACTAGGACAAAACAAAACACTTAACAATCATCCACCAAACAAACCAAACAATCACAAACAAACATGAAACAAACTCTAAAATTACGCAAATAACAAGAACAAACTTACGCTACTATGTACAACTAAACTAATACTAAACTAAACTAAAAGAAAGTAATAGTCCCCGGCAGCGGCGCCAAAAACTTGATGTGCTTTAACGGAGGTGTATATATTATATCCCAATTCCACTCAAATTTTAAATTTTTAAAGAAAACCTCTTTACCGTTTATCTAAGAAACACATACGAGCAAGTATACTCGTTCGATTGTAGTATTGTTGATGGTAAATAAGGATCGTCCCAAGGGACTACTAGTTTTGGTTTAGGCAATTTAAGTAAGAGCAATAAGAAATAGCACTTAAGATTGTCACGGTCTAAAGCACTTAAAAGTAATTAAACGAGCAATTGTTTCAAATCAAATCAAACAAACAACCAAATACTTGTTTAGGAACCATGACTAATCGTGATAGAATGTTGAACATGTTTGGGTGAAACTTAGAAGGCACATGTCAATTTTCACAAGGACCTCTAGTCAATGGGTAATATCAAGAAAATCCATGTTTCTACTAGTTTCACGGGTGAGTCCTTTCGGCCAAATCTCATCCCACTACGCTAGCTCTTTTTGTGATCAAATGTATGAAAAAGATGATTAGTTAAATTAGTTCTTACGAGTCTTTTCAACCCAATCTCGTGATTAAATATTTCCGAATTCATTTAAAAACTTGCATACTTGATATTCGTCACTTATCAAATACCAATCCGTTTGTCACTAACCCTTTGGAATTAAACAATATTAGAAATCTTTTCAACCTTTAAATCCAATAATATTTAACCAACAAGTTTTAGAACACGAATTATATTTAAACAAACTCATGAAAATAACCACTTTTCCTAACCAACTAAACGTCCATCATTCATACGAAAGTCACATCATTCCCAAACAAGTATCACGAATCATTCCATAACAAGCATCATCATAAAACATAACATTGCATTCAACTTCAACAAGTTCAACATGATTAATTAAAAGTAAAGAAAATTACCCAAAAGTAAGATTACAATGAGTAATAAATGAGTTATAGTACTCTTTGGAGCCTCCAATTGAACAAGGGAATCTTCCACCTCTTCTCCTTATGATCTTCCTTGAGAATGGCAGAGATTGTTGAGCTCTTTTGGGTTAGATAAGTAGTTGTGATCAAGTCCTTATGGTGTAAGGCTTGATTGTAAGTGTTGTATCCAAAATGGATGATTAGGGGTCTTATTTAAGCTTGTAAAACACCCCAAAAACTGTAATATTACTTTAATTATCATAAATGAGAAGGTAATGATCGGACTCAAGCCATTATGGTGGTTAAAGTTAAGAGTTAATGCAACTCTTCATCTCAAATTTCTCTCGACCTGCGGTCTGGAACATGGACCTTGGGTCTGGACATTGGCTGAACCTTGGGTTGAGTTCTTGAACCTTGGGTCTGGAATCCCAGCCTTGACCTTGGGTCTGGAATGTAAACCTTGGGTCTAAAACCAACTTTTGCACATGATTTTCCACTTTAAACTAGCATGTAACTCCAGCTTTTAATACACTTTTTAGCACTTAATCTTGACTTCATCTTTTCATCCTTCTCATGTACAATGGAAATAATCATATCATGAATCAATATCTTTGTTGACGATCTTTTCTTCGATATTTGCTTGATTTTGTAGCTTTTCTTCGTCTTTCTTGATATTTCCTTGTACCTAGACTTGAACACATCTTTAACAACTTTTAAGCATAAAACACTCATAAACATAACTAAATAACATATAAAAACACAAAAATAACGCTATAAAAACATGTACAAAATGAGCGTTATCAGTATCTGACTGACCTGGTTGATCACTGAGATTGATTGGTTCCTGAGCACTTTTTTCAGACTGATTGATTACATCAGTAACTGTTTGTGCTTCAACAAACTCAGTGATGGTTAGATAAGGAAGGTTGTGTGGGATGATGTAGTAGGAAATATCAACATCTGCTTGATATTGAGTGGAAGGATTACTATCAGGATGATATTCATCAGGAGGATATCTTGATGAATCATCAATTCCTATCTCTTCCACTGAGGTGTTTGAGAATCTGATGGCTTCAGTACTCTCATCAAAGGTGACATGAAATGTTTCCTCAGTTTGTTGTCTCCTTGTATTGAACACCCTGAAGGCTTTAGGGACAAGAGAGTATCCTAGAAAGTATTCATCATCAGCTTTTGCATCAAATTTCCCTAAGTGATCCTTGTGATTATGAATAAACACAGGGCACCCAAAGACATGAAAATAGCTGATGTCAGGAATTCTTCCTTTGAATAACTCATAAGGAGTTTTACTATGTCTCTTGACAATGATGGATCTGTTTTGAGTATAACATGCAGTCTTAACTGCTTCAGTCCAAAAGAGTTTGGATAGAACTGATCCATTTAGCATTGTCCTAGCAGCCTCAATGAGTGTTCTATTCTTTCTTTCAGCAACACCATTTTGTTCAGGTGTGTAAGGAGAGGAGAAGTTTTGAGAAATTCCTTTCTCATCACAGAAACATTCAAGATCATGGTTTTTAAACTCAGTCCCATTGTCAGTCCTGATTCGTTTGACTTTTATGTCATTTTGGTTTTCAATGTTCCTGACAAAGGACATGATTGTTTCAGCTGCCTGAATCTTTTTGGTCAGGAAGTAAACCCAAGTGTATCTTGAGTATTCATCCACAATGACCAGAGTATACTTCTCATGATTAATGGACCTAGGACTGATGGGTCCAAAGAGATCCATATGGAGAAGATGAAGGCAGCTTTTGATGGAGAAGTTTTGTTTGGTTTTAAAGGATGCACTATGATGTTTACCCTTTTCACAGGCAGAGCAGGGTTTATCCTTTGAAAACACAAGTGATGGTAAGCCAAGGACCTTGTTTTGTTTGACAAGATTGTTTATGTTTTTGAAATTCAGATGGGAGAGTCTCTTATGCCAAAGCCAGTTTAGGGTGTCAGTGGCTCTAGCAAAGAGATAAGTTCCATTCTGAGTTAGAGTAGACATATCTAACACATAAACATCTTGTCTTCTTGGTGCAATAAGAACTACTTCTTTATTTGCATTAAAGATGGTACACTGCTTATCATCAAATTGAACTATGTATTTAGCATCACATAGTTGACTGACACTGATAAGATTGTACTTGAGACCATTAACATAAGATATCCTAGTAAAAACTATTCCACTACAGTTTACTGAACCATAACCTTCAGTGAGACATGATGAATTGTCAGCAAATACCACCTGAGGTCCTGGTTCTTCAACATATTTGTGCAAATATTCTTTCACACCAGTCATGCTCCTTGAACATCCACTATCTAGATGCTAAAATGGCTCCCTGGCATGTCTCTACACAAATAGTAAATGTGTCAGTTTTTTCTGGGAACCCTACTCTTGGAGGGCTTGGCTTTAATGGCCTTTTTAAAAGTTACAATTGATGCATGGTCAGCAGTGGTATGGACTGTGCTTCCACAGATTTTGCATTTGGTTACAGATGTGGACTCAGAAGACTGAGAGGATGACTTGATGATTCCTCTTCTAGCCTGAATCACCTTTTCATGTCCTGAGGTGTCATGAGTAGGATCTCCACATATGTCACAACTAGGATCCATTAGTCAATCATCAGGAAGATGGTCATTGAACCCACAATGTGGACAAGGTGAAAAAGGCTTAGCCTTTTGTCTTTGCTTCTGTTTAGAATCAGAAGGATTCTTAAAAGCCTGTGCTTTAAAGTTTGCAACATTGGATATGACTGTATGACAAGTGATCAGAAGTCCTGTGATCTTCCTTTTTTCATATCATGCAAAAGAGGATTCTATAACAATCATCAGTGGAATGATTTGTATAGTGACACAGCTCACATCTTTGCTGAGGTTTAGAGGACTTAGTTTTGGAGGTGCTTGAGGAAGCTGGTTTGAGTTCCTTACTCTTAGATTGAGGTTTTTCAGATGATTCAATCTTTTCACTCAGCTTCCTGACAAGCTCAGCCAACTGATCATATTTTGAATCAGGGCTTTTAGTGTTTACCTCAGTTGGGACTGAAGTTGTTGAGTCATCAGTAGGAGCTGAGGCTTCAGGTGTGGGTCTCTTCAGGATGGTTCTACCCATTCCTGATTTCTCCTTTGGAGAATGTTGAGAGTAAACTAAAGGTGTTAGGTCTGAGCTAGGTGCAGCTCCCTGAAGGACTTTCAGTGGTGGGAGAGGAGTTTGTAATTCTTATTTAGACTCATTGACAGACTCAGTGTTACTGGGCTTATCAGTGAGTCCAAGCATATATTTGATAGCTTGACTTTCAGGTTGCAAGATTTTCCCAGTCTCAAAGTTAGGTAACTTACTGTCTGGGTTGTTTCTTTCAACCCAGTCACTAGAATTGGGTTTCATTTCTTGCTCAAAAGATATGCCAGCTAGAATAAAGGCCTTTTCACTATCACTGAGGGATTCAGTGAGTTGGTCTTCTCCTAAGATTTTCTTTTTAGAACTAGGAATAAGACTAACAATTTCATAGACTTTAGGATTCTTTTTAGTCCAGCTTTCAATGATAGCCTTTTCTTTGTTGAGTTCAGTTTGAAGAGCTTGGTTTTGTTTCAAAATTTCAGAGTTTTGAATTTGAAGTGTAACAGCTTCTAGCTTGGCTTGTTTCAAGTCAAGTAGTTCATCTCTACACTTGTTTAACTCTTGAACAAGTTTATTGTATTTTGAAAACAAATTAAGTCTTTACTCTTCAACAAACTTAAGATCAACATTAATGTAGTTTAAGTAAGATTGCCAATCAGAATCATCATCCATAGACAGTAAAATATTTACCTTTTTCATGGTGATGTTGACCCACTCTCCATTTCTTGCATGGCTTTTTCCAACAGCCAGCTGATCATTATCTGAAAGTGCCATCAGTGCACTGACTCTTACTTCTTCATCATCTGAGGAGACCTCTTCTTCATCCCAGTCATAGGCTTCAGCTACAAGAACCTTTTTCTTTGTTTGAACAGGTTTAGAGGTTTGAGCAGCCTGAGACACTGAGGGATTGGCCTCAAGGAGAGCAAGTTTAGCTTTAGCTTTTCTATACTTAGCTTCAAAGTCTTTTTGATCATTTT
Source organism: Artemisia tridentata subsp. tridentata (assembly GCA_021014915.2). Taxonomy (NCBI): domain Eukaryota; kingdom Viridiplantae; phylum Streptophyta; class Magnoliopsida; order Asterales; family Asteraceae; genus Artemisia; species Artemisia tridentata. The sequence continues at coordinate 244,133,542 of CP139501.1, forward strand.
GAACAGTTTTGTTTTGAAAATGTTGAGAAGAATGAAGCATTTTTGGTTGAAACTTGCTAGTTCCTGAAGAAGAATTATTACCAGAGAATTTATATGAGGGTTCTGAGGTGGTTTTAGAAAAAAAGCCTTTTGCAAAATGACCCTTTTTACCACATTTGAAACATTCAGTGGTTTCATTTGCTTTTGCTTTAGAAAAGTTTGACTGATTTCTTTTGATAAAACGTTTAGAATTAGAAAGGAGTGCCCTTTCTTGAAATTCAATATGCAAGTCATTAAGGTACTCCTCACTGGTTCTCTCATCAGCCTCATCATCAGAGTTCTCTTGGAAATCCTGCACAACATCATTAGAATAAAAGGCAGTGGATAAGGGTAAGGTTGTCATGGCCTTTTTGGTCTCAAGAGCTTTCTTTGAGTCTGGGTATCTCCTTGAGATTAAGTTGTCCTCATAGACAAACTTCCCATAGATCTCAGGGAGCTCAAGGGTTTGAATGTGATTAGCATTCCTAAGACCCTGAGAGAAGTTTAACCACTTCTCAGGGAGACTGCTGACAAATTCAACATTGATTCATGCTTAGACAAAACTACACCATCATTTGATAGTTCATTTATCAAGGTTTTGTATCTGGTATAGATCTGAGAGAGACTTTCAGAGTCTTTGGCCCTGAAAGTGTTATACTCAAGTTTCAGGTCCATAATCCTGTTTTCCTTGGTATCTGAGGGACCTTCAAAGCTATGAACCAAGCCAAGCCAAGTTTGTTTGGCTGTTGTACAGTTAATGACTGATTCTATTGTATCATCAGGAAGACATGATATAATGATGCTTTTCAGGCGTTGGTCTTGGTTAACCACCCTTCTCTCATCAATAGCCCACCAAGCTTTAGGTTTAGGTAACCCTTCAGCAGTCTTAGGGACAAAGGGACCTTCTTTGATACATGTGATGTAGTATGGTTCCATACCAGTCAATTAGCAAAGCATACGCTTTTTCCACTTACTAAATTTACCAGCTTCTAGTCTGGGAGCAACAGCTGAATAGCTTCCTCCCTTTTTGTCAACTAGCTGGGGCACATTACTATCAGCCATGGTAGGATCTTGGTTTTAAAAACCTTTTGAGCACTCTTTAGTTTTTGAAAGATTTTATAAACCAGAGGCTCTGATACCACTTGTTGTTCCCATTACACAATTAGAATTAACTACAAAGTTAAGCTAATCATGTTCCATAACTGAGTAACTAAGCAAAATAAGTAAAACGTAAATGATAAAAACAAGAGTTTTTAAATTCTTATTAGAAGTTAATCAAAAGAATCTATACCCAAGTGTTTGCGGAAAAAACACTTGGGATTGAAATGACAAAGTATGGTATTGTCTCCTCACTAAACTTAAGCTAAGCTTAAGTGGCAACTATAAGGAACCACTGAGCTATCTCAGGGACTAGGTTTCTCTTTGGGGGAGACAAGTGGTTTTGTGAATGTCTAAGCATTAATTGCACAAAACTTCTACACTTTTCTCCCTTATGATCCTATTTATACACAAATATAAAAGAGCACCCGTGACTTAAAAGACAAAAGGAATGACCTAAGCTAATCAGGAAAAAATACTGATGTATTTTGTCCCTGTTACAAGAACCAATTTTGGGTATATGACAATTGTGCTTTCTGGGTAACAGTGATGACACTGTTCGTGTTCTTAAGCCTTTCAGGGAAAGTTTGACTTTGGCTTGATAAGGACTTCTCCTTATCTTTTCAAACTCTTCCCGCCTTGTCCGCCTTTCTTTCAGACTTCAGGTTCTTCAGTCTTTGGTCTTCAGTCTTCATTCATCATTCTTCATAGTTGTTGAGGAGACTGGGGTTCAGTGAGTTATTGTCATCACTCACTGAACCCATTATCTTCTTCTTTGGCTTAGGTGACATTCAGAGAGTTCCGCCTCACAGAATGGTGAATCCTTCTTCTTAGACTCGTCCTAAGCATCCTGAAGACAACTCACTGAGTGACTGTTCACTCAGTGACCTTAGAGCATTTACGGTTGTTTGACACTTAGGATAATTTGTATTCAAATCCTTGTTTCAGGACGCTTGGGTACGGAATGTACCTCATTTGAAGCTTGAGCCATTAGACATGTTTCGTCGTTGGGCTTCTTCTCTTCTTCTTTACCGCTATCACTCCAAGAGCCTCATATGAAAGCTCTTTGGTTGTTGATTCTCGGTGGTTTGGGACATTCTCCTATGAGATGATTGGGATCTCCGCATCTAAAACAATTCCTATCACTCTTTCCTTTCTTCTCATCTCGGTTCTTTTGTGGCGACTTATTTTCATCACGAGGTTGTCTAACGAACCTACCTCTTCTCCTAAATAACTTCTTAAAGTCTCTAATGGCTAGTGCATATTCTTCGTCTTTACTATCGAAATCCGAACTTTCCTCATCACTAGACTCCTTTTTGGCTTTTGTTGTTCACTTTACACAATTAGAATTAACTACAAAGTTAAGCTAATCATGTTCCATGACTGAGCAATGTATTGATTAACTAAGCAAAATAAGTAAAACATAAATGATAAAAACAAGAGTTTTTCAACGTTTAAATTCTTATTAGGAGTTAATCAAAAGAATCTATACCCAAGTGTTTGCCCAAAAAACACTTGGGATTGAAATGACAAAGTATGGTATTGTCTCCTCACTAAACTTAAGCTAAGCTTAAGTGGCAACTATAAGGAACCACTGAGCTATCTCATGGACTAGGTTGCTCTTTGGGGAAGAAAAGTGGTTTTGTGAATGTCTAAGCATTAATTGCACAAAACTTCTCCACTTTTCTCCCTTATGATCCTATTTACATACAAGTATAAAAGAGCACCCGTGGCTTAAGAGACAAAAGGAATGACCTAAGCTAATCAGGACAAATATATTGATGTATTTTGTCCCTGTTACAAGAACCTATTTTGGGTATAAGATAATTGTGCTTTCTGAGGAACAGTGATGACACTGTTCTTGTTCTTAAGCCTTTCAGGGAAAGTTTGACTTTGGCTTGATAAGGACTTCTCCTTATCTTTTCAAACTCTTCCCGCCTTGTCCCGCCTTTCTTTCAGACTTCAGGTTCTTCAGTCTTTGGTCTTCAGTCTTCATTCATCATTCTTCATAGTTGTTGAGGAGACTGGGGTTCAGTGAGTTATTGTCATCACTCACTGAACCCATTATCTTCTTCTTTGGCTTAGGTGACATTCAGAGAGTTCCGCCTCACAGAATGGTGAATCCTTCTTCTTAGACTCGTCCTAAGCATCCTGAAGACAACTCACTGAGTGACTGTTCACTCAGTGACCTTAGAGCATTTACGGTTGTTTGACACTTAGGATAATTTGTATTCAAATCCTTGTTTCAGGACGCTTGGGTACTGAATGGACCCAACAGCTTTCAACGCTAGAGATCTAACTCTCTCGCTTTTGCTTTTGACTATGTCAGAGTCTTTCTTTATTATCATTTCATGAACCTTCAAGTTTCCTATTAGTTCATCAAGTGATAATGTCGCCAAGTTCTTTGATTCTTCAATGGCGGTGACCTTTTCTCTCCATTTGGGATGTAAAGCCCTAAGAAACTTTCTAACATAGTTCTTGCTAGAATAACCTTCATCAAGAGCTTTAATACTAGTAATAATAGTATTAAATCTAGCAAAAGCATTATCAATAGATCCATCTTCCGGAATGGAAAATTGTTCATATTGTTGCACAAGTATATCTATCTTGTTTTCTTTGACTTGATTATTACCTTGGTGAGTGACTAACAAAGTTTTCCAAATTTCTTTTGCCATGTTACACATAAAAATTCTTTCAAATTCCTTTTTCGGCAAAGCATTATAAATCATCATTTTAGCCTCATCATTTTTGGCTAGTTTTTTTTTTAAGGTTATCACTTTGTTTACTATAAGGAACTATTTCATCCCTTTTTGTTTCCCAATTTTTTTCAATTGGTTGAAAGTCACCCTCGGTAATAATATGCCAAAGATCAATGTCTTTTGATTTCACATACGTTTCGAATCTTGTTTTCCAATATATAAAATAATCAGTTTCAAAGAGTGGTGGTCTTTGCAAAGATTGCCCTTCTTGATATTTGTCGAAATCCATTGATCGATTCAAGTTTTAAAATACAATTTATTTTAAAATCTTGCCTAACGTGGCTCTGGTACCAATTGTGGAAAACTATAAGGGGGGGTTGAATAGTTTTACTGGTTTTTAATTCGTTTTAAAGCTTTACTTGTGAAAAACTTTGATTCAATTCTTTTGTGAAATCAATCAACACCAATATGAACACTAAACAATCCTATCTAATATAAACAATAATTATAAAGAAATGAGATGGAAAGATCAAACTAGGACAAAGAGATTTATAGTGGTTCGGTCACGAAGCACTTCTTCGCCCTACTCCACTCTCTGAGTACCACACTCGAGAGTTCTAAGCACTATGTCAACAAGGCTCCCTTCAGACGGGGAAAACCGTACAACGTCGCTTATCCTTATTTCCGAC